>LPNX010329860.1:201511-264011 GCA_001517045.1 Pseudotsuga menziesii
TGATTTCAAGGGATCTCAACATAAATTGAATATTCGTTGGCCCAACTTTTGTTTAAAACAAAATGAACGAATATTGCATAAATACTTACAGACTGTGAAAGAATGTTGTCCATAACCAACTGTGAAGTCTGTTCTGAAGAACCCACAGTAAAAGGACGCCATTCTTCGACCTTAGAATTCGTTAATTCTCCTGCTTCGACATCCTCTTCGCATTGTAACTTCAATGGCGCCATAGCTCTACAAACTTCCAGAGCAGAAATACTCCATGAACGAGCAAAGAATTCCATGGGTTCTAATGGAGTTTCAGGGGGTGGAGGAAAATCGGGCAGTTCATGAGAAGTGGAGGCGTGCGAAATCGATGGAGGAATTTGGGAGCCATCCCCGACTAGAAGGGCTCCTTGGGTAGCGATTATTGGAGAAGCAGTGCTGGTATTACCATTAACGGCATTGCTGTCCAAAGAAGCATTTCGAGCATCGGCAGAGAAGGCATCTGGATTTGATGGAGGGGGTCTGGTGTCATGGAGCCCTGCACCAATTTCTGCGGTGGTAACTCTTGGAAAATCAACATTGGTGTTAGCAGTTGCAGAAAAAGAGGGGGCATTACCTGTGTTTCTGGCTGAAAAGCATGAAAGACATGATAAAAAGGTAGAGCAACTACAACAACATTTCTTTGCCATTATTACTGCTCAACTGGCTCAAACTTCACGGTGGAATGGCAAAACGGAAATTGGAAAATAGGCAGCTATAAACAACGACGGACTACAATACTTCCATTCTTTCACGCAATGCAACTCATTACACTCACTTATATTGTTAAAAATGTTCACAGATTCTATACGTAAATTAAGGTGGGATTCACAATATGCATTCCATACGTGGTATTGGCATAAAGTGAGTAATTGATTTACCTGAACAAAAGTAAAGCTGGCTATTCTGTGTTGCAGAAAACCTCAGTGCCAGCCCAACGTAACAATAAATCTCGTAAAAACCAAGGTGGTGTGCAGTAGAACTAAAGCTAAGACTATGTCAGTTTGCTTTGGCAGACATTGAACTTGATTTCTTGTTTCATACGTAGACTAAGAATCATAAATGCAAGGATCAAAAGAGTAATTAAGAGTCATAAATGCAAAGATCAAAAGAATAAACAATCGATTCCTTTGTCAGTTATTAGTAATTACCATTACCATTGTCGTGTCAGGAACGTGAAAATAAAATAAAACGCGGAACAGTAAAAACCAGGGATCGGAAAAGATGGGTCTGGAGGGTTTGATTGACGTTACCTCGGCTTGGGGTCATGATAAGCAATGAACATATCTCGCCCATCACTTCGATAAACTTTACAAAACACACAAAAATTTATGCCAAACTCTCAACTAATCCACCTGACTGAGTTAATGCTGCTGACGTTAGCCTGCTGCCGGGTCTTGGGGCACAAAGTCCCATGCCTACGTCACCTATATAAACCAATAAAAAGCAAGATAAATTAATATTTCAATAATTCCCAAATAATATTTAATACAAACTATAGGAAAAATTCGATGATTTTTTAAAATTGCAACAAATTGTTTCAGATAATCGCCTTGAGCGATTCATATATATCCCCTCAGGCGGGGACATAATAAGATATTGGAGCCCATATAATTTAGAAAGTTCACATGTTAAATGATGTTATAGTGGAGATTTGAATTAGAATTATCTATATGATATATTATTAGAATATGACTTTTAACCCATAATCCATTTACTCAATTTAAAAAAGGCATAACATATTGATAAAGTTAATTGGCTAAAAGTTATATAATGTTGATACCTCAAGTGTGAAGGGTGTGATGGATGGTGGTAAGTTGCAACTTACAAGAGGAAAATTTAATGCAATCTAACTACATGGAAATCATAAGTCTTATTATTGCGCTGAGAGGCGCTTTACAATCAAGTATAAGGACGATCTTGTAACGTTTGTCATTAGAGAGATCTTGTAATGTTTGTCGATATTATGTCAGCAAAAAATAATATTTCCGAATATGGGAGAGATGTTGTAACTTTTGTTACTAACAAAATAATAAAAAATAAATTTTTTAATTATTCGTGGCCAAAATAAATGTCGACTGCAAAAAAAAACTTAATATGAGGGAGACCGTGTAATGTTCCTACCTAACAAAACCATAGAAAATAAAAAATTTAATTATCCACCAAAAATATGTCGGTCAAGAAAACAACACAATATGGAGTAGATGTTGTAATGTTCGTACCTAACGAAATAATAAACAATAAAAAAATTGAATTATTCGCAAAAAAATGTTGGCCTTAATTTGTGAGGCCTCCTAAACAACCCATGGTTTTATTGTACATATTTTATGAGTACCTTGCAAATGGATTTAAAACCATGTGCAAGGCCTCCTAAACAACCCATGGTTTTATTGTACATGGTTTAGGAAGGCCTTGCAAATGGTTTTATGACCATGTGCAAGGCCTCCTAAACAACCCATGGTTTTAGGAGGGCCTTGCACATGGTTTTAAAACCATGTTTGGGGAAGATGTTGTAATGTTTATTTCTAACAAAATAAAAAATAATAAAAAATATTATATGTCCATCATGAATAATATTAAATATTAATAATAAAAATATTATATATCGAGGTTAAATAAAAAGATGTGTCTTTTAGTTTGAATCAAATCAATGGCTATATATAGGACACACCAAAGTTGATAGCTCCTCGAGTGTAATACTTAAGAAGAGGTTTGCACCTCGAGAGATTTGATCCCTCTCGATGTTTGATAAAACCTAGGATTTAGATTTATGCTAATATTTTTTATAATCACTTATTTTCTTACAATATCATGTGTTTTTAGAATTGAAATTAAAATTCAAATAAAATTTAGTACTAAATGTTTGCACATGGATTGACTATTATGTTATAATAAAAGAACCAATAAATTTGTCCAATCTATTCATTTTGTTGTGTTAAGAATGATATCATAAAACTTCATAATGGCTTTATGACTTTAACATTAGGATTTGCATAGAAACACTAATGGATATTGAACTATGTTGCAGTAAAAACACCCAATAAATGGTTGATACATTTAATATGTTGTGTTGAGAATGACACATTCTTTATGTAGTATTGAGAACGGTACATGCTAAGACTTTATGATTGCTTTGTGGATTTAATGTTAGGTATTAAAATTATAGAAAAGTAAATTATTATAAAATTATAAAAATGAGTTATAAATGGAACTATAAATTTGTTTAGAAAAAAAAGAAAAGTTATTTTAAATTATATTTTTTAATTAAAATAATATATATATTAGCATATTCACATAGTTCGTGGCTCAATCATGTAGATAGGGATCAAATGGTTAAGAGATAATTATGGAATGGAAGACATTTGGAATATTTTTTTTATTCCTCATATTCTTTGAGTTATGTGACATGAAGTGTTGGCTATCCATTAATGAGTGATGAGTTATCCATGTATTGCTACCATTTATCCATTCATCATCTAGTTACCAATTATTTTTACGTCGATAGACGTTTTTATTTGAGATTTGGGGTGGATTACGGCTTATGTTTTTTCATCTACGGACGAGGATGAGACAAGTGTATTGTTGAGAAAATAAACAACTATTAAAAAAGGAATATAAAAAATAACTGGTAACAACTATTAAAAAAGGAATATAAAAATTAATTGGTAGCTAGTTGATGAATCGATAACTTAACTAGAAGAATGTGAGATAAAAAGAAAAATAATACAAAAAAGAATTGATAGTTGATAAACGAATAAGAGGAAGAACGTCGGTGATAACATGTAGCTAGCCATGGATAATTCATAGTTGAACCTGTTTAACTAGAAGATTATGACGAATAAAAAATATTTCCAAATCGTCTTCCATTCCATAACTATCTCTCAACCATTTGATCCCTATCGACGTGATCGAACCACAAACTATGTGGGTGTGCTAGTTTACATTCATTTTTTATAATTGTTTATTTTGAATTTTGAACGACTTCCATCGAATCAATCTAGACAGTACACTTGTCTCATCCTTGTCCGTAGATGAAAAAGCATAAGTCGTAGTCCACCCCAAATCTCAAATAAAAACGTTTATCGACATAATACGAATTTGATTTGTATTTTTTAATTACGTCAATAAACGTTTTTATTTGAGATTTGGGGTGGACTATGACCTATGCTTTTTCATTTATGGACGAGGATGAGACAAGTGTACTCTCGATATTGATTCTATGGCAATCGCTCAAAATTCGAAATAAACAATTATAAAAGAAATTAATATAAAAAATAAGTGGTAGCTAGGTGATGAATGGATAACTGGTAGCAATGCATGGATGACTCATAGCTGATGAATGGATAACCAATAGTTCATGGTAGGTAACTAGAAGAATGTTAGATAAAAAGAAAAACAATAAAAAAAAAATTGATAGTTGATAAATGGATAACGAGAAGAATGTGGGTGATAACATGTAGATAGGCATGGATAACTCACACTTTAACCCAAGAATATGAAGAATAAAAATAAAATTCCAAACTTTCTTCTATTTCATAACTATTTCTTAACCATTTGATCCTATCAACCTCATCCAACCATATATATAATATTAATCTATTTATATAAATTATATTAGAATCCATCCATAAATATATATGGATATGGACATGGGCAATTTTTGAATTGTATTTGGATATGACGATTTTCAAATTGATGATAGATGATCGTATAAGGTAGGTACCCATCAACTTTAACTCTTATGTTTAGTGACCTTTCGATCAATTAGATTATTTCAAAATCAAATACACTCTCACATAGTGATTATATATTACAGTTAAATAAGGTAAATACCTTTAAAAGTTCGTCAAATTTAACCTTAAATAAGGTAAATACCTGTAAATGCCCCTCAAATCTAACCATACATATAGAGACCTGCAATATGATAAGTAGCATTGGAGTTGCCGATTCAATTGGCAGAACCAGCAGATGATAGTGAAATCTTATTTATGATTCAAGTTCAATAAGGTTGTTTAACAATATTCTTTTAAACTGGAATTTAAGTTCAAATCTATTTAAATCTTAAAAATCATAAGGTAGGAAAGCATTGTTTTACTCTTCGAAAAATTGAATTATTGGGTGGAAGAGATGTATTCTACAGTCTAATAGAGAGATGTGTAATTCTTTGGATGCATTCTAGAAATGATACCTATCTTTGATAATAAAATGTTATAAAAAAAACCTGTTTAATTAATTTAGATTTAAAAAAATTTTAGAACCACATATTACAAATTAAAACTATAAATATTTAGTTCACAAACATTTTTACTCTAAAAAAATTCTAAAATTAAAAAAAAAAAAATGAAATTACAAAAATTTGATAAGTGATAGATTCATTTTAAAATGGATCTATACTGATGATAAAAATAATAATGATAAATAAATAAATAAAAAATTCTGCTTGTAAATACGTCACTAGATACGTCACTCCACCAATGATAACGTTGATGATGGTGGGGACTCGGGAGGATAGCTACGGGAGAGTTGGTACAGTATCGCTTTCCAAAACGTGCACGGTTCATCGCATAAATCTGCAACTGGATCGAAGTGGATCAAGAACGAAGAAAAAAGTGTCCAATATATGCGCCACATCGTCAAACGCCTAGGGAGGCGTGCACAACTCTAAGTAGGCATATATTTATTATTCCATATATTTTTCAGTTTTGTCGAATCAAGCAAAGCGACAAAACCTACAAGGAGGCGTTTCTTCGTGAAACTATGTCAAAACATTTAAAAAAAATAGACTAGCAATTGCTCGAAGAAGGTGCAATAATAAGTCGACAAAACCTACAAAGAGGCGTTTCCTTGTGAAATTATGTCAAAATATTTAAAAAAAATAAACTAGCAATTGCTCCAAAAAGGTGTAATAATAAGTCGATAAGGTTGTTGTTGAAGGGTAAAAAATGATAAAAAGAGAAACTAAAATTGAGTTGTTGTAGAATTGGCGTTGTACCTTCAGGAACTTTAAAATTTAAAACTCCAAGAATATAAATATATAACAAATTGTAGCATCAGACAATATACTTTAAAAATGTAAAAAAAATCCAAATATATTCTAAGTATATTTATTGGCAATGCTAAGGGTGTGTGGACTAAAATAGTCTTTGAAACTTCATTTTCAAGTGAAGCATATCTTTAATATTTCAAGTGGAGTGTTTTATGACACATGTCATTGGTAGTTAACCTTGCAATACGTAACAATCATCTCCTTTAGCTCAACCAAACCCTTGTAATCTCGTAGTCTTACTACTATATATTGTTGTTAGGCACTGATTTGTGGAACCACCTCCTACAACTTTATGGAAGAGCTAAGGTAAGTTTGAATAAATGGTTAAGGACATTTACAGACAACTTTAGCTCAGCTTCAAGATCAAGATGTAGATCTCTGCATGGGCTAAAGTAGGCTACCTAGGGTATTTGTACCCCTAGGTGTTAAAATACTCTCAAATAAGTGAATCGCGCTGAACGAAAGGATGGACTGAACTGGAGGGAGGGCGTTATACCCCATCTAACCCCTAGAATGATATAAAATCCCTCAATGCCCTCCTCAAACTATGAAAAAGGGTTGGCAGGGAGAATGGTTTCCTATGAGGAGATGAGGCCAAGGAGAGCCGGGGGGGTGGGGGCACTAACTAAAGGGCCATGAGGGTGTCCAAAGTGGCTGCGAAGGGAAACGAATGTCTCATAGCTGAAGCAAAGGACACTAGTGCACATAAACAAGTTATGGATCCATGTGACCTAGTGCTCAACCCTTAGGAGCCCCGAATACCAACCCCGAGGTTAAAAATCCCAACAAAGAGTAGTCATCAGCGCCATTTAGTCGTAGTACTCCTAAAGGATGGAGAAAAGGGCCCAACCACGACCACCATTGCTCGATAACACCCCTCATAGTCGAAAAAATTAGCTCGCTCTCGCTAGAGTACACCTAAAGGTACTCTGGGTACAGGTGCAGCATAACAAGGGCCTTAAGTATTCCAAGTAATAAGTTTCATACAATGAAAATTACTAAACCACGCTACCTCACATTACCCTTATGTCTAACATAAAGAAACTTTTATAAAAATAAAGGATGACTCTCTAAATAATGGATTCAATAACATATAAAGATGTTAATCTATCAAAATATACCACGCCAATTTATTAATTATGAACATATTAAAATGTTGATGTTCAAGTAATAAAATAATACAAAAAATGTTACAATACCTTCATGTTTAACATAACGAAAACTTGTATAAAAATACCGCATACCTCACACTACCTTCGTGTTTAAGGTAAATAAACTTTTATAAAAATATGGCATACCTTACCTTACCTTCATGTTTAACATATTGGCAATTTTTATAAAAATATGGCATGACTCTCCGAATAATGACTTCAGCAACATATGACAATGTTAATCTATCAAGAATAACACGTTAATATATTAAAAATGGACATATTAAAGGGTGTCAATGTTTCGAAAGAAAGTTTAGGTTTTAAGAAAGGATGGATTCATATCATGCATCTATGAAGTTATTGCCACTAACATTTTCTAAGAGCAATGATAATTACTTTGGAATCAAATCACTCGATACACAAACCAAGTATGTCCCACATGATGGCATTAATATGAGCAAAATTATTTATATCTTACACATACATACAGGCTCTGAAGCAAAGCAAGAGTGTCTATGAATAAAATATTCTTCAACGTTAAAGATATAAAAGATTCTTCAACATTAAAGATATAAATTAAAAGTTACATATATTACTTTCAAGCTTATCATAAAGATTTTTTTAATATAATAAGCAAAATATCTCTTTACATAATCACTAAGAACATATAAGCATTTTGAGTGTCCAATATGTATTAAAAGTTTACATATAAGCATTTCAAGTTTGACACTTAGATATCATGATTTGTAATTAAGACAACATATAAACATTTTAATTATGAAGCTTGATTACAAAATTTCGTGATAGAGAATGGGCCCACTAAAGGATGTCCATAATTTAGACTAATGGTAACCAGGTGAGTAGTAATAATAAGTAGATAAAGTTCTAGAACAAAATTTAGTGATAGAGAATGAGCCCACTAAAGGATGTCCAAAATTTAGACTAATGGTAGTTAGGTGAGAAGTAATAATCAACGAATAAAGTCCAACATAGGACTTTGATGCATGGTGACATTCATAGGTTTCACAAATAAAGTCCAACATAGGACTTTGACGCATGGCGACATTTATATATGGCAGTATTTATTATAGTAATGGTGACATTCATACATGGCAGTATTTTATATTTATTATAATAGTAAAAATAAAAATAAAAATGTAATGTTGAAAAAAATGATTTAAAATTTAGTACAAGCTGGCATACTCAGCTGTAAATAAGAAATTCACTTTCGAAATATCAAACTGCCCTTACACGCGATAAAGCAACTTTCCAATCAATATTGGAATCCAAACCCTTGAGAAAATATGCATATTAAGATATAATATCTTTAGAATTTTACACCATACAAGCAAACATGTCATCCACACTAGCTCCTCTATGTTGAGAATCTCAAATATAATATAAAATGTCTTTAGGCTTTTACACTATACAAACATGCATGTCATCCACACTAGCTTCCATGTGTTGAGAATCTCAGATATAAGCGGTTTATTAATTATGCATTTCCTCATTAAATATTTACGAGATATACTTCACACTTTATAAGTTTCATTGGTTAAGGATTCCCTTGTTAATTCAATCTTTATTAGATAGTTCACACTTTACAAGTTTCATTAAGGAATTTAAGGTTTAAACATTTCCTTGTCAGATATTTATTAGATAGTTCAGTGGTTCCAATAAGAAAGTTGGGTCAATGAAAGCAAGACATTGTTAAAACTTTATGAAGTCAATAAACACAGGGCATAGTCAAAACTTTGATTCTGCTTATATCATGTGTATCCAGAAAGGCCCATCTCCACACAAAATTGTGTGTTTTTGCGATTACTCTCTCATGGATATATAAACAATATAGGTTAGATATACATCCCATATAAACATCATCACTGGAGAAGGATAAAGTGGATGCTCCTCACCTAAAAATATAAAGAACGCGTCGTTCTTAAAACCACATAAAGCAGATTCCCATCACTTAAATTATAAAGAAAAGCATTGCTATCCAAACCAATGTCAATCTGTATTCTTATTGTTGTAATACTTGGATATTTGTTTCTATTATCTATATGTTTATTAGTCTCTTCTTTTGTATTGGTTTGTTTTCTTAAACTTACGTCTATTCCATCTACATAAAGAAAAGAATTGAGCAAAGGGCTAGACAGATGCCACTACTTGCGTTACTTCAAGTGGATGCATTTGCTTGCATGTGGACTACATTGGAGTAAAAAACCAAAGCAAACACCTCTCACCTATGCAGTGTGAGACACTTGAGATGGGTATAGATTTTGTATTGGTGACTAAGATAGTTCGTTATGCTGCAGTGGTATCCAAAAAAACATTCCAAAGTTCATAATTGTGCTAGCATAGGTTGTCAAAGCAGCTTGGAAAACAAACATTGGACGACGGTTTATATAGTTCTAACTTCTCACATTAACAAAAGTCCTGTTCAAGGAATATACATGATAGCACTGTGTGGTTTGGAAAAAATGCTACAAATTTGAAGGCATTTCCTGCACTTCATAAATATAGACAAGAACATCAAGAAGAGTAAAAGAAAATATTTCAGTATATATATACATTTGATAATTCAAGGTAATAACATAGTATTAGTGAACACTCTTGACACTGTATGATAAGTAGCCAAACTAACCACTATCAATCCATCATACATCAATTGACACAATTGAACACAATATTAGTACCCATGATACTATTTTAGATGTTACAATGAGCTGCAAGGCAGGGTTCAATATCATCCAATCCATCAATAGTTGATTGAAAAAATTGCAAATAAAGAATTTATCAATAATTACATCTCTAGCCAAAACCACAGGTATTCGTTTACCCTTGCAAGCATCATCTCTTCCAAGACTCAGGATTGCCTTTGGTCCATCAGGTTTTGAAAAACTGTGCAAAGTGAACCTTCCTGAAAACTGGAGTGTTATCATTTGCATATTTTATTAAGGAGCTGTATGGTTCATCATTCCAGCTTGTCTGCATTTTAACTGATTATAATTATCTGCTAATTGACTGGAACTTGTATTGAGGTAAACCCATTATTTTGAGTTCTTTACTGAATTCGTCTACACTATTGTATCATCCTCATCTTCCAGATCACTAAAAGAAATATCCTCCTCATTAGATAATCCTATTACAGAATGTAAAGATACATCACTTTTACCTGGTTGTTCCTGCAGCCAATTATCTACATCTGCATCCTCATCATCATGCTCCACATATTCAATAGATGATGTGTGATTAGACAAATCCTTTTTATTAGAAATATGATAATCACCTTTAGAGTTATTGGAAATTACTGGTGCCACTATTTCTACTGAGAGATACAGACTTGAAAGAATCTTCCTTTTCGTTCCTGTCTGCAACTGGTGAAAAATGCTCAAAATTCTACTCAGGAGGAATGAAGATGATGTTCATTTCTATACTACCCAAGCTTCCTACAGCATTGGTTGATCTGGCCTTGTTTATTTTCTGTGACTCCTCCAAAATCAATGCCCTGGCCTCTATTATCTGCAAAACCAAAATAAAAGTATCAATTTTCTTCTTTCCTCAATACTGAAAAGGCCAGAGGCCCCAAATGATCCAGATAATTTATTTTTCACCTAAAGGAACTATAATTTTACTCACCAGAACATGTAGAAGTTTCATTGAGAAGACAATGAATGTAAAAATAAGCGACTAGTCTAATGCAATATGAAAAGCATTGCTGATGAGAAGGATAGATTTTCTTATTTCAAGCAAGCAGAACTCTGTGAAAAATGAGACTTGTAAGATGAAACCTAGTCTAAGATGCAGATCACACATGATTGAGCCAAGGCCTCTTATTTCATTTCATTCCATCTATATCAGGATATTGTAGATCTTCAAAAAGCACATCTACTATTAAAAGTCACACAATTTCAACAAAGAGCACAAACATCGATACTTTTGTTCTGAACTCCTCTTTTATGATCTTTTCCTTGAGTATAGAATATGTGCATATAATCATTTTGCTATGGAAATATTCACAAAAGTACTTCAAACAATATTTTTCCAATCTTGTTTATTCGAAGCAATCTTTTAGCACAACTCAATTATTTAATTCAAAACATAAACTAATATACAAAACAAAACAAACTGAATCTCGTTCTGCACGCAAAAGAGAGTAAGATGTGCAATACAAATATAACAAAGGATGTCATATACTACTTCAATGTAAAGACTATGATAACATGTAATCCAAAGGCAAGATAATAAATACAATCCTCTCTAGAGAATATTGACATCAGAAAGAACTAATGAGCTAGCAAAACCAATAGCAGATAGCCTAGAGATACAAGACTACATTACAATGTTTTTAGTTTTTTAATGAAACATAAATCCTTATTATCATGCTGGGAATGATAACAGTCAAGTAGACATTTATTTTATGGCTAGATATTTTCAAAAAGAATAAACATATATGAATTATAATATTATTGCATAATTAGGATCCTAAAATTACGCTTGAAATTTTTAAGCTCATTCTTCATAAGATAATATACTACTGCAATGCAAATCCTATGATAACATGCAATCCAAAGGAAAGATAATAAATACAAACCTTTCCCAAGAATCTTGACATCTAAAAGAACTAATGAGCTATCAAAACCAATAGTAGATAGCCTAGAGATACAAAACAACATTACAATGTTTTTAGTTTTTTAACGAAACATAAATCTTTATTACCATACTGGTAATGATAACAATCAAGTAGACCTTTCTTTTCTAGATTTTCAAAAAGAATAAACAAATATGAATGATTGTATAATTAGGAATCAGGATCTTAAAAGTATGCATGAGCTTTTTAAGCTCATTCTTCAAAATTATCCTAATACTATTTTAGGCCTTTCGAGGTACATAGTTTATCTTATGCCTCTTTAAAGGCTATTAACAATCTGGGTTTGTAAGCAGTCTCTAAAACGACATTGAGTTCTCATCCACACCTAAACACAATAGTATTCTAGGCTTTGGCTAATGTGATGTTTGCTTCCATGAAGATGTCTTGTTCAGGACAAGAAAGAAATGAGAATGATTACCTGGGGTGTTGTAAGAGGAAGAGCATCTTACTTGCTAAGCTGAGGGTGTAAAAGGACAAAGTATATCTTCCAGAATTGGCCATCATTCAAATAACCTGGGAAAAGCTCAAGCCTCAAAGATTCCAAATTTGGGGTTAAGCATTCAACAACCAAAGCATGTTCCTGCTGAATATCAGACATATCAAAATTTGCACACAAAAACTTTATCATGAGAAATCAATTACAAAATGAAGCATAAAGAAATTTATGAGGAAAAGAGAAATCATTGACATATCTATATGGAATATGTGTTATAGAGTGAAATCCCAACTTGGATGGACAACAATTCCAAGATTATAAATTGAAGTGCAAAAAAATTGAAATTGTAATGGGTTGAATGTTAAGAAAGCGTCACTGAAATTTCATAATTTGTCATCAAAAAATGTTTGATGATTTTCAAATTCGTCATCCCTAACTTTGGTGGTCTGAGAATATGCAAAGGCACACATTCCATTCAATGAAGGAAGCAAATATATTTAACAAAGGAAAACCAGTCCTATCTAACAAGAGGAGGAAAATGTCTATAAAAGAAATCCACTAAAATTTTGAGGCCTAGGTTCCTTCACTTGGTAGACTCGTTCATTAGCACATGCATAGTTAAGTTGATATCTCAGTCAATTTCAAATTGTGATTATTAGCTGTTACTGCAATATAAACCAGCAACAATGCATGTTTCTTTAATCAATATTAAATTCACAAATGCGAAACAACGCATATTTATCTTGCACAGCCGCCACAACCACAAAACAAGTCAGTCAACAAAACCCCAAAACACAAAGGGATCCCAAAAACCATGTTCAATATGTCATTACAATAAATTTGCAGGTGAACGCCATAAAATTTTGCAATCCTACTTCTGAAATAATCATAAAGAACTACAAGTCTATGTTAGTCTAGTAGTAGATGACAAGAAAAGCTATTGCATTCTAAAGGTCAAGATATGGCAGCAAATCTGGTTAGTTAGAACAAAGATACTGAGCCTTTTAAACTCAAATATCAATAGCTGCTTGTTCAAAAACCCTATTTAGAGTTGGAAAACTGCAAGTTAGTTTCGTGTATCTAGAAACACCAATAGCTATAGCTATAGCTATAAGTCACGGAATTTAATAACAAATATCCTAGGCTGCAGGAACTCCAAACAACAAACAAACTAGATTGATACTATGGTCCAAAAAACTTTTGTGTTTAAATGGTTGTTGATAAAAATTCAAAATTGAACTTCTTGAAGAATGCTCTGAATGTATTTTCCCAATAGAGGAGATATGGTGGAGAGTGAGGAATTTCACACCATTGACCTAGGTTCTATTTTCATGAATTTTACCTAGCACATTAAGGTAGTTGTGGGGGCACTTGGAAGTGGGGTCAAACTTATGACACCTGAAGAAGAGATCCATGTGACCATAGTATGGGCCCAAGAATACCCTATGTTCTCCTTAAGGTCTTCCATTCTTCAAATTTAATCATGTTGTAGTCAAGTGCAAGTCCTGGGAATTTTGGCACAATGTATTAATAGATATCCTCGGTCATGGCATATGAGCCACATGCGAATTTTGCAGTTTTGCATCATATATACCCTCGGTTGTGGCATATGCCCCAGAAGCAGAGCCTATACTTCCTTAAGAAAGGGTCATATACCAAAAAAAAAATTATTTCCAAATGTATTTCAATAACAGAAGATTAAAAGAAAGAAAAAGCATAAAGAGGTGCATACAAGACCATGACTGAACTCATTTTCAGCTACAATCTCTGCAATCTTAAGTGTATCCGGAAAAGGGCAATCCCAGATATAAAAAAAAGACGTCAATAAAAATTGTAGAACTGAAAACCCTAATCTCTATATACTGCATGCACCTTTGAACTCATTTTCAGTTACAATATCTGCAATTTTAAGTGTATCTGGAAAAGGGTAATCCTAGATTTAAAAAAAAGACGTCAATAAAAATTGTAGAACTGAAAACCCTAATCTCTATATACCACATGCACCCTTTTTATAGAAGGAACTGACGAGTTTCCCCTCTTCAGTTTCAAAATACCGGGCTCAACCTATGGTTATATGCACGCCATTATAATCAAATTGAAGGTTTGTAATGAGTTGTAAACACCTCGAAAATGAACTGGGTATTCACAAGCGCTCATAAGATTTCATGGGGACTCTTAGAAATCTCGTACATTTGTGACTAAATATCGAAAATAGTGGATACCCATTTATTAGGTTCTGGAATTTGTGTCAATTAGGATTGGGTGGTTGAAAAATTGTATTCAAACATTGAATATTGCATAAAGCTAGAAGAGTAAAACAAACCACAAACAATAAGTGGACTCAAGGAGAAATGCATTTACAATGAATTGGTGTAAAGTTCCAACCAAGAACAAGCTGCCCGAATCTAGAAAACACTTTGGAATTCCTGCAGTCTTGAAGAAGAAAACACCCACATGCACATGCATAATGCTTTCGAATTCCTGCAATCTTTAAGAAGAAAAAATCCACATGTTGATTTCCTGTGATGGAAAAAAGGTGTGGAGATCAGTGCATTTGGGCGGGGAGAACATGCAAACGAGAACAAATCAGAAGAATATAGCGATTATATATATATATATATGGTGATTTTTCTCTACATGGTTTTTTGAGTTAAATTTGGAAGGGAGTGATCCCTCTCTGTCTGTTTTAGAGTGGCTGGCGGCAGTGTGCCCTCTCTTGCCATAGTCTTCAAATCCTTCAATGTTGCTTAGTATAGTCCTTCAGACTCTTAGAAGCATATTCCATTCCTCTTAAAACTTTTCAAAAGTGTTGTAGTGAATATCATATTTCCAAACATTCTGAGTTCATATCCTACAAATCCCATACCCAAGCAGACATTCCATTCTGTCATCCGTTGACCCTACAAAGGATCCAGTAAAACTGTCTAGACATTGCAAATAGATCTATCAAATAATATGCCATATATAATTATACTATCTAGTATATATTCTTAATCAAAAATATTTTACACTAAGACTTTGAGCTCCATACCAGCTCAACAGCTTTCTTGGATGCACCAAAGTATGCTAACTTAATGCAACCTTTGTTGTTGACAAGAATGTTTGCACCCTGCACTTCAGAAGCAAGACCATTTGAAGAATTAGAAAATCATACAATAGACAAGTGATGATGGTCATAACAGACAAAGACTATTATGTCAAAAACATCCTACAACCACTATTTTATTTTACCTTAATGTCACGATGCATGATGCCATTGTTATGAAGATATTCCAGCCCCTGTAAGAGTTGTTTTGTGTACATTCTAATGACCTACAAAAATAAAGAAGTTGTGTGTAAACAGAATTGAAAGCATTCCATCCAAGAATTTGTGTGTAAGCAGAGTTGAAAGCATTCCATCCAAACTCACCAAGAGAAAGAAGAAAAAATCATCGGCTCAGTCAAGGAGCCAAATTTGCCCAGAAGAGAAGCGATAGACCCACCAGGAACAAACTTCAAAAGAATATTTAAAGTGTCATCCTCTCTAGTTGTTCCTAGATAATGCTTCCAGGACATTTCATTGTTTCATATATATCCATAGAAGATGCAGAGTATTTTTAAGTTTTCGGCACAAATTCCACCTACTTTTAAGAAAATAACAAACTATGCATTGTGGCAGGGGGATGTGAGTGAATGGGGATATGGTGTAAGGGAAAAACTTGTGCACTATCCTTAATTTGTAATACTTTCTTAGATATCATTTCAGAATGGAACAAACATCCATAGAAAATTCCCACCCTTAATCCTTTTACTTTCCCCCCATAAACTCGAAAGAGAAGACAACTAAATTAGTCTTAGATAAAACAGTTCAACCCATTATTTTATCTCTCTGTATTTGTCATTTAGAATGGCAATTATAATTTGTGATAGGGTCTCATACCACTATATTGGGATGCGATAAATTACGAAGAAGCTTGACCTCTTCCTCGAGCTCCTGAATTTGGGTCTGATTTGGTCCATTACATAAACAATCAACGATTAGAAGAAAGCAACAAGGAAAAAAAATTACTTTCTTGCTTTTCGACCTCGAAAGAACTGGGGAGGGGCAAAGGGATCTGTAAAATAAGGATATGTAAGATGCTTACCTGAGCATTAGCTTTCGATGAACTGTTGGCAGCAATTAAGATCCACATCCACGTAACCATTAAACCCTCTAATGTAGATGGAATTAGTGCCTTAGTCATATAAACGCTCATAGCTCTGTACCCATATGAACAAAAATATTTTTTTAGGAAAAAGGAATACCTATTTGATGGCCAAAAAGGTCTCCAGAGTCCAAAGTCATGCCCATGTAAACACGGCCATAAGCTCCACACCCAATGAGTTCGCCCTTCCTCCACCTGATCGCATGACGACTACAGCTCATTTGAGACGTTTCCCATACACACTTCATCGGGGATTCAAATCCTATGAAACCCAGCGATATCCTTGCAGATTCTCCTTCTTCCAGGATTTTCATGCAGAGATCAGCAGAAGAAAGTAGAATGAATCCTTTAAATTCTTTTATGCTTTTGTCACATGGTCTACTGTTCAAACCTTATGAGCTCCAGGATGATGCACAGAAATACCCTCGTCCTGCTTCACTTCCTCCACAAGGCGCACCGAGATAGTCCTCCCGAAGAGATTGAACCTGAGATCGAATCCCTTCTCATCCGCATGCCCATGGATTCTGTTGTCACCATTCATACAAACTACCACACAATCCTTCAACATCGTAAATGGAAAAATCAAATCATTCCTCTTGAAAATCCCAATCTCGAAACTGCAAATATCCTCGCAATTCACCCCATTCTACACAAATTCCAACTCAAGCTTCCCATTTCCATAAACAAATATTTGCTTCTTTCATTCCAAAAACCCACCCGACAAATCCTAAAACAGATGTAGACATAGTGACCATGGCGAACCAAAATTTCAGTCGCACGGCAACGATGTAAGTTTAAAACCTCATCTAAAACATTACACGTGGAAACTCGCCATTCGTCGGAGGGACGACTATGTGAATAGTGTTTTTTCAAAAAACTTCAAAGAAAAAACGTCTATTGACATAATAAAAAAATTGTGACATGTGAAACTACCTCAAATTATTTACTTGTTGAATTTCTTACCTTAGAATATCTGACCAAGATAGCCATGTTGTTCCTTAAGCGGCGTCATGTCATTTTGAATCATTTTAAAAAAGTCATAGGTAATTTTTTTTTGTTGTTAACCATTTTTAGAATTACAAATTTATAATTGAAATATAAAATTAGCATAATTACATTGTAACATTATTTTACTGTGTTGAAGTGAAATATAAAATTAGCATAATTACATTGTAACATTTTTTTACTGTGTTGACTTGAAAATACAAAGTGTACGTAAATGACACTCTAAGTATTGATTTTAACTTCATCAATTTGTAGATGAAATTGATAGGGTTAGAAGACTGAAAATGTGACACGACCAAAGAATGATTGGTGATGAATCCACTAGGGGACAGAGAGTAAAGATGATTAAAGTCTTGGGGATCTAGCAAACTTAGCCCGATGTCATCATAATTTCGATGGCATATCAAATGAAAATGTTGGTTTATTGGTCAATACTGAGAGGGGGGGTGAATCAATATTGTTATCTTTTTACTATTTTAACCACTTTTAAATCTATCATTAGAAACACATAACAACAAGAATACACAGAGCACAATTTTAACGTGGAAGCCCAATAGGGTAAACCACCAATACATCCTATTACTGCAAAATTGTTATTTACAAATAGTTTTGCTTGTTGCTACAGACAAGGATGGTATTACACCCTGTTTACTAGTACCAATTGGAAGGAGGCTATGACCCCCTAGTTTATCAGCTTCGATTGAAAGGATACTACGACACCCTATTTATCAATGCCAATTGGAAGGAGGCTACGACCCCCTGGTTTATCAGCTGCTACTGAAAGGATGCTACGAAACCATATTTACCAATGCCAATTGGAAGGAGGCTATGACCCCCTAGTTTATCAGCTGCTACTGAAAGCAGGCAATGACCCCCTGCAGGCCTGTTTCCTACCTTAGCGCCCCCTTACCTCCCTAATATGTTTTCTGTAATATGTTAGATTTCTTTTTCCCTCCATCCTCTGTCACACCCACTAGTCTCTATCTTATGCAATGGCTGCATCGATCTAGATGACACAGACCCCTTCTCTCACTCATACTTCTACGTATAAGCATCTTCATGTTTCCTACAGATGCATCTCTTTATTCTGGAAACATACCCTTTCACAATCATGCCCTTTCAAATCTAATTGTCACACCTTTTCAACAATCTGTGACTAACGATTTTTAATTAAATAATTAATTAACACATTCATGATCACTTCTGATCTGTGAGCTCCCTTCTTCTCCGATCGTAGGATTCATCAAACCAGTCCCTGTGGACTTCCTCTCCTCCATCAGCGGGAATACTCTATCTTCAGACCTTCGGGCTTCTCTTTTTCTCACACCTGTGGGCTTCTTTTTTTCCTCTTGCGAGCTCTCTGCAAGTTATCTTCATCGCATGCTCCTATGTACATGTGTCTCTCACAAAAGACGGTCTTCTCCTTCCATTTATGAGTTTCATGTTGGACATTCTTATTTACCATTTACAGACGCACCTCATAATTCGTTTCCACAGCTTGGAAACCATTTCCGCACCTCTGTCCAACATTTGCAGCTGCTTCTGCACTGCCAAACTTATTTTCGCAATATCAACTTCTTGATCCAATCAAATTCATTGATCTTGTCTCTAAGTCAATCTGGACCGTTGATCTAACCATTGATTTCGGCCTCAAAATCGCCTTTCTGCACCAAGATTTCCTCATCAACGATTCCCCACCGTTGATATTCGTCAGTCATTTTTCTGGCCGTCGATATCCAGATTGTGGGATGTGGGATGTCGACTGTTTGATTTTTCCTTTCTGCAAACTCCTTTCTGCAAGCTTCTTTCTGCAAGCTCCTTTCCGCAAGCTTCTTTCCGCAATTTTCCTTTCACACTGTCGATCTGTTTTAGTGGAACTAACTTCAGCCGTCCTATCTTTCCATATTGTGGGATGCGGGATGTAGAAATGTAACATTTCAGCTTTCCGCAATTTTTCTTCCACGACGTCGATCTTTTGCGGAGTCTTTCCTGACCGTTGATCTTGTGGATTGGGGGATGCGGAATCACACTTACCTATTTTGAACTTCCGCAATTTTTGTCCACAACTTTCTTTCCGCATTTTCCTGGACTGTTGATTTCCTTACGGATTTACCCCTGACTGTCCAATCTTGATCTTTTGTGGAACTTTGGCTTTTCCGCCTATCTTTTGTGGGATGCTTCCTAACCGTCGAATCTTGTGCAGGATGCTTCCTAACCGTCCATTCTAGAACTAATGCGGATCTGCATTATGTCTTTGCAAATTATACAAAAACTGATCCTCATTCATCGGATATCATGCAGCTAACTATGCCACCTCATCATCATGCCATGTCATCACTATCTTTGTCTATGCCACCTCATCATCGTGTAATTTTATCTTTTCTTTGACTTATGTTGCGTTAACTCTGTGTTAACTCTACCATGGTATCATTTGTAATTCATAAGCAACTTTGCCATCACTACCTTAGTCTTTCATCATCATTAGGACACCATCATATTCCATGTCATCATATGTGTCATGCCACATCCTCAACTATGCCATTCCATGTCATCACTACCTTAGTCTTTCACTGAGTTTTTCTTGCCATCATATCCATTGGTTATTCATTTGTCATTTGTGAACACCTTTGACATCAATGACAACTATATACTCAAATCTGCCAATAGAAAGTTGGTGACACGACCAAAGAACGATTGGTGACAAAGCCATTAGGGGAGAGAGAGTAAAGATGAGCAAAGTCTTGGGGATCTAGCAAACTTAGCCCGGTGTCGTCATGATTTCAATGACGTATCAAAGGAAAGTTGGTTACACTATTTAAGGGTAAATTACACACTCATCATAATGGGGGTAAAATCGTCAAATATTAACATGAATTAAAGTTAATGTACAAATAATTATATCTGTCTAAAATCCATAATGATATTAATGGAACCTTTTTGCATAGTTTAGTGAATGGTGAAAAATTCATTTGCTTAAATTAATAAGTAAAATGGTTGAAACCTTAAGGGAGTATATATTACACCTACTTATAATGGTCACGAATTCAAATCCTTACTCTAAGGTTATACTCTCAAAAACAATTAAAACCAAGAAATGGTTATATATCTCTCTCTCTATATAAATGATGATGATGGTGGTGGTGGTGGTGGTGGTGGTTAATGTCCCTTGAGACCAAACTTTGGTTTATTGAACCTAAAGAAACGAATTATTTAGTTTGTTTTAAAATTGTATTCCTATGCTCAAAGAGCTTGGAGAGAAGAGTCTCGAGCTCACTATAATTTTGACATTGTTAAAAGGCTAGGAAGGTCGGTATCGCAACAAAGATTATGAAATTGAGATCTAATGTGGGTGTATGTAGGGCACTTTAAGAGGAAGTGATTTTCATCCTTAATGTTCATATTCTCAGAGAGATGGCAAATCCTTTCTACCCATGGTGTTTTAAGAACTACACAATGACCTGTTTCACTATGGAGCTCATGAGAGTTCGTTCTTATCTTGGCTATATTAATTTTTTTCTTTGAACTAGTTAAAACGCAGAGATACTTTTAGGGTTATATATATATATAGTAGTTTAAGGTTATTACATATAGCTATAATGGTTAGGAATTCAGACCCTTACTATAAGGTTATACTAAAAAAAATTATCAAGCTATATTTAATAACCATATATATATATATTGAAGCTATATGTTAATGTCTCTAAACATATTTGGAAACATTAAAGGAACCATTTTATTTTTAGAGGTGAGTAATGCCTCGATGATATATGATGGTATGTAAAAATAAAGGATATGTTATTAAAAATGATATTTCCCACTTGCCGTATTGAGAAGAAAAAGGTTTTTTTGAAAGGATGGGATTTCTGAGTGGAGGGGAAACATGCAGTAGGAGCTTTCATGTCCATGAGTCTGATGGATGTTTCCTTGTCTCTGTCTACATTGGCGTTGGGGAACTTAGCTATGGATCCAGAACTCGATCATGATCCTTGTTTGTCTGTAATTGATTTGATAAATAAAAGGAAGGGTATGAATCACGATCCTTGTTTTGTTTGCATTTGATGTATTCCCGCGCTGGATATTAATCAAATCTGTAATTTTCATATATCCATATATTGTTTTGTTTGCATTTGATTTATAAATAAAAATAATGTATTCCTGGGCTGGATATTATCCAGATGTTGTTTTGTTTGCATTTGATTTATAAATATAAAGAAATGTATGCCTGTGCTGGATATTAATCCTATCTGTAATTTTCATAGATTCGAATGTTGTTTTGTTTGCATTTGATTTATAAATATGAAGAATGTATGCCTACGTTGGATATTAATCGGATTTGAAACTTTCATAGATCCAGATGTTGTTTTGTTTGCATTTGATTCATAAATATGAAGAATGTATGTCTGCGCTGGATATTAATCAGATCTGTAAGCTTCATAGATCTAAATGTTGTTTTGTTTGCATTTGATTTATAAATATAAAGAATGTATGCGTGCGCTCGATATTAATCGGATTTGTAATTTTCATAGATCCGGTTGTTGTTTTGTTTGCATTTGATTTATAAATATAAAGAATGTATGCCTACGCTCGATATTAATCGGATCCATAACTTTCATAGATCCAGATGTTGTTTTGTTTGCATTTGATTTATTAATATAAAAAATGTATGTCGATGGAAACTAATCGGATCTGTAACTTGTAAGCTCCCGCATTCAGCTGCTCCTCACACTACCGCCGCTTCAACTACAAAACTGCCGACGGTTCATTTAGCTTGGCAACCGTTTTCTTGTTGGGAGTTGTTGGAGTGGTCCATCACCTAGATTTGTGGAACATACGACACATAGCCATCAGAAGCTTGATGGGAGCTTGGCTATTTAAAACCACTGGTGGTCTCCAAGCTCACTAACTCAATCCCCTTCAGTTTTACACCATCAAGAAAGAGGAAGCAGAGCTTGAAAGAACAGTACAAGAAGAAGCTAAAGTTCTTGTAGAACAGGGAAATCTTCTACAGCAAGACAAGTAACATCAATGGTTAGAGGTATGATCTATTAGTATTGCTATTTCGATTCTGTTTCAGAGTTTTATTCCGCATTTGTTCAGAATCGAAATTTTGGCTAACATAACTGTCATAGATTTAGATGTTGTTTTGTTTGCATTTGCTTTATAAATATAATAAACATATGAATCGTGGATGACAATCATTTGATTTATAAATATAAAGAATGTATGAATCGTGACCTCGCTCAGTTTGCTTGCGATAGAGGAGAAACAGATTTGTATTTCATAAATCTAGATGTTATTTGGTTTACTTATGGTTTTATAAATATAGAGAATGGCTGAATCATAACCTCTCTTTCTTTCCTGCACAGTATGATAAACGAATATGCATTTTTAATAGATCTAGATCTTGTTTGTTCTGCATTTTTTCTGATAAACGAATTCAGGGGTGTGAATCATAGCCTCACTTTCTTGCAGCACTGAATGATAAACTAATATGTATTTTTATTTGATCTGGATCTTGTTTTGGTTTCCCTTTGATTTGATAAATTTTGATAAATGAATTCACGGTTATGAATCGTAACCTCTCTTTCTTTTCCTACGTTGGATGATAAATATATAGGTATTTTTAATAGATCCAGATATTGTTTTGGTGTGCATTTGATTTGATAAATGAATTCACGGGTATGAATCGTAACATTTCTTTCCGTGCCTGTGCTAGATGGGAAAAGTATCATAGATCCTGGTCTTGTTTTCCCTACATTGCCTTTGATTGAATAAAGGTTACCAGTGTTGAGATCTGAATGGTGATTTTTTAAAATTGATTCTTAACCCTGATTTTAATGTTTGTGTTTGAATAAATGTTATCATCATTTTGAGTTGGAACGGTATGCCCGCGATTTCCATGCATACATATTTATACATATTCTTAACCACTATATAGAATAAGGTGGATTATTGTATAGCCTCGGATTTCAATTTGTATATTTATCTATTCTTATCTACGATCTGAATAGTGTTTCAATGCTCTGGTGCCTTCTTTTTTGAGTGTTGAATCTGATTGGATTGGATCTGAACCCCTGGCTTTTGTTATTGGGTCTGAATGTTACCATGTGTTTTAATAATACATATTGAATCTGAATAGGTGGTTTTATGATATGTAAATTGATCTGAATGTTGTGATTTTATCCAAACTGGATTGTACATTTCATGTTTCCAATGTTGCGGGTTTGACCGGGTAAGCATTTGGAATAGTATTATCTATTCTCTTATAATGGTTAAAGTGTATAGACTAGGAGTGATGGTTAAAGTGTATAGACTAGGAGTGACCTTTTGAAGGGATGCTATCCTTTTCATTCTGGGTTGGTACGGTTATATGATTGTAGTTATTTAATAAATATCTTTTAGAAAGTCAAATGGACTCTCTCCTTGGAAAAATAACTTAGTAATGTACAAAAGTATACTAGAATGTGACTATGTGCACAGATTCATTATTGTTGGAAATTGTTATATCTTTTATGAAAAGATTATGATAAGGATTGTATTAATACTTAGGTGGGAATACTTATTTAGATGGAAAGAATTGTTAACTATAAGGAAGTCACTACCTATCTACACATTGATAAAAATGGCTGGCTTTTTTCCACTGAGTGAGTAAATCTACCTTTCCCTTGCTATAACAAAAATTGAATACTTTTTTCTTTTTGAAGGAGGTGCTTCCTTCTTAAGGCAACTAATTTTAATAACCTTCTACTATAGGTTCTAGTTGGAGAGGAACTTATATTTAAAATCTTAGTTATGCTAAAGATTCTACTATGTCTTAAACCTAGTGGGTTGGTCGCCCAACTCGATGGTGGCTCTAAGCGGAATAACATACTCCAAATAGAGTCAATGGTTGGGAGGAAAGTCGTAAACATGCTTTGAGTCACCTAAGTAATCAGTAGTGGTTAAAATTTGATTATGGAATTATGTGATGTTGTTTTAAGCTTATTATATAGCATATGTTGTTAAAGTCATAATTGATTTTTAGCGCTCCTATGTATATTGAATTAACATGTTGTTAAGTGGTGGCTGCAGAGAGTGTGTTCAATGGTGGAAAAGAATTGGAGTAATTCTTGGAAGACAAGTGTAGAAAATGTCAGTTTGTATATGTACATAATTTAGAAATTAGTTTATGTTATCATCTAAAGTCATCTAACCATGTTGTTTCCTCCTCAGCCAACTCAGGAGACTCATACGTCAGTTCCAACAATCGCGCCTAGGAGATCGAGTACAATATATGGTATCTTGATATAGAGTGTGTTAACCATAAATAAAGTACATGGTTAATATGTACTTATCATTTCATTCAAAGGATCGTCAAGCGACTATTATAATGTTGGTGTCTTATTATGGTATTTAATGAGATTTGCTTATGTGAGTTAGCATTGGAGTGATTATGTTTGTAGGCACTTAAGAATGATTATGGTTAAGAAATCAATGAGTTTAGCTTAATTGGTATGATTGAATGTTTTAAAAGAATAATTTTTTTATACTGCACACCCCAAGAATCTGTTCAGGTTTATGGGTATGTTACATATGGTATCAAAGCTCATGTTATATCCCTTGGACCTATATGGGCTTACCATAAAGGTACTAAGAATTTAGTTGTTGAATCCTAACAATATGATAAATGTGAGGGAATACCCCTCTCCTGCGTGTTGCAACAATTATATTCTTGTGGTGAACGGTACGTATTTATATACATTAGTGTTTGAAATGAATATTGGTGTGCATTGAATTGGACTGAATCACTGGTTGAATATTTTCAATCCGTCTTATTTCTAAATGGAATCGTTACAATATGGTGGGAACAAGATTCTTGAAGTTGTTCAAGTGAAACCCCTTATGACTTAAATTCTGTTAAGATTAAAACTAACTGTTAGAGTATTATCATTTTAGTCACCTAAAATTGATAGTTAGGAATCTGGATGAATGTATCAATGATAAGGTAGACAACCATTTTGTTTCCTTTAATAATTATAAGTCAAACCAATGCACTCTACAAAAACATCCTTTTTTGGAACGAGCTTGAGATATAGTGATTCTGTGTGTGAACTATGTTTGTCAACTCATGTTTGATTCACGTCATACTCTTTTTCTCTAAAAATAAAACTATTTTCAACAACTGCTGTTAAGTATGTTCTAGCTACATTGATCTAAATATTTCATTTCGGAGATACCCTGCAAGTTTTCAACCTACCTTGACAAAGGAAAACCTAACCTCATTCCTTTGCTTGCTTTAATCATGTAAATTATTTATGCAGTGAACTGTCGATTTCCCTATTTGATTGACCGCCATTTGGAGTATGGCCTCAAATATTTGTGTTAAGTAATGTAAAGTTAAGTCTTCCGATTGTGCCGACACCTTGTAGGTCGGATCAACGACCTTATTTTTAAAGAATAATCTTATGTAATTAGGATTTTGATGAGGATCATGTTGTTGTTAAAAGATTTAATAGATACTATTTGTTTCTTTTAATAAATAAATTATATTTTTATGTGGGTATGCGGTGAAACCACAATTATAGATACAAATAATATGGTCTTGAATATCGAGTATTGATAATAAGGTTGTGAGGTATTTTTATGAACTTATGAATACTTCTCATATATAGATTCTATTTACTTTCAGCACTCAAGGAAAGTATAAATATTTGGTTATAAGCATTGTAAGGCATGTATGCACCTTTTAATGGAAAATAGGTGTTGGCATATATCTTGGATATAGATGATAAAGTGGATATAATTGTTGAACTAATGAATTTGATTACTGAATATATTTACGAAGCGAATGTGAAATTGCTAAAATGAACAAAAATGTTATAATGGAAGGTCACAACTTCAAATCTCTCTTATCTGCTTGGGGTTATGTACCATGTTTAGAATCTTAGGATAATTACAGATATGCTTATCATCGTATGTAGAAGAAAATCGTTATTACAAGAAAACATGTACGCATTCATACAATGTTTCCTTGATGCTATAGAGATTGCAAAATCTGCAAGTAAAGTAATGAATGTGTTATGATGGTAACATAAATAGGAATATCTATGCAAGAAAATTTTCATGTTATTTCATATGCAAAATGTTGAATAATATGCAAGTTATTATATAACATGTTAAGACTATGTTGGAAGAATCTGATACATAGAGAGTTTATCTATGATGTTAACAATGTCTGAAGAAGGGACATGATGTAGTTGAGTTAGTATTAGCATTGCCAAATTTAATATGCCTTTAAGCTTATGAAAAGTAAGGTACATGAGTTAAACTTAGTGTAATGAAGCAAAAATATCAATAATGGACATATGTAGGTAAAAGTAACTAGTACAAAAGGGTAATCATGTGACAAGATAGAGTATATTGACATAGTGCAATTACAACAAGCGTTAAGCGCACATGGATTGTGCATAAAGACATAAAATTTTGCACCTACACTGTGCACATACATTTGTAAACAAGTAAATGTCAATCATTATGTTGCAAGTTATGTGATTGATTTACCTAGGAATACAAAATAAAAGATAACATAGATAGATAGTCATTATTCATAATTGAAAGGTGATTGAAATCGTTTATCAGTGGGAAACTATTCCATGAAAAATTGATGTTATACGATTTGATATTATGACTAACTATTCATGGAGAATTGCAAGTATTAGGGACTTGGTAATGGAAATAATAATAGAGAGAGCCATGATGGGAACCAAATTCCCATGAGTGCAAGAAACCAGATGATATGAGATATATTTGGTAAATGAGAAACTAAAAAGAATAATGTATAGGAGGTACATGTTTGTACAGGAGGTACAAGTTTTTCCCCTCAGCCAACTAGGAACCAGTATGCATCCTATGGGGATGCCCAGGTTTAAGACATCTGGTTAGACTTATTTCCGCACACAATCATTCTGTAAGAGGACTACACGAGAGTAGGGTCTCCCTGAAGAACCTTTAGGTATTATGGTGTCTGAAAAGGAAGTGCTTAAGCTTGGTGAAGCACCCTGAATAGCATAGGTAGGAGATACGTTGAAAGAAGGGTATCGTCTTCATGTTGGGTAGCTTGTGTTAGTACTGAGAGTATTGTTAGCACTTAGAGTGTTTGATTGGATAGAGGGAATCCAAGAGAAACCAGAAAGGAGCTTACAAAGAATAATACTTTTAAAAGGTATACGCGTTGTAAGTAAATTTTTTCCTATGAGGTAATATACTTATCTATCGGTAAATAGAATAAATAGGAATACTAGAACCATTGTGAATCTTACACTATTTATCTCATGAACCAACTAAACACTCCACTCAATTGCCTCTCTTCTTTGGAAATCTCTCTACCGAGTCGCCAGTCTTGACAGCCACTCATGCAACACAATGGGAAACTATACAAAGAAAATCTCATGAATATCAGAGTATATGTACTGATCTAACCATTTTTATGCGCTCAATCGTGAGCTTACGCAAAGGTTAGCGTCTTAGACTCCATCCAATCCTCTATTTCCTTCTTTGTTGGATGCCACAACATCTCCCTCAACTCAAATGATTAAGGGTCCCAGCAACGGAACCATTTGTTGGACTCTTTTCCTTACTTACACGACCCAGGTTCAACAACAACACAAAACCAACAAAACACCCAAATACATCGGCCCGACAAAGAAAGGTCATTTGGCAACACCCATGAGGCAGGCACAATCTCGCCCAAGATATCTTAATGTGTAACTGCCATAACCATGTTTTCGTAGTTGGCGAGGGAGTATAGCCACTTGGCACACTGCCAAGCCCTTGACAAATATGGAGGGATGGATTCTTTCACTACCCGACAGTGGCGCAATAGTGCAACACAACTGGTTCCTTTAAAGTAAATGACCGATGCGACTGATATTATAACTTAACAGCTTAACATGAATTAATATACAGTGCTTGTCAATGCTTTAGTCATTCATTCATTTACTACATTCATCTATAGCGCGACATTCATTCACACAATAACTGTAAATAAAGGGAGATAATACAACATTCAACATTGACAGTTAAACATTCAATCCTTCACATTCACCATTCAACATCCATCAACACAGGAAATAACATGGAAACCCATATGGGAAAAACCACCAAGGTGCTCTTCATCTGACATGAGAAATATAGGTAGCACCTTGCAGCCTACGATTTACAAACTGTTCTTAAGATATGTCTTTTGCTCAACTCTTCTTGCTCTCATGCTCTCTACTTTATTCTTCTATATACTCCTTCTGATCCGCAGACAATCGGGATCAACTCTTCTACTTTACTATCTACGCACTCAGCTGCAGATCAACTCCTACAAAACGGTCTACGCACTCAGCTACAAATCTACGGCTCAATAGCCTTCTACTATTAGAATCCTCTCTGATCCTATACAATAAATTAAACTACTTCTTGAAGCTAATTACAACAAACAATACTGAAGCTAACCCTTATACAGAGCGGATTCCTCCTATTTATAGTTTTTACAAGACCAGACATGGTCGACTGAGTACAACTCAGTTATTACAGACTCAAGTAACTACAAAATATCTGCTTATTACATTAATTTCAGGCCATACTGACTACAAAATTCCTGCATTACATTAACCACGACCTTAACTAGCCACAGAAGCATATTTTCGCCCATCTGTATAGGTCATAAATAGCCACAAAACTGTCCTTTAGTCTTTCATCGACTCGTCCTTCTGCAGTCTTCCTTGACTTGCACCTGTTAAACTTTAACTCTTCTACCTGCCTCTTCCACCGACTCGGATCTGCCTTTCCTCTTCACATCGATCCTCATCATAGCTTCCTCTTCTTCTACACTTGTGCTTCTTCCTTTACCTGCTTTTCTCCGTCGCGCGCCCGTTTTACCTATCACGCACTTGCGCGTCGGATTCTTCCTTGCACACTTTCCTTGGCCCAACATTCTATATGAACACAATTTTTTTTCTGTGGACTAATTCATAGGGGGAGAACCTTATATTAGTATTTCATTATGTATTGTAGGCCTAAACAACTTTATCGAATCTATTTTCCTAGTGCTTCTTATGAAGTTGAACTATCTTTGTAAGTATTCTTCCAAGTTCTCTATTAGTCACTTGTGCTTATCCATTTTATTGGGGGATGGTAAGTAGGTGATTTATTCTATTTCATGAATCATGTTTGAGGTGAATTGAGGCCAATATTCAAAGATTAGTTTCCTTGGCACAAAAAACCTAGTAAAAATGTGTTCACTCAAAAAACTTGCTACACTTGTTACATCTGCAACTTTGAGAGCCTTAACTTTTGGTCACTGTTAAGTAGTCAACGCATACCAAAATGTGATGTTTCTTATTATAGGAGATATTTATTGGTCCTACAAATTCTAAGACAAAATATTCAAATGGTTAAAATGAGATTTAAGGTTGTAGTGAATTTCATCCCTGTTTATATAGGTTTCCCCATTCTTTGGCATTCATCACAACTTGAAACATAATGCTTGGAATCTTTGTGGAGTGTATGCCAATAATAATATGTCTGTAGGATTTTATAAGATGTCATGTTTTCTTCATAGTTTCCCCCATAGGGTTTATTGTGGCATGCATGAAAAATGTCATACACCTCATATTCCCTTATACATATTCTAAATATTTGATATGGTCCTTGTTTAAAAAATTACCCCTTAATTCAATCCTAAGTTTCACTTTTCTTGATGATCCTGCAATGTTCTTGATAGATGAAGTGTTGTGGGAATTTTCCAGTGGTTATGTAGTTTTCTTTATAAAAAAACCACGGGGTATTTACTGAGATAGAAGAGAGGCGTTCATTTGGGAAAACATCAACAATAATTTATTGATATGCAACATGGGTTAGTCAGGATAGAAACTATGCAACAACATTATGCCTTCCTAGTTTATAAAGAACAATTAAATCAAATTCCTGTAGAATTAGTATCCATCAAATTATTCTACCATTAACATTGGGTTTTCTCATTAAATACATGTTGGATGAATGATCAATATGTACACACACTAGATATCTTGTGATGTAGTGTTAGAATTTGTTGATAGAGTAAACCACAACTAGAAATTATTTCTCTTTCGTAATGTAATTAAGTTCATCTCAATACATATTTTTGTTGATGTAATAGATGGAAAATGGATCTTTATTATCTCTTTGGCCAAATGGTTTTCTAATATATTTATCAAAGACTTTTGAGTGTATATTGAATGGGATGCCCCATTTGGGCCTTTGTAACACATGGGTTGTCATTGTCCTCATTTTGATGCATTCAAATGATGGCATACATTCCTTTTTCCATACAAAATCTACATCCCTGGTAGAAAAATGAACATAGGTGCTACTATCTTGAAAAGATATTTTATAAATATTCCATAATAACCTACATGTCCTAGACAATTTCTTATGTCCTTGTATTTTAAAGGTGGGGGCATGTTTTTTGTGATTTTTATTTTGTATTAGTCAACTCTTATGCATTGGGAGGACATATGATGACCTAATACTATTCCTTCATTCATGAGTATTGGGACATTTTTCATTACTCAAACATAAGATCATCTCTATGAATTTTCTTATTAAAGATTCTAAGTTATCTAAGGTTTGTTGAAAGGTTTCCCCATAAGGGATGAAGTCATCTACATAGATTTCCATGCTTTCATGTACAAAATTTGCAAAAATGATTAAGATATCCCTTTGAAAAGTTGGAGGATCATCACATAATATGAATGGAGGAACCTTATACGAAAAAGTACCCCTAGGGAAAGTAAAAGTTGTTTTACCTTGGTCTTTTGGGTGAATTTGGATTTGATTATACCCACTAAAACCATCTATAAAAGAGAAGGTTTTTAATCCCAAATAAGGTATCCAATACTTGGTAAATAAAAGGTAATGGAGAGTGGTATTTCTTAGTTGATTTGTAGAGTTCCCTGTATTTAACACAAATTCTCTATTTACCTCCCTTTTTGGAACTATGACCAAAAGAGATACTTATTCACTATCATAAACGGGATAGATGAAACCAACATCCAATAGTTTTTCCAATTCATCTTTGACAGCATCTCTTAGAGTCGGGTTCATCCTTCTTTGAGGTTTCCTAATAGGAAAAGCATATTCCTTGATATAAATATGGTTCTTGAAAATGTTTGGATGTACACCTTTCATGCATGTATAACTCAAAGAAAAGGTTGCACTATTGTTGGTGAGGACTTTTAACAACTACTATTTTTGGTTAAAATGCATATTTTTAGTTGATTTTTAATGTCTTTCGTGGGAAATATCAATAACCTTAATGGAGAACAATTGTTATTCAAGACATAAAAAAATTTGCAAAACATATTTTGGCTCCTCTATTCCTGCAATCCTTTCCTCTTCCCCATCTATGAAAATATCCTTAATTAATTTAGGATTAGGGTAAATATTCTATGGGAAATTATATATGACTATATCTATGTCGCAATATATGAGCATAAGAGCTTTGTCTATGCTAAGAATTGGATGAATAATCCGATCAAAATTATCATATTATTATGGCCATATAATATTTTGTTGACGTATTTGTAACTTCAAAATGTATTCATTTAAATATCTTATGTATTGTACTCTGATGATCCTATCGAAAGTATCAGCAATGTAGTCAAGTCATGTCATACCCCGATGTTCCTATCGGGAGATTCAATAATGTAAACAAGTCATGTAAAGTCATAGAGGGTAACCCTCCTTATTGTTCAAGGGTTAAAGTCCCCGCAGTTGTGGGGCACTAGGGTTATGAGACTCTCCTAGAGAAGTCGGCCCTGGTGATTTAATGTCAAGTTGGGAATTAGTATAAATAGAGAGTGAGCCTCTCTATTTGTCACATAGTCACTCACACTCAGTTGTAGTGCATGAGTGATAGAGAAGAAGCTGGGATCAAAGAGAGAGAAAGACTACTGCTGTCGGGAGATCATCTTTGTTTCTTTGGGTTTTACTTTTGGTGCTGATTCTATCTATGAGGAAGTTGCAGGGTTTTATCCTTCATGGTTTCCTCGAGGAAAATCTTTGTGTCCATTTTCTCTTGTGATTTATTGATGTGCTTGTTATTCTCTCAGTTAAGATCTTAAGTTTATATTACTCAAATGATAAAAATCTAGCATGGTATCAAAGCTAACCTGAGAAGAAGACACTGTGCAGTTGCTGAAGCCAGGGCTTCATAATTTTTGGGTCTCTCTCCATATATCATCAGCAAAAGGAGGCTAGGCTGACTCTCCTCCCTAGGGCATCTTTCTGTTGAAGCAGAATCTGATTCTAAGCATTTTCAGTTTTTGACCCGACACTACTGCGGGAAATTAGGGCTTTCCACAGAAGTGGAATTTTTGAGTGAGCCCAGGCCTGGATTGATCTCCTCCCCAAAATTGAAGTTTAGAGATCAAGATCAAAGTTTTTGGTTGGGTCTCCAGGAAAGTCAAACCCTAAATCTGCTCCTGAACCAGAAAACCAGCTCTGCAGAAATTCAGCTCCATATCCAGTTTCGACATCTTAACCTGGTAAGATCTAAATATTTTGCATTTCCATTTGAGGTTCTCTGTTAAGATGTCTCATCACACCAAGCTTGATGAAAAGCTTGAGGGAGCTGACAACTTTCGAGCCTAGAAGTATAGAATCTCCCTGGTCCTGGAAGAAAATGAATTGGACTCCTACATAAGTGAAGAGGTTCCAGTTCCAAAGGGAGATGAGGCTAAGGCTTTACACAAAAAGAAATTGGTCATGGCTAAGTGGATTATTGCTAATTCAATCAAGGATCACCTCATACCTCAAGTATCCTCCCTAAAGACACCTAAAGAGATGTTTGATTCCCTGACTAAGCTAGTTGAAGGGAAGAACATCAATCAGAAGATGACTTTGAGAAATCAATTGAAGAATGTAAAGATCTAGAATGCGGAGACCATACAGTCTTACTTTACAAGGGTCTCTCAGATCAAAGAACAACTTGAAGCAGTAGATGAAGATGTATAGAATGCATAAATTATGATGACCACCCTGAATGGTCTTCCTAGGGCGTGAGACTCTTTCATTCAAGGAATCTGTGCCAAGAAGAAGCTAATCAAGTTTAGCATACTGTGGGAGGAATGCTCACAAGAAGAAGCTCGAATAGTAGCTCGAGAAGAAAAGATGGGAAATGAAGATCAAGCTCTCACAGTTCACACCAAGAAAACCATAAGGGTCCATCATCACTCCAAAGGTAAGCATTCACACCCTAGAAGAGACCTATCTACTATCATATGTTACACATGTGATGAGAAAGGACACATATCTAGATACTATCCTAAAAACAAAGGTGGCTCTCACAAGAAGAAGGGAAACAAGAAGATACATCATGCTCACACTGCAGAAGATGATGAACCTCCCAAGAAGAGATCCAAACAAGAAAGTGATGATTCTTCAAGTGATGAAGAATATGTTCTGATCTCTACCCTCACAGGAACTGTCTCACATGGAAGCAATGATTGGCATATAGATAGTGGTGCTTCCAAACACATGACGAGATTTTAAGGAATCTTTTGTGAAACTATCAGAACATGAGTCACCCCACAAGGTGAAACTTGGGGATGACTACCAATGTCCAATAAAAGGTAGTGGCAAATCATCCTACAAGCTCGACTCTGGAAATTCTATGAAAATGAAGGATGTCCAATTTGTACCAGGACTAAAGAAGAACCTTCTCTCCATCTCGGCATTAGATGCAAAAGGAATGAGAGTTGCATTTATAGATGGCCAAGTCCTCATGTGGCCAAAAGAAAATACTATTGTCGATGTAGTAGTAATTGGAGAGAAAGAAGGAGGACTATACAAATTGAAGGGCCAACCAGAACAAGCTTTGGTTCATGACTCAATAGAACCAAATGAACTTTGGCATAGAAGGCTTGCACATGTGCACTACATGGCACTACCACTTGCAAGCAAAGTTGTTGAAGGTCTTCCAGAAATGTAGGAAAAACATGAAGGTGTATGCAAAGGATATGCAAAAGGAAAGAATACGAAGAAGACATTTCCAAGTAGCGAGAGTAAGGCAAAAGGAATCTTGGAAATCATCCACTCTGATGTATGCGGTCCAATATCATCCAGTTCTCTAAGCAGGTATGTATATTATGTTTCTTTCATTAATAATTTTTCTAGAATGACATGGCTATACTTCATGAAGAACAAGGATGAAGTATTCAACAAGCTCAAAGAATTCAAAGCCTTGATCGAGAACCACACAGAGAAGAAGATCAATATCTTTCGATCAGATAATGGCGGAGAATTCACATCAAATTATTTCAAAGAATTATACAGAGATTCAGGGATTAAGAGGGAGTTGACCACTCCATATAATCCACAACAGAATGGGGTTGCGGAAAAAAAGAACAAAACAATCATGGAAGTAGCAAGGGAAATGCTTCATGATCAAGACCTTCCTATGCATCTATGGGTAGAAGCTGCCAGGACAGCTGTGTATGTACAGAATCGTACTCCACATAGAGTAATCGAGAGAAAGACACTTGAAGAAGTATTTTCTAGAAAGAAACTAGAAGTCAGTTGTCTCATAATATTTGGTTGTCCAGTGTACATACACGTTCCAAAAGAAAAGAGGACAAAATTAGATCCTTCAGGAAAGAAGGGTATATTTGTGGGATACTCTGAAAACTCGAAGGCTTGTAGAATATACTTCCTAGGATTCAAGAAGATCGACATCAGCAGAGATGTAACATTTAACGAAGACTCGACTTACATCAAATCCACAAAAAGACCTGTTGAAGACTCTGAAGAATCGAAAGTACCTAGAATCCCTAATACAACAATGAACGAAGCAACTACGGAAGAAGATCAACAAATGGAAGAACCTCAAGAACCAGTAGAGCCACCTCAAGAAAATAATCCTCACAAGAGGAAACCTGCATGGGTACGAGAGGCTATCCAAGCTGCAGAAAGATATGGGGAACCAGAAGAAATGCATAGAGAAAGAAAGAGAACTAGGTCCTACTCCAAATATGTAGCCCTGTTATGTGACATTATTGATAAAGAACCTTCCAACTATGAAGAAGCGGAAGAGAATAAAGAATGGAAGGATGCTATGATTGAGGAGTACCAGTCGATCATGAAGAATGATGCTTGGGATGTTGTCCTGTTGTAATCTCACGGATCTAGTATTTCTTGTTTGTCTTTTATGGGCTATGAAGTCGGATGGTTGGTTGTTTCTATATACAAAATTCAACAATTGCTTCTGCTATAACAACCAGTTGATGTTGGAATTCTGTCCAATTTTGAAGTACTTTCTAGATGTTGATGGTCAATGTTGTAATGCTTGATAGCGTCGACACCTTCTCTTGAATGGAAAGGTCTGCTATCATTTCCATGTTGGGACCCATAAACTGGTCTTTCTCTTCTGCTGTCTCCAGAATCCTTTTCATCTACAGGCAGATGGTGTCTAATTTGTCCAAGCTAGAGAGTGCCTGTTGTACCCATTGGTGTGCTTGTCTCTCGAGTCTCTGCAGTTTGGCTGTCTCCAGCATGATTTGATCTTGGATAGTGCTTCTGAATGCTTCTTCCGTGCTCTTTCTCTTTTCCAGTGCTTGGATTTGTTGTCGAGTCTATCGGGTCTGCTGGAAGAATTTCCCATAATAAGCAAGCCAGTCCCATCGTACCCCTTTCGTTATGACAGACTCCTCCATGTGATCTTGAAGCACTTTGTAAGCTTTTGAGAAGGCTATGTGCTGCTGCATCAATAGTCTAGTTGTTTCTTCTTTTTGTTCTTCTCTTGTATTTTGCATCTGTACATGTAGGTTCAACACCATGCTTTCAAACAGCTGATATGCCTTTTCAAGTGGATTGTCAGTGTCGGCCTCCATTGGTCCTGGTATCACAGATTGTGCTAGGTTTCTGCATTTTACCAGGAACTCGACTTGTTCCTTCTCAGTGTCGTCGAGATCCTTGCGTCTAGTCTGGCTTCTTGTTTTTTCTTTGATGGCCAGAGTTTCCAAGATTTATCCCAACTCTCCATCCTTCAACTTTGTTGCGTCAACTACAGTGATCGACCCAAGTTGGCTAATGTGGACCATTTCCACTTGTGATTCTTTTTGGTGGTCCTTCTTCTTTCTATCTCTCTTCCTCTTTTGCTTATGTTGTTATGCTTGTTGCTGTACTTGTGAATCTATAAGGGTTAGACTTTCCTGTGGTTGATTTTTCGGTAGTGGATTGACTTGTTGCCAGTATTCAATGGTCAGTGCAAATTCTGGTTAGGTCTCTTGGAGGAGTTCTGCAGCTGGGTGTGTATTTGGGGAATTTTTTCCAAGGGGTTCAGATACCGACGTTTCTGGTACTGATGGTTCAAGTAAAGGTGGTTCAGGTGCAGATGGTTTAGTTGCAGGTTCTAGGTTGGGAGGTGGTGGTGGTGATGGTGAATGGTTCGGTGTGATTGGTGTGGTAGGGATGTGGTCAGGTGTTGGGTCCTCGACTTGTGGGGGTGAATCCTCTGGGATGTCAGAGAACAGGTTGTCGGTTTCCTGGTTGATTTCTTCCAGGTTCTCTTCTTCCCCATCTCTTGCTAGTTCATTGGCTGGTGGAGGGGGTGCGATGTCAATTGGGGTAAAGGATGAGGTTCGACTTGCGACAAATTGAGCTGTCTTGTTGGGGTTCCTCATAAATGTTGATTTTAAAATTCCCACAAACCTCATGTTCAGGGGTATTTGGCCAGGTTGTGTAGGAATGAGCTATCTTGATCCACCAGCTTCGAATAGAGGACAATTGGTGGTGATATTCTGGACAGAGGTAAGTAGCTCAGGCAGTTTTTCAATGTATGCCTGGAAATCTCTGTCTTGGTCGAACCTCTCCTTTAAGGTTTCCGGCATAGAATTTTTTCATATGTCGACTGGGCTTATGGAGGTTAGCTTTGGAATTACTTCCTGTGTGATCTGGATCGAGGATGGGGGTGGAGGTGTAGACACTAAGTCAACAATATTTTTAGTCATTGAGGTGTTTGTATTTTTTTCCTTTTTCGGCCGACCTTGCCGTGCTCCTGCTTCTATAAATCTTTGGAACTATTTCTCGACCAGAACTTTGTTCGCTATGGCATCTTCTATGATGTCGACAACGATAGCTAACAGTTCCTCTTCATCCTCTGATTCTAAAAGGATCAGCTTGCGCTTCCCCTTCCCTTTTGTCTCAGTTTCTTTCTTTCTTGCTGCTGCTATTTCCTTTGCTAGCTTTTTGAATTTTTCTTTGGTTATGTCATACTCAGGATTGTCAGACTCAATATCTCCCAATTCTTCCCCTTCCTCCTATTGTTGTGCTGGGATGACACTTTTCTCAGCTGGATTGGCTACCTGTTGTTCTGTCTGTGTACTTTGTCATTTGGTACCCATGCCGAGATTCTTCCTTTAGGTCTGGGAGTTCCATATAGTCATCCCATGTCTTTGAGCGAGAACCTCATATTCTCTCTTGAACCTTATGCTGGCCATCTCCCACAAGGACTCTCATTTATATGTCAAGTTGTAATTGCATTTCATGTGTTTTCTTGCCTTATTGAGCTTTATGTCGGCTCCCCGCTTTAGAGTTATAAGCCATATAGCCCAAGATTGTCTCAATATTAGCCAAGAAGATCCTTTTATATATATTTTTCAGCTTTATCATCCCTTACCTGGAGGAAACATCCCCCTAAGTTTCCTTATCCTGCACGTGCTTCCTTGCATTGAGCATAGGTATGCTCCACTACTTGGAACTAGTTTGCTTTCCCGTGACATTCGTCTCCTCCTAGTTGTGTACTATAAGAACTTTTATTCTTTTTCAAGCTTTATATTCTAAAAAAGTCCAATTTTAAATAAAAAAACATAAAAATTTGGACAGGAAATTATATTGCTTTTGGCAGCTGTCGAGTCATGTCGCCTTCGAATAGAGAACTCTATATTCCACCCATCCATTGGGTTATTAGTGTGACTTTAGGAGATGTACTTGTTATTATGATTTTTCTCCACGGACTGTTTATGAGTCCAATCCCTATGGAGCCTCTGTTGATGCCTCTTGTGTCACAGAGTTGTCCCAGTTTTCATGTTGAGTCTATGCTTTCTGCTGTTAGTCACCATCTACCTTATGATCTTGTTTGAAGGAGGTTTTAGCTTGATTCAACCATTCCTCAGTTATCATTTCTTTGCATGTCAAAAATTCCTGATACAGTTACTGGTTCGTGCACATATTGTTCATCTAATTTCTTCCAAATTATCCAACTTTCTTGAGTACCTTGTGTTGGTTGAGGAGGGATTCCTTAATTCCCTCATAGCGAATTCCATTCCATCGACTTCAGATCATTTATACTAGAATAGAAGTCTAGAGTCCATTGAGTTCCTTGAGACTTGTAGTCATCAGTGGCAGATTCTCTCACCATCGATAGTTTTGGGAATACATCAATGTCCCTTGATCGATGGATTCTTTGAAGTGTTTGACCTCAACACATCTATTCACACTTGTTTGATTGTACTTTGTACCTTTATTCCCAATCTCATTATCGATGGGATATGTCGTGTCTGTTAACGGTATACATCAATGACCGATAATCAGACAATAGATCATCATGTTCGACCTCGACACCTTTATTCACGTGATGGGACATGTACTAGTAGCGGTTTCGGTAGAATACCTCTGGCTTGGTGGCATTCTACATATTCTGCCTCCTTGATCGTGTCAGTATCCATGATATATCAGCTCGCATGCCCAAATTCCAGTATATTATCAAGATACCTTCATCCATTATGGAGATATTGTTCTCTGTATATTGTACATGGTGATGACCACATGCGACATATGTCTATTATGCCTATTCATGGCCATTGTACTCTTATGTATATTGGACTACAAAACTATATATTTGCAGTCACATGCTAAGATTTTTCATTGTATTGTATTGATGAGTGGTTGGTTCTTCCACTTGGGTCTTCATTACTCCACTTCTGGGATGGATATAATGTATTTCGGCCATCATGTTACCCCTCTGACCTCACACATTAGGGGTCATATGTTATACCTGATTTTACCACACTTGGTAGATCACACTTTTATGGACTTCCATGTCCCTCTCCAGACTCTTTGGACCCCCTTTGCTTGAAAATACTTTGATGATCCAAGAAATCCCTTAAAAAACACATGTTAATTTTTATACATGGGTTTTAGATTAAAAGTCACATGTACATGCAGCTTGCTCCACTATAACCCGCGTACATCAGGAAATGTGCATAAAAAATAAAATATTTGAAATTTTCCTCAATGAGTCCTGAATAACTTGACTCTTGGCCTTCCATATGCCTGGAAACGCTCCTACTTGACCCTCCATTTCCTATTGAAGTGTTATATATTGAGCCTCTTGGATGCATTAGAGGAGGAGAACATTTGGGAGCAAAGAAACTATAGTTCATTATTGCCTCATTCATATATGCTTGAGTCTGCATCCCTTTGTCCTTTTGAGAACACATTGATGCTCTTCCCAAGCTTGTCATTGCCTTGTGAGCTTGCCATTGATATGGAGGATTGCAGTGGTGGAGGCCCAAGTGGAGGACTCAGTTTCTCCATTTCGACGAGGTGCCGACAGATTTTGTCACTGTTATCGTTGTTCATTATTAATAGAAATATCCATTTCTCATCCATTGCATGTGTATGACTATGAATATTTGTATCCATGGATGTAGTTGTATTTGATTATACATGTTGGATTTATATATGCTAGAGTAGGACTAACACTTTAACATGTATCATGCTTGCTTTATTCATTGTTGTTGAGGATGAATGGTAGGTACAAGCGTGATTGAAAAGCTCAATAGAGATCTACTATAATCGTCCGAAATAAGGTATGTTTTGTATCCCTTAGTTTTAGCGGCATTTACTTCTCTTGTATGTTGAAGTGGATTGATTTCTGGTTTCATTCAGGATGTTGTGGTCTACCCCAAGACATATGAAGTTTCTCTCCATAACACTCCATCTTGCATCTAAAAAAACAATTATTCAATTTACCTGCAAAATAAAAAAAACATGATTCTTTATAATTATTCAATTTACCTGGAAAAAATAATTCAATTCAAAGTCAACCCAATTCAATCACTCTCCACTTCGACATGTGCACATTCTCTAGGTGCATCAGACCTGATTAGACTTCTCTAGAGAAAATCCAGAAGGAGCAAGGAAAGGATACACAAATTATGTGGAACCCAACAGCTTATTGTGCATCAATGGAAGTTTCCAAGGATTCAACTTGTCCCAATTACCTACTCTGATACCATGTTCAATTTAGCAAAGATTAGGATCCTCGGGCTGGTATGAACTCATTGTAAAAGAAGGTTGAAGTAGAAAGAAGCAATTCAATGTACACTGATCAAACATTCAATGTAAAATTAGACAACCAAGAGGCAAAAATTGATCAGCATAACATTACCTCAATATTCATTAACCTTTGTGTAATATAATGATGATACAATGGGAAGAATTTGAATCCACTAGGTATGATTCGAATTCACCATCTTAGACTGACTCTAGGGCTAACTCAATGTGGGAAAATCACCACTAAAAGCTCACTAATGTAACTCAGGACAACTAAATCATTTCCAAGTCAGTTAATTGAACAAGGTAGGTAGGAAAAGGTGCATGCCTCCTAAAATTAAGTAAATGTGGCACTAGACTAATTGGATTGATTCCCATCTTAGGATAACTCAACACAGACTAGGGTGAAATGATGATGGGACTCCCATGACTTAGTGTGGGCATCTAAATTATAGGGATTGGCCTATGGAGCTCCTAAACTCATGCAAACCAATGCATCAAGTGGTAGGTGGGCCCCACATGAATTTCCCATGGCACTAGTGAAGTGACAACCAACTCCTAAGATATGAAATGACATTTAAACTATAGTGGTCAATGGAGGATTATTAACTAATCCTAACAAACCAATCTAGAACTATTTGCATTGCTTGTTTATCTAAGGGTACCTAAGATTTGATAGATGGCAATTCAACCTTTTTTAAGAACTTTTGAAATCCTCAGGAAGCCCATTACATGTAAGTTTGTATCTATTTTCTAATCACGGATTCAATGTATTCTAACCATGCAAGGATTAATTTGATTTTTTTATAGGAAATTCAATGAGAAATTAAACTTCCTTAAATATTTTGATATGCTATAACACATCCCTTCAATTTCTAGGGAGAATTTGGTGGAGGGATTTAAACTAATGCCTAAATTTTATGAACTAACCCTTTAGATCCTAAGAATCATTGGTTTAAAAATCACATTGGATGGATCTATAACTTAAATGATCACTAGTTGTAGATCCTAACAATGCTAATTTGATAATAGTTTAAATGGATCTACTCAGCAATGACCAATCTTCCATAAAACTCAATGACATCGGCATCAATCCAAATAATATTTGAGTAGACCTACCATAAACATTCCATAATAAAAGTAATCATAGAGAAATAATAACATCAATATATAAGTAATTGGTGGATCTAATGACATACAAGTTCAGTGTTTAATGTTTCCTAAATTAAATCATGTAGATCCACAAATAGAAGTAAATCATACCCTTCAATAGATCTTAAAAGGAACAATTTTTCATATATCTAATAACGATAACCACTGTAACTAGACTACTTCAAAAGAAATAATTTACACGAGTCTAAATTCCTATTCTCTTTGCCATTTTAATTTAGAGATAAGTTCATATCAACATCAGTTGGAAAACAGGGGAGGCAGGTTCAAGTGGGATTATCTTTGAACCCGGAGGAAATCCAATGGTCTCTTTTGCTTAGGGTATTGGTCAAAAAACCAACAATGAATTTGAATGGCTCGCTCTCTTCCTAGGAATCGACCTTGTTCAAAGGGAAAACATCAACAATATCATCGTCTTTGGAGATTCTAAACAAATAATTCAAAAAGTGAGGAATGGCCGCAACTAATTGCAGTCACTTGCATAATCGGATCATCAGGATGAGCTCCAACCTCCAGGTCACCTACTACCGCATTCTAAGGCAAAAAAATAGTCTAGCGGACAAAATGGCCAACAAAGGGGTTAAGAACAAAATTGGTATTGTTTCAATTAGAGACCAAACTCTCCTCAAGCATGTTCCATAAACTCCATTCTCTAAGGGGGCTTCATCTATCCACCCTCTTCATTTTCCTACCTCATCACTCAAGCATGTGTCCATTGACGCGCCAGGATCAACAAGGTGGTGAAGTTGGCTTTGAGATGGCATTAAAGAGGCGTCTCATCTCCCTGCACATTGAAATCCAAGGAAATTACTTCGCAGACTCGAAAGATTTCACCATTATGAATCCTCACAGGTGTTCTCTCGACATGGATAAGCACCCTCTTCACATTGTCCCTTTGGAATAAGACTTTATTTCTCTCTTTGATGGTTTATTTAGCACGCAGAGTGACAGTGGAGTGCACCATCAGATTGTGGAAGAAGTGTTTGGCCCTTCGTGGATATCCCAAGAAAAACCCACCCTCACTCAGGCCTCGTTCGGTTCAGGTATATTTTCCTTCTGTAGTTCTGAGTTAACTCAGTGGCCTCTTTTGGATATATAGGAAAAAGAAATCATGGCTTCTTCCAAGGATATTCAAGATATCAAGTCAGCGCTTGCAAATATGCAAAGTGGAATGAAATGGGTTTTCAACATGGTTGGAACCAGTGTCAACAGCACCAAAATTTTTGCTAATGATGCTAGATACATCTCGCATCAGCTCGACTGTCATGATTCGAGAATTGAAGACAACACCATGGATTTGCACGAGCTCATGGAAAAAGTAGACTACCTCAAGTAAGACGTTCATAAATTAACCAGCATGACGAAAGGCAGTCACTGCCAGGAATCCTCAGCTGTGGGTGATTATCAGATGGATGAGCCCTCGGTTGACAATCCAACCCTTGGGCAGGAAGCACAAAAATGAAAGGCATCTCTCACCTGACCATATATGTATTTTTGGGTTTTGCTGATCTTTTTTTTGGTTATATATGCATTTTTCTTTACCGTTGAATGCTCAATTTGTTAGAAAGCACCCCTACATGGGAAATCTCAGTTTTAGCAAAAAGTCTAGATTATTCCTCCTCTCTTTCATAAACTTAATTGCCTCTGTGAACTCTTCTACACTAGTGCAAAGTTTTGATTTTAGACTGTGTAAGAATGGATGTGCTCAACCTTTTTTATAATTATAAAATTTTCTTTGGTTTCTGTTAAAAAAAACATCTGTTGGAAAGCATTATAAGACGGTTTTCATAATATGACCAATTTGTAATAATTTAGCCACAGATCTATAACAATTGCTAATTCAAATTGCATTAGATCTAATAATATAACAATATGTAGTAAATTCAAGTGCAGATCCACAATATCATTGATTCGGGGAGCACACTAGAGAAATCTAGCAGTCATAAAAATTTGTAATAAAAAAATTAGCAACAAATCTAGGTTAAACTAACAATTCACATTGGAAACAACCCTACACATATAATCCAAGCAATACTCTTTTCTTTTAAGAATTTTGTAAGACTTAACCATCTTGTGTGCAGTGTGAGACCTTAGGCCTGAATTTTTGAACTAAGCTCCGATACCACTTGTAATGTACCCTATTTTCTCCTCACTAATTTGGAAAATTATTATTCTAAGCAAATTATACTAAGTGTAGGTAGTATTCCCACTTACCTGGTTTGTCCATGACATACATCCTTAGCATGTCCTCTAAGACTTGATTTACTCTTTTAGTCTACCCATCTGTTTGCAGATGATATGCAATACTAAAATTCAACTGTGCTCCTAAACCTTTAAACAAAGCTTTCCAGAAGTTACCTATAAATTTTGCGTCTCTATCGGAGACTAATACTTTCGGTGCACCATGTAACCTGAATATTTCTTCATGAAAATATCTGCAATGATAACAACTTTATAGGTAGATTTAACAAGGATAAAATGAGAAGCCTTACTTAATTTTTTGACTACGACCATGATTGAATCATGCTGTTGGAAATTATTTGGTACGCTGGTTATAAAATCCATACTAATTGTTTCCCACTTCCATTCCAGAATGTGTAGTAGTTGCAACAATCCTACTGGATGTTGACATTATGCCTTAACTTGCTGACATTCTAGACAATGGGCTAAGTATTTTGCCACTTTTTTCTTCATGTATGGCCAAAAGAAATCTTTTATGATCATGGTGATCATTTTCTAGTATATAGGATGCCCTGAATACGGTTGTTTATGGAGCCCATTCATAACTGTAAGTTTAATTTATGCTATGTTTGGTATGTACAACCTGTTTTTGTGCAGCAATAGCCCTTGTTTGTTTACTAGGCTGAAATCTTCTTTTACTTGATTTTCTTCATTTTTAGCAGTCTTTTCTTTTAAAATCTTATATTCCCTATCACAATTTTCATCACTTAGGATCTGATTTTCCAGATTAGATTCATAGTTGCTTCTTGCAAACAGTAAATTTTCATATCGACTTAGAGCGTCTGCTACTTTGTTTTCTTTTCCTTTTATGTGTTTGATTTCAAAATCATATTCGCTTAAAAAAGATAGCCATCTTGACTGTCTCGCATTCAAATTTTGTTGATCAAATAAATATTTAAGACTTGTGTTATATGACATAAGCAGAAATTTCCTTGCAAATAGGTAATGTCGCCACATTTTTAACGCGTGAATTATGGAAGCAAGTTCTAAATCATGCGTCGCATAGTTTTTCTCATGGTCTTTTAATTTCCTGGATTCATATGCCACGACATAGTTTTCTTGCATTAAAACTCTGCCTACCCCTTCCTTCCAAGCGTCGGTACATACGACAAAATCCTTGAATGGATCAACAATCTTTAGGATCGGGGCGGTAGTTAATAGATTATTTAGTTTGCTAAATATTTACATGCATTTTTCAGGCCATTCAAACTTTTGACCTTTCTTTTGTATTGAACTGATGGGGTAGGAAGTCTTAGAAAAGCCTTCGATGAACTTCCAGTAGTATCTGATAATCCCCATAAATGATCTGATGTCGGTTAAGTTTTTAGGAACCAACCATTCAATGATGGCCTTTATTTTGTCAGGATCGACATATATTCCATCCTTGGACACTGCGTGTTTGAGGTATTAAATATTATCTTTAAATAAATCACATTTACTGAACTTTGCATAAAGTTGTTGTTCTCTTAGTACTTGCGAAATTATCTTTAAATGTTCCTTATGTTCTTGTATGTTCTTAGAGTAGATTAGTATGTCGTCGATAAAGACAACCACAAACTTATCTAGGTAGTTACTTAGGATGTTGTTCATTAAACACATGAATGCAACAGGTGTGTTTGTCAACCCAAAAGGAATTACAACAAACTCGTAGTGACCATAACGGGTCATGAATACCATTTTAAAGATATCCTCATCTTTTATTCGTACTTGATAATACCTCAAACTTAAATCTATCTTTGAAAAGATAGTTTCTCCATGGAATTGATCGAATAGATCATCTATCTGGGGTAGTGGGTATCATTTTTTAATCGTCATTTTATTTAACTATTGATAGTCTATGCACAACCTTAAGGTTTCATCTTTCTTTTTAACAAATAAGACCGGTGCTCCCCAAGGGGACACACTAGGTCAAATATATTTTTTATCAATCAATTCTTGTAGTTGAGATTTGAGTTCCCTAAGTTCTATTATGTTCATACGGTAAGGATATTTCGATGTTGGTACCGCTCCGGGTATCAGATCGATGGTGAATTCAATGTCTCTTTTCGAAGGAAGTTCATGGACTTCTTCTGGAAAGATGTCTTCAAACTCCTTCAAGACTGGTATGTCTTCTAGTTTAAGTTTATTTTCGTCATCATTGTCATTCATTATATAGATATAAAACAATTTACATCCTTTTCCTACTGATATTTGCATTTGTAACACAGAGATTTCTCTGATTGTGACCTTCCTAGGGATCCCTTTTAATTTTACATTGTTTCCATTATCGCTAGTACATGTTAAAGTTTTGTCAAAACAATTTAACACTACTTTATGTTTTTTTAGCCAATTCCATTCATATTAACAGATCATAGGAACCTAAAGGAAGAATATTTAAATTAAAATGCGTAATAAAATCATTCATCATCAATTTACAATTCTTAACAAGACTAGTAACTTTACCTTTTGTACCGGTGTCTAATTGTACTAGCCACAACTTATCAACCTTTTCCGGTACTAATTTACATAATTCAGTTATTATAGGTGATATATAGCTCAGGCTTGCACCTGGATCAATTAAAGCAGAAATAGGTTGAATGTTTATCATACCTTCGATTTCAACCATAGAAGTCTGATGATCTGCTTGTCGATTTTCCAATGCAACACAAATTATGGGCATGTTCCTTGTCGTGTCACCAACTGTAACTACTTCCTAGATGGAATGAACATTAAAATTATTTTTTCTTATTGGGCAGTATTTAATGTAATGTGGCCTTCCACACTCCCAACATTTTAAGGGTTCTTTTTTTGCTAGGTCTTGTTAAGAACAGTAGGAGGTTCTTTTACTCCAAAATTTTGTGGTTTAAAGCTTTTGTAGTTATTACCCTGATACCCCCTATAGTTACTCTCTGTGTTTTTTTAGAATTTATTCTGTTTCTTTCTTAGATCAAAATTATTTGGCCTTTTACTATTCCAATTTGGTACATTTTCCCTTTTATTTTTGTTTTGGTCGTAACAAAAGTTTTTCTTTCTCATCGCTTCCTCTAGCGTATTTTTTTTATCATACTCAATACGTTCTTTGAACATGATAGGTAAAAACCTGAGAAAACGTTGTATTTTAGTTTTTTCATCAATTATGTAAGGAATGTAACGAAGTAGGCTTAGAAACTTACTGCCAAGTTCCTTCATAGTCATGGCTCCTAGCCTTAATTCATAAAATTCTTTGGCCTTTTCTTCATAATATTGTTCTTATAAGTAAGTTCTTTTAAAAATATTTTTAAATGGATTCCAAGTTACATATCTTTCTTTTATTCCCTTAACCTTCTTTATATCCTACCACCATATATCTGTCTTTCTAGTTAGATTATAGATGACGATCTTAGTCTTTAATTTGTCAAAGTAATTGTATATTTGGAAGTACTTTTTCATTCCAGACAACCAGGCTTCCGCCTCTTTGCCTTTCTCAATTTCCCCATTAAACCTTAGTGGTTTAATTTTCTTAAACTTTCCATAGATTTCCTAATAGATTCTATATTTCTATTTCCTTTTGTTATCATCACTACTTTCACTTGACTCTTGTTGTTTTCTTGAGTGATGTTTAACTGACTCTTCACTAGAAGTTTCAGCTTTATGGCTGGAAAATTCCATCTTCCTTCCCTTACGTTTGTAAGGGGCAGTTTTAGGTAATTCTTATTCATATTCCTTTTTTTATTTTCATCGTTATGTATCTTAGCTCACAGAATAGCATGTTATTCTTCCTAAGCTTTTAGAATTCGTTCGTTATCTTCTTTAACTTTTATTAACTCTGATCTAAGCTCTTTAACGGTTCTTCTTAGTTCATAATTATTATCATGACTATCGTTTAAGTCTACCCAAATTTTTCCATCCCTTAAATTTCCCTCTTCATGATTTAAAGAATTTTCTAGGTGACGTTCTTCTTCTGCAGACATCTCTGTATCTGCCATGTTTTCCTGCAAAATACAATTATCCTTCTCTTTATGTTGTGTAAGAGAATGTAAACCATGAAATAAAATAAACATTAGTTTTTCGGTTTCCTTATTAGTGTAAATGTTGAGCCGATTCAGGCCTAGTGTTGTAACTGTGCTTTGATACCATTATGTAACACACCTCAAAATCATAACTAAAACATTATTTATAGCCATTTTTTTAATGGTCAATTACTAGCATATTACTTATGTTTAACTTCTGTAAGTGATTAATAATTTTATTTACTCATTATGTCAGGTTCAAGAGGTGGAAGTAATGGCCAGCTCGTCTCAAAACATACAGCCATTGCATTACAAGTGATGTTTACAATTCCTTTTTTTTAATACATTAGTTTTATTAGGGCTTGATAGCCCTAAGGATTGGGAATACTATGAGCTAGTCTTGTTCCCATATATCGTTGTAATAAGGTGTTGTTTATAAAACGCCTAAGTGCCTGGAATGGAAAAGTATAAGGACTTGAGTCCTACACACAAAGGTGTAAGGGTCTTGGTTTTGACCCTGAGGCATACATGTTATAGACCATGAACTTAAGGTATATGTTTGAAGGCTTTAGGCCTTAACATAACCTAAGCTTATGGCATGGGTTGACCCTCCCCTTGAGCGCAAGGCTTTGGGAATGTAATACACATATGGTACTCTAATGTTAAATTACTATATGGTTTGGTTTTTGATGCAATGATTTGTTTGTATGGTTATGTTTGTATACACCATTGCTCATACCTTATGGTTTATCTTTGGTAGTTTAATATATAGTATGGTTATACTTAAGCCAAGGTTCCCAAGGTATATTATGTAGTTTGGTGCTTTTGAACATGTTCCAAGGTTATAAGTTTGCAATGATTAAGCCTTATGATGATTTGGTCGTGAATTAATGTGGTACTCTTGTTGACTTAATAACTATCCTGGCTACGAGTTGATAGCGTAACCAGGCTCTGAGATAGCACGAGAATAAATCTTGGCCCTACACCTGGATGGTGAGATATTTGGTTTCATAGGGTTTGTAAAAGAGCTTTTACTTTGTCTGAGTCCTCATTCTGGTAATGTTGTTTAGTCAGAGGCCGGTTGAGGGCCGAGCTCTAATCTGTGAGGTTCTTGCTCTGGTTTTACAACATTAATGGCTTTGGCATGGTGTGTGAACTCTTCTCTATTTTCACTACGTTAATGGCATTGTATGGTTCTTTCTGAGGTAAACTGGGTCCCAAAGCTTCCTCAACCACCTTCCTTTCAACGTTAGAGCTTCGAAGAGCCTACCAACACTTCTACCATGCGAACAGTCAGTTTTAACAGGTGATAAAAGACTTGGTACTTAACTCTACGGTTTATTTGGTTTGTAGTAGTTGGTTTCAATGTTTATTGATACGTTTTTAATAGTTGCAGATTGTGGAGGGATAAGGGTACTCCTGAAGAGCCGACCCCTGGTCCTCACTACCAAATGCCAAGGTAAGGGATTAACAATTGTTAAATACATTCATTTAGTTTCTTTGGGAATTGAAACTTAATGTGGATTGCACATGATTGCAGGTTGAAGGTGCTGGATGTTGGAATATATTATATTCCTTGGAAGGTAATGATGTCTTTGTATTATGTCAAAATTTGTCTACAATCTTATGTAAAAGAGTAATACATTTAACCCATAGTTATATGGTGTTGTATTTACTTGTGTAGAGTATTTGTCCGTGGTATTGTATTAAGAGATGTTATTTTGGAGAATTATATTATCTCACATGCAATATGTGAGAGTAATTCCTCCTCATCTCTTAGTATATAATAGGGTCAAGTGAGTATCTACATATCATGTATTCTTGATGTAGTAGTGGTGCTATTGTGACACTATTGTACATCATCTATATTCCTTGGGGTATTTGTGCTTTGCTCTCTTGTAAGATTGGAGAAGACATTCTGGAGATAATAGAAGACTACCTTCCCATGGATGTAACCCATTAGGGTGAACCACGTATATCAGTGTTCTCTTGTCTTTTTCTTTTCATGTTCTTATCTTTTATGATATGTTGTTGGTTGCTTAGATAGGTTAACTAGTTTATCTTGACTCTACTATTCTAACATGATATCAGAGTTGGTTGCTATGATCTAGTACCTTCTATAGCTTTCAATCAATAACGATTATCATTTGGGCAGTGTCATTTTATTGTAGTTTTTCTTTCTATCTGGTAGCCATTAGGCTTCTCTTCAGATCTGGGCATATTTCTGCATATTTTTACCCTAACCCTAACTTGTTGTGTAAGTTTTTTGCAGAATTTTTTCAAGGGTTTCTTGATGTTTTTTCTGTAGATCTACATGATTTCGGGGCTCTCCTCAATGAGATATTTCTTCTGATTATAAAAACAGAAGTTATAAAAAAAGGTCGTAACTTGGTCAATTTTTACCGATATTTTTAGTATAACCTGTTTTGGGAATTGGAAAATCCATTCTGGATCCACCTACGTGACCAGAACAGAAAAGTGGACATTTCTAGGCTTCCTTCTAGTAATAAAAATGACAGTTATAAAAAAGAGTCATAACTTGGTCATTTCTTACCGGATTTTTTATTATAACCTGGTTTTTGAATTAAAACAGCCATTATGGATAGGGCTTTTTTGGGCACATTTTTTTCACAGGGTTATAAGTGAAAGTTTCTCCTCTTTCCTTTATTGTGTTTCTAATTGTTCTTTTGTAGATTCAAATCAGTAAAGTGTAATTGTTTTCAAGTTCTTCACTATTTTTTTGTCATTTTTCAGTATTAAGGTTTCTTATTTCTTGACAAAATTTCACTCATTATGACTTCCGAAGTAGCTTCTGTTCATAAATTAATTGGTTCTAACTATCTTGCCTGGAAGAGAAAGATGATTGATGTTCTCAAGAGTAAGAATATTTGGAGGCTAGTTAATGGTGAACACAAGACACCTACTGTTGCTGATGATTTGGCTATATGGGAAGATAAAAGTGATCAAGCAAGGGGGCTCATTGGTCAAATTGTTGCAAATAGTCTTCAGGTAAGTATTGAGGCAGAAGACATCCCGATTCAGGGATGGCAAATTCTTTCCTCTTTATTTGATAAATATGATGATGTTTCTACATATTATCTTGAAAAAAATATCTTTGACCTCGAACCTACTGACTTTGAAAGAGTTGAGTTATATCTTGCTGAATTGAAAACTTTAAATGAGAAATTAAATAGTTGTGGTAAAGATTACAAGAAAACTGACACTGCTCTTATTATTCTTGTAGAACGTAAAATGCCATATTGTTTTGATATGTTCATCCAAACTAGGAATAGAGCTCTAGAATTGTCTCAAAGTACTACGAAGCAAACTTTAGATAATTTTTGTAGAGGATTGATCAATGAGCAAGAAAGGTTAATTGTTTCAGGTCAACTCACATCTAATAAAAATCTAACTGCACTTAATAAGAATCATAAGAAAAGTTTTAATAATGCTAAAGGTTCTAATCCTTCTAATACTAATTCTGGACATGCTTCTCATGCTTCTAATGAAAATAGTAAATAGAAGAAAGTGTATGATCTTTGTAAACATTGTGGTAAAACTAACCATCCTGAAAAGAATTTCTTTAAAGCAAAACGTTTAATGGCTAAAGCTAAAAAGAAAACCTCTAATGACTCTCGAGTAGCTTTATGTGCATCTGTTGTTTTGCCTAATAATTCTTCTTCTAACTTGGAATGGATAATGGATTCCGGTGCATCTAAACGTATGGCTGGTGATGCTTCTTTATTTACATCCTATGACAATCGTGAACACATATCTCAGAAAGTTTCTATAGGTGATGGTAAACAACTTTCTGTAATTGGTTCCGGTAATGTTAATGTTGCTAATGGTCAATTGGAAGATGTTTTTCATGTAGAACACATGCCCATTAACTTTCTTTCTATTTATCATGCTTGTCAAAAAGGGTTTAAATTTGAAGCATGGGCTGAAAAATATGTTCTTAAAGATATCAATAAAAATTTCAAAGTAGTTTCTTCTGGTCCTGTTGATCATAATGTTGGTCTATATAAATTTGTTGGTTTTAACTCAACTAAAAGACAACCTTTTTATTCCTATGTTGCCCACGCTGATGAACAAAGTAAATTATGGCATGAAAGATTAAGTCATTTGAATTATGGTAAAATGCAATTGTTAACTAAAATGGTACATGGTTTGCCTCATATTTCTTCTACTAACGATGTTTGTGAAAGTTGTGTTCTTGGTAAACATCATAGAGAAATGTTTGAGAAAGGTAAAGCTTTGCATGCTAAAGAACCTTTGCAATTAATTCATAGTGACATTTGTGGTCCTCTTGGAGTTTCCTCTTTATCTCATACAGTCTATTTTCTTACTTTTATTGATGACTTTAGTAGAAAATCATGGGTTTATTTCTTGAAAAATAAAAGTGAAGTTTTTTCAATATTTCAAATTTTTAAATCTTTGGTTGAAAATGAGTCTGGTAAGAAGATTAAGACTTTAAGATCAGATAATGGGGGGGAATTTGTTAAGAATGAATTTGAAGCATTTTTATCCAAACATGGTATTCAACACCAAAAGATTGTACCTTACACACCTCAACAAAATGGTGTTGCTGAAAGGAAAAACAGAACTTTAGTTGAAATGGCTAGATGTATGCTTTATTCTAAAGGATTACATAAAAAAATTGGGCTGAAGTTGTAAGTTGTGCAAACTTTATTTTAAATCGAGTCCCTACAAAATCCGTTAAGCGTGTTACCCCGAGGAAAAATAAAATGGTCGAAAACTTGATATTAGTAACTTTGAGGTGTTTGGTTGTGAATGTTGGGCTCATATTCCTGATGATAAACAGAAAAAGTTAGATCCCAAGTCTCACAAATGTATATTCATTGGTTATTCTAAGGATTCTAAGGCTTACAGCTTATTTGATACCTCTACTCAGAGTGTTATCATCCGAAGGGATGTTCACTTTGCTGAAGTATCTTCACCACCTGAGTCTGTCGAACCTCATGTTACATTGAATATCCCATTGTCTCCTGTTACTCCTATCTCGATTTATTCTTCCAGCTCTGTGCCTGTTGTTGATCCTAGTTCACCCTCTTCTTCAAGTATTCCACCTGAATGTACTGAAGCTGAAGAAACTTATGTTTCCTCTAACCTTCCTATTTGGGCTCATAAAAATATTGAATCTGCAGGTAGTGAGGTGCGGTTTTAAAAAAAACGGCACTGAAAACTGATTCTAGATGATGAAGTTATGCTTGATCAAAGAAAGTGTTGAAGATGTCCCCAATAGTGACATGGCAGATATTAACTTGACAAAAAAAAAGAACCCCCCTCTTCCCAAGATCAACCTTTGACAATCACTTTACAATAAAGTTGATTTTAAGTGAATCACTTTTGTAGAATAAGTGATGTTCACTTTTACAATAATGTTACTTTTAAATAGTGCGGTAATAAATTAAAAGACTTAAGTGACTCACTTTTTATTTTATTTTATTTATGTGACATGCACTTTTACCATAAAGTAACTTGAAAATAGAAATTGCATGCACTAAAAAGTATCTTAATAAGACTTGAACTCAAGATCTATTAAGGAATAAAACAACTTTGGACCAAGTGAGCTAAGTTTAAAATGTATGTAAAAGAATGGAAAGATGAAGGGATTTTTTTTTTATTTACTATTCTCTCTCGTTCCCCGTGCTTGCCTTTTTTTCCTGCAAATCACAAAAAAAATAAAAAAACAAAAGCAAAAAAAACTTTTTCCACACAATGGGGTTAGATCTTGGTTAGCTTACCCAGAAAGTCTACATTTTCAAGTTTTCTCACTGTTTCTAATTTGCCATGATCGCACAAGGTGCACGGCAAAGAGCATATGTAGCCGATCAAGAAGACAAGAAAAAAAATTCCCTTACTGTTTCTGATTCGTCGCGATCGCGTAAGGTGCACGGCAAAGAGCATACGCAGCCAGGGAAGGCAATAGTCTGAGACTAAAACAGTAAAGATCTAATAATAAAACTGATAAAATATGAGATATTTTTAAAAAAATAAAACAAATCCGTCACTGTAGCATTATACCTTCAGATTTTCCGAAATGGGTGTTTTTGGAACAAACAGAAACAGTTTTCGATGAAATGAAAACTACTTCCCAATGGAAACGACGCTCCGGACACAATGGAACAACTCCCATAGGCCACAAATGCACAAAAAATCTAGAACCAGAAACCCTTTCAAAGTTTCAGCAACACTAGTTCCAGATCTTGATCAAAACCGAAAGCAGCTCTTCAGAAATGCTCTGATACCATGTTCGGATACACAGGGTACTCCCAAAAGACCGAACATATTGAGCAACTGCTTCACACAAATAGATCATAGATCAACACACTAATGTTTGTCATGTAGTTAAAACCCTCAAGAGGGAAATAGTCCACGGCCGCATCCAAATATCTACTTGGAGCAATTTATTATGCAAAAGAAAGAAAGTTACATATGAGCTTCTCATAATCGATGAACTAGCCAAGGACCCTCTATGCTCTTTAAATAGAGATCATTGACCAATTGGGTGTTAAGCCACAGATCAATAGTAGGTATGATCTAAGATAAGTTGAACCGCCATATCACTCTATGTCTAGAACATATCGTGACTGTCAGATTAGAATATTTACAAATGCATACTAATGCATACTAAAGAAACACACTTTTACCTAACAGATATATTACACAAGTTGATCTTAACTAACTCCTAAGTGTCTAAATATCCTAACAATTGGTTATTCTAAGGATTCTAAGGCTTACAGGTTATTTGATACCTCTACTCAGAGTGTTATCATCCGAAGGGATGTTCACTTTGCTGAAGTATCTTCACCACCTGAGTCTGTCAAACCTCATGTTACACTAAATATCCCATTGCCTCCTGTTACTCCTATCTCTATTTCTTCTTCCAGTTCCGTGCCTGTTGTTGATCCTAGTTCACCCTCTTCTTCAATTATTCCACTTGAATGTACTGAAGCGGAAGAAACTTATGTTTCCTCTAACCTTCCTGTTTGGGCCCGTAAAACTCTTGAATCTGCATGTAGTGAGGTCGGTAACCCTTCCGACCCTCGTAGAACTAGATCTAACTTTGCCCTTATGACCAAAGTTTTGGCCACAGATGATCCTACCTCTTATGCTCAAGCTCAAGGTAAACCTCAATAGGAACAAGCTATGATTGTTGAGTATGAGTCTCTTATGAAGAACAAGACTTGGTCTCTTGTTCATCTTCCTGTTGGTAAGAATTTAGTTGGTTGTAAATGGGTTTATAAAACTAAGTTCATTGTAGAAGGAGAGATTGAAAAGTATAAAGCTAGGTTAGTTGCAAAAGGTTTTAATCAACTTGAAGGTATAGATTATAATGAAACTGTCGCTCCTGTTGCTAAAATGAATACAATAAGAAGCATTTTATCTATTGCTTCATCTTATAAATGGGAAATACACCAAATGGATGTTAAAAGTGTTTTTTTAAATGGTGATCTTAATGAAGAAATTTATATGCAATAGCCTCCTAGTTTTATTAATGTTGAATCATCAAATTTAGTATGTAAATTACACAAGTCTTTATATGGTCTCAAACAAGCACCTAGGGCTTGGTATGATAAAATTGATACATATTTTTTGAAGAATGGTTTTAAGCGTTGTATATCTGATCCAAATCTATATGTTCAGAACTTTCGTACTAATATTCTCATTGTTGTTTTATATGCAGATGATCTAATCATCATAAGCAACCAACTTATATTAATTCAAAATATAAAAAGTGATCTTCAAAAGTATGACTAACCTTGGTTTATTGCATTATTTCTTGGGTCTTCAAATCTAGCATATGGCAAATGGTATGTTTCTCTCTCAGCCGAAGTATGCTATAGACCTGTTGGCTTGTTTCCATATGAGTGGTTGTAAATCTGCTCCTACGCCATTTCAGTTAGGTGTAAAGTTAACTGTTGAGTGTACCACACCGCTTGTTGATGCTACTATTTATTGTCAGTTTGTAGGCAGTTTGATATATTTAACTCACAGCCTACCAGATCTCTCTTTTATTGTCAGTTTGGTTTCTCAATTCATGCAGCAACCTCATGAAAGTCATTTCCAGCCAGCCAAGAGGATTCTGAGATATTTATAGGGGACATTACACTATGGTGTTTTTTATTCGAGCAGTACTACAGTTTCACTCTCTGGTTACACAAATTTTGATTGGGCAGGTGACAGTTCTGATCGACAGTCCACTGTAGGTTATGTATTTCAACTTGGTTCATGTCCTATTTCTTGGTCGAGCAAGAAGGTGAATACTCTTTCTTTATCTTCATGTGAATCAAAATATAGAGCATCCAAAGAAGCAGTTTGGTTACAGCATGTTCTTACAGAGCTTGGTTTGGCTCCGAAATCGTCCACTGTGTTGAAATGTGACAATTAGGGTGCAATCTAGCTTGCTTATAATATGGTATATCACTCCAAGACAAAGCATCTCAACCTTGACGCTCATTACATTCACGGACTTGTGGAAGATGGTATTCTTTATCTTCAGTATTGTCCTACCGAGCAGCAGGTAGCAGATATATTCACCAAATCCTTCACCGAGGAGAAGTTTGTGCATCTTCGTTCCTTGTTTGGAATGCGGGAAGTTGTCATCAAGGGGGAGCAATAATGACTCCTTCCTTCCTTAGTGTTAGTGTGGGTCCTTCTCCCAGCCATTATTAAGGGGGAGTGTTAGAATAAATTATATTGCTTGGAAGGTAATAATGTATGTATATTATGTTGGAAGTTGTCTACAATCTTATGTAAAAGAGTAATACATTTAACCCATAGTTATATGGTGTTGTATTTACTTGTGTAGAGTATTTGTCCATGGTATTGTATTAAGAGATGTTATTGTGGAGAATTATATTATCCCGCATGCAATATGTGAGAGTAATTCATCCTCATCTCTTAGTATATAATAGGGTCAAGTGAGTCTCTACATATCATGTATTCTTGATGTAGTAGTGGTACTATTGTGACATTGTTGTACATCATCTATATTCTTTGGGGTATTTGTTCTTTTCTCTCTTGTAAGATTGGAGAAGACATTTTGAAGATAATAGAATACTACCTTCCGGTGGATGTAACCCATTAGGGTGAACCACGTATATCGGTGTTCTCTTGTCATTTTCTTTTCATGTTCTTATCTTTTATGATATGTTGTTGGTTGCTTAGATAGGTTAACTAGTTTAGCTTGACTCTACTATTCTAACATTAGAGATGGAAGTGACAGGATCAACTCCTCTCGGGCCTACATTTTTTAAACACCTAGGTAAAACTGCTCAAAATTCTTTAATAAAAACATTTCTATCAGTTTGAGATTCAGTTAAAGCATGCGACTAATGCCTTGATTGTTGGTTTCCAGGTAATCTTGGAAAAATCTTGGGGTCGTGAATGCAACCACCCCCGTAAAAAGATAATTTTATTTTTGTTGCTTATACGTGTTTGTAAACGACTCTTTGGTTTTACCCTACATGGGATTACAGCCACTTCCTCAACAATACTTTGGGTGTTTTGTAATTTTTCTTAAAACCTTTTTATGGGTTTTGGGGTGCCATCTCTAATGGTTTTAATCCCATACTTCTATTGTTTGTAATAATAGTTTTATTTAACGAATGTGGAATCCATTCATGATGGACTTACAAACACTTCTCTAAAGTTTATTTAATTAGTTTAACTATGGCCCAGCCTTTGGATCCATACAATTTTGTTAATGAATTTGTGCTTAGGGTTTAAGCCTGTGTACTATTTGTTTTAAAAATTAAATGGCTTCCATCTTCAACGGTCTTACAACCATGAACATAATGGTTGAATTCGATTCTCGTAAGTTGCTCGTATTGATGAAATCATGATAATGCATACATTCTGTAATACACGTTTTTCCATGTATGATTTATGGGTTGAATATGGTAACCATTACGGACTTGCGACCATCTTTGTACTTTATTTATCGTGTATTGAATAAATATTTCGACCCACAGGGTCTATGAATATTTATGCAATAAATACATTTTTTAGATGACTCGGTTGCCAATGATACAGGCTTAAGGGTAGTCCTAGGGCATACCGTTTTATTTGAAATGTAGTGGCAACCAATCGACATGGGATTATAACCATAGCTTTTAACTTAAACTAATGTTTAAGTGATGCGATATGGTGCTCTCTGTAGTGTAGTTAATGGTTATTCTCGTGATTCGATTTGAATATGGTTGAGCTTGGTTTATTTTTTTAAAGAAATTCGATCCATCGATCTCTGACGTGTAATTTAACCTGCAATTTGATTTAGATCTGAATACTGATATTTTTCTTTCAGTAATTTATTATTATGACAGTAATTACTGTAATTAATTGTTTTCCCAAAAGTTGGGTTAACTCATTGGACGGTGAGTAAAATTATTACTTTAAAGGGATTCGATCCCACGATCTTTGTAATGTAGGTTAACATGTGATTTTATTTAGATTCTATTGGGATTCATGTATATGTAATCTCGCTATGTTGATTGAGAGATATGTTCATGATTTATTTTGATTATTTATGTGTATATGATAACAGTAATGCATTTAATGGTTTACATAAATGATGGAATACACATTGGGGATCTTCTCCTGTAGTTTAACTTATAATTTATTATTTTTATGTTACTTTAGGAATAGTTCTTCAATCCGTAATGATCTATTTTCTAGGATATATATAAATAAAATATCCTGGGTTTGTACTGTAGTAAATTAATATTTAAAGAATAACTACCTAGATTCAACAAATTGTTATTATGATTGTAATATATTAGTCATAACAGATCTGAACCGTACATAAGCAAATTCTTAAGACTGGAAAATTTCTAGATAAGAGAAATAATAAAGTTTGTACTTTGACTGCATAAATATAGTTTCGATAACTAAACAAAGATAATTTACTAACTCGATAACATAGGAAAAAGGGATAGAATGAATTTGACAATATAAGCCTATCTAGATAAAAATTTGATTTCCAGAGTGCAATATTTAACAGATACAGATTAAGCATGATAGTTATACAGAGACTATGTCGACGCAGCTAAATGCCTAGGAACACAGATTAAATGCATCATTTCTACTAACAACAATCTCGGATTTAATATATATCTAGTTGACGCATAAGATAATAACATGGCACAAATACTGGGAAAACAAAAGTGGAGAAGTTGTTACTCCCAACCAACTCCTAGAGCATCCAAGCTACTTGCTCCAGAATCCCCGAGCCTGTTTGTTGAACCACAAGAGAAAAATTCCTTCAATGTGTCATCTCTTGCATTCTCATATTTAATCCATGTCCAATGCTAGCCTCCTGCTGCTCATGGACATACTAATATATAGTATTTTTCCTAGGACTTGGTCATTCATGAGCCTCCCGCTCTTTAGCACTCAACTAGGAGTTATGACTTGATTTTTGGGGATGATGTCTCATGCATCTTGAGTTCTCACTCAATGGCTTCAGCCACATGTCTTTTCCTCTTGTGGGTCAACAAACATTATTTAACAACTATATCCACTTTTGTTCCCCTTCGGCATATTTTATTAAATAAAAGTGTTTTATTACAAAATGTTTAAATGTTCTTGATTTTTCTATCAAAAATAATAAAATAATAGTTCAAGTATTTTTCAGCATAATTAACAATAAATTATTTAATTCATGGTGTATTACACATATCCTAACTCCAAGCATTTGAACTTGATATGGAAAAAAACACAAAGGCCCATGAGTGTCCTTAACCCTCACACATGGAAGCCAAGTGTAGTTTAGCTCTCTAGCCTAAGCCATGGTTTTAAATGCACTTGCAAACTGGTCCATTTTCTCGTTTCAGAACTACCAGTCTCAAAACTACACGCTTCTCTTTTTTCAGAACTAAGTTGTTGACTCAAAATTTGAGCTTCCTTGAAGACTCTTTCGTCACCAACTTTGTTGCACTGAAGGATTAAAAATTATACGCACTTAATTCGTGTTCATATTTTGGACAACGAGTAATAGTAATGACGAACAGTTTGCATAGAAATTCAATGAAGTTTATGGCGAGCAGTTTGCATAGGAATTCAATAAAGTTTATGCTAGGATTTGTCACCATACTTCACTCAAAATTTTCCATCTATACCTACCCTACCTTACAGGGACTACGATGCCATGCATCACTTATTCTTGATGTAGTATACATTACTTATGTGATGATTCGTTTTTGTTTTCCCTCCATTAATTAGGTGACATTAATACAATTATTTTTAAAATATTATAATATTCAATTTGTTACATTGAAAAATCATTTAAATTTAAGTGTATTGTTGTGCCTCTTGCTCTATCAACTTTGGATGCTTTTATGTATTTTCCACCTCATTTTCGAAAAGCAAATTTTTTTAATATATTTTTCACTTCATTTTCAATAAGCATTGAATTTGCTTTGAGGATGAGGATTTTGGTTAACTAGTGAAACTGTTTTTTTTATCAACGTTGTTTAGAGATAGTTGTGCCATAAATATCATTTTTATGAAACACTATGATATAACATTATCGTTATGAAATAGTGTGATATAACATTATCGTTGAACACATTGCAATAACTCGATTAGTTCTAGGGTATTAGGATCTTGTTTCCATTAGTCATTGAAATCGTCTTTTGCAATTTGCTTTTATCATCTATCTTAGCTCTTCAACTTGTGCATGTTGGTGATATTTACTATGCAAATTTATAAATGTTGAATTGCTTGACAGTTGAGGATTTTTATTTATTCTTAAAATTATTTTGTTTTGATTGTTAATATGTTGGCATGGTTTTTATATTTCTATGTTTTTTTAAATATTTCAAAAAAGGATTATCTTTGAAGTCATTTTGAGAAATGGGTTATTTCTATTATGATATGTGCATGTTATAAAAATAACTTTACATTGTTTTGGTTTCTATTATAAATATTGAATTTTTATTTTACAAATGTAAATATTTATACCAACATAGATCCATCTTAAAAGAGGATTTATCAAGTTATAAGAGTGATCAAATTTCTAGAGGTACAAATCTCTTTTTAAAGTTTAAATGTTGAGGAAACATTTTAATTTATCTAATTTGTAGTTTATATGTACGCTGTAGATAGATTATTTTTTATTTAAAAATTGTTTTTATAATAATTTATTATTTTTAAAAAATGACATGTGTTAGCTTTAAGATGAGCACGTAAAGAGTTACACATCTCCCTCTGTGAGCTATAGAATAGGCCTCTTCTAGACAATAACATGTCTAAGATAAAGTGTTCAAAAAGACATATTTTTTTTTTCTAGTTATGGCCACTCTAAAGCTTTCATTACCTTTATTATAAGTTGATTACAATAATTTAGTTAAAATAAACAAATGAAAAAATGACTTAGGATATTGATATTTCTTTGTTAAGTGTTCATATTATTTATTCACTTTGGTATAGTGAAATCTTTATCACTTGTGAGCATATTTTATTTGAAACTTTAACACTCAAGGGCTGGTGCAAGCTAATGCTGGTCACTTATGACGCGTTCGTTGCAATGGACTTTTGGAAAAACAAAAATATGAACGTCAAAAATCAATATTAGAGGTACCTACAGAACTTTTTGGAATATTGCATAAGAATATGAAACGTGGACAATCGAATGATCTTCCGGAATATGTAACTTTTATTTATGAAAACTAAGTATAAATCCCAAAAAACAAGGTTCTTCTAAGGTTGGTATGTTATTTTTTTCCCAAAAAATAATGGATATGTTTGCGTTGGTCCACTCGTTTGGTATGCAAATGGTGGAATTTTGTGAAAAAAAATATATAGAGTTGTAGATAACAGGTGTGTCTAGTGCAGCGTTATTTTTCCATATTTATTTATCTTATATATTTTTTTTTAATTAAGGAAGTCAGCGACGCCCTAAAATGACAAGGTCGAGCATTGGTCCACAACATCTTGGTCTTAACATAGTCCATGAACGATATTTTTTTTTTAGGATGTAGGTCGTTGTGTCTTGTTGTGCAGGTTCTTTTCCATTTTCTAAATAGGCAAGCCAATCAAAAGTTATAGCTGAAGCAAACAACCTACCTTTTGTGTTAGATTGACGTTGGTCCATTTAAAATTAAATAAAAAATAGAAAAAAAATAATAGATTTAAATAAAAATTACATATTCATAATCTACAGACAAAGTTACACAAGTGTGTGAATTTTCATTAGTAGTGGACAAGCGTGGCATATTCAAAATCATGCACGAAATAAGAGAAGTGGTGCAAA
>LPNX010329860.1:269011-379011 GCA_001517045.1 Pseudotsuga menziesii
AATGGAGAGTTCGCTTCCTCTGCCCAACGTGAGGTTCGATTTGCTGGTGGAGTGTGTGTGTGGGCAAGGACTAACAATCCTGCCACACCCCACTCCCCAACAATAACTTCCTCAACTACTTAGCAGAACATTAAAGTGGTAGTTGGATAAGACAAGGGAAGATGATCAAATCAAAAAGAGTGGTGACACATGGCTTCCCCCCCACCATGGTTTAAGGTTTAACATTCCCCCTCCTCCTTATCCTCATGAGAATCATGCCCCTTCTCAATTTAGTTGTAGTGAACATAGCTGGTTGGGTTATTTAATTAAAATGCATAGCTACATGATGCCACAACTTAATATGTATGCTGCATGCCCCGATATACCATCGGTGACAATTTCAATCCGAAACATAACATAACCAATTGATGGTGGGGCCTTGGCCTTTAGCTCCGCACCATGATTATTTACAATATATGTATCATGTATATTTAATGCATCGGGGTCAAAACCGGGGTGTTACATTCCCCTCCCCCTTAAATAGAACTGTCCTCAGTGCTTTACAAAATTTGACCAAAATGCTACATTGGTACTGCCTCAGTGTTCCACAGAATTGAACAAAAATGGATGTGCTAATCGCATGGCATCCTCCAGCTCCCACGTAGCCTCTTCAGGTTCATAATGCTCCCATTGCACCTTTACCTGCCCTATGGCTCAGTTCCGGAGCATTGTGACCTTCCTGTCGAGGATGCGCATTGGCTCGATTTGGAACTCTCCCTCGGGTTCCACCTGAATCACATCCCAATTTATCACATGGTTAGGATCATGTACATATTTCTTAAGCAAAGAAACATGAAAAACATTATGAGCTCTAGTACTAGCAGGTAATGCAAGTCTATATGCAACTGGCCTTATTCTTTCAAGCACTTCAAATGGCCCACAATATCTCAGTGATAGCTTGGCATAACTTCCAAGCTTCAAGGAACTCTTATTTTCTTTCATTCTAAGGTAAACATGATCCCCAACACTGAATTCTCTGTTCATGCTATGCTTATCTGCATAGCTTTTATGTCTGTCTTATGCTGCTTTCAGGTTCTGTCTGATCTTTACAACCTCTTGCTCTATTTCCTTGAGCAATTCTGGTCCAAGCACAACCCTATTCACTAGGTTATCCCAATTCATTGGTGTCCTACACCTTCTTCCATACAAAGCTTCATACGGACTCATCCCCAAGGATGCCTGCTGTCCATTGTTATAAGCAAACTCTACCAAGTGTAAGTAATCTTCCCACTTGGTCAGTTTGTCCATCACATACATGTGAATCATATCTTCAAGCACCTGATTAACTCTCTCTGTCTGCCCATCTGTTTGAGGATGGTAGGCAGTGCTGAAGTTTAGCTTTGTACCCAAATATGCAAACAACCCCTTCCAAAAATTGGAAGTGAACTTGACATCTCTGTCAGAGACTATTTCCTTTGGCAATCCATGCAATTGAAAATATCCTTCATGAATATCTTTGCAATGTCATCAGTCTTATGTATAGACCTAACCAGTATAAAATGTGCTGCCTTTGTCAACTTTTCTACCACAACCATGATGGAATCATGTTGTCTCCAAGTCATTGGCAATCCTATGATAAAATCCATGGAAATAACTTCCCATTTCCATTCTAGAACTGGTAAAGGCTGCAACAAGCCTGTTGGATGTCGATGTTTAACCTTTACCTATTGACATTTCATGCACCTTAAAATGTATTCATCCATATCCTTTTTCATTCCTGGCCAAAATAACTGCTTTCTAGCTGTAGCAATTGTCTTCTGATATCATGGGTGACCAGAATACGGAGCTTGATGGATTTCATCCATAACAACTCTCCTCAAATATGCTACATTCGGAATATAAATTCTGCCTTTATAAGTAAGAAGTCCATCTTCTTCCAATTTATATCCTTCATACCTCTTCTCAAGACTTTGCTGCTGCAATTTGTCTTTTACCTGCTCATACAATTCATCTCTAGCAACATGATTAACAATTTGCTGCCTCAAATCTGATTAGAAAATACTAAGAGATGCGACATGCATTTCCTATACCTTCGTGCTAAGTGCATCAACTACCTTGTTTTCTTTTCCTTTTATGTGCTTGATTTCGAAATCAAACTCACATAAAATTTACAGCCATCTCGCTTGCCTAGTATTCAGAGTAGGTTGATCAAACAAATACTTCAGACCACAGTGGTCTGTCCTAAGCTCAAATCTTCTACCCATCAAGTAATGTCTCCACATCTTGAGAGCATGTACTATGGTTGCAAGCTCTAAATCATGAGTGGCATAGTTCTTCTCATGCTCCTTCAGCTTTCTCGACTCATAACATATCACGTGGTTGTCCTGCGTAAGGACTCCTCCAAGCCCTTATCCGTATGCATCGATACATACCACAAAATCCTTTACTGGTGAGAATATTCTTCAACCGCTGGAAGCTTTCTTCACACTTCGAAGTCCATTCAAATTTTATCCCCTTCTTTTGCAAATAAGTGATGGCATGTGCAACCTTGGAAAATCCCTCAATGAATCTCCTATAGTATCCTGCAAGTTCCATAAAATATCTTACATTCGTCACATTTCTTGGAGTGGGCCAATTCATAATGGATTCAATCTTCTCAGGGTCTACTGATATACCCTCTTCTGAGATAATGTGACCCAAATACTGAATTCTATCTTTGTAGAAGTCACACTTGCTCAGTTTTGCATACAGCTGATGTTCCCTGAGCAATTGCAATGTCAATCTCAAATGCTCTTCATGCTCTTCCTCATTCTTAGAATAAACAAGAATGTCATCAAGGAAAACAAGAACAAACTTGTCCAAATACTTGTTGAAAACACTGTTCATAAGGCACATAAATGTAGCTGGTGCATTTGTAAGACCAAAGGGTACCACTATAAACTCATAATGTCCATACCTTGTCTTGAAGGTTGTCTTATGAATGTCTTCATCCTTGATTCTCACATGATGGTAACCAGCCTCAAGTCAATCTTAGAAAATACCTTTGCTCCTCTCATTTGATCAAAGAGGTCATCAATCCTAGGCAAAGGATATTTATTCTTCACAGTAACCTTGTTCAACTGTCTGTAATCAATACATAATCTGAGTGTACCATCTTTCTTCTTTACAAACAGAACCGGTGCTCCCCAAGGAGACACACTCGGTCAGATATACTTCTTTTCCAATAATTCTTGTAGTTGCATCTTCAATTCTAGCATCTCCAGTGTACTCATCCTGTAGGGTGTCTTAGACACTGGTGCTATTCCTGGCACAAGTTCAATGGTGAAATCAATGTCCCTCTTTGGAGGGAGTCCTAGAATCTCATCAGGAAATACATCCTTGAATTCCTGTAACTCATGATAGTCCTCCAACCTAGGAGTTTCATCTCCCGTTGGTTCCAGAATATGAGCTGCATACAACTGGAAACCTTTCCTACAGAACTTCTTCAACTGCATTGCTGAAACCTACCTTACTGAAATTACCTTCAGAATACCTTTCACTACTACTAGGTTTCCTTCCTCATCTGTGCATTCAAAAGTCTTGTTATAACAGTCAAGCTTCACTCGGTGAGCTTCTAACCAATCCATTCCAATGAGAACATCATAGGAACCAAGTGGTAGAACATTCATATCTACATAAGTGATCAATCCATTCATAACCAATGGACATTTCTCTACCACTTCCCTGACCTTTCTCTTAGTCCCCATGGCTAGCTGAACTAGCCAAGGTTTCCTATGCTTGTCCTTCTTAAAAGCACAAATCTCCACTATTCTAGGAGTAATGTAACTGTGAGTAGAAACAGGGTCAATCAAAATAGAAACAGATTGTTCAATAATCTTACCTGCAACTTCAACCACAGCTGACTAGTGATCTTCCTGGCAGTCCTCCAGTGCTGCATAAATTCTAGGGACTGCCCTTGCTACTTGACCCAGTGTTTCTGCTTCTTGAATGTTATAAGCTGGCCTTGCACTCTCATTCTCGAGTGGGCAAGTCCTGCGCATGTGGGGCCCTCCACATCTCCAACATTGAAGTGGTCCTCTATTCTGTGGTGAATCTTTAGGCTTTCCACCTGTCACTCCAACTGGATTACTCGCAGCTTGGGATGGCTGCTTCTGCTGATTCCTGAATATAGAAGGTTTGAAACATTTATTCCTTTGGTCAAACTTTTCATTCTTCTTGTCCTTCCATGCCTTATGGTAATCAGGTTTACCTTTGCTTTGCTCATAGCAATACTTGTCCTTCCTTATGGATTCTTCAAGAGTTCTTGGTTCATAAAATTCAATTCTATCTCTGTAAGACTGGGGCAATCCACTCAGAAACCGCTGGACCTTCACCTTTTCACCTCTGATGTACTGAACATACCTCAACAATTCCAAAAACTTATTTGCATATTCATCCATGGTCCGCTGTCCCAATCTCAGCTCATGGAACTCCTTAATCTTATCATCATAATACCTGTTAGAGAGGTATTTCTGCCTGAAATACTTCTTGAACTGTTTCCACTTTAGTTTCCTTTCACTGATCCTCCTTACTTGCTTGAAGTGTTCCCACCAAATGAATGCTCTTCCATTCAGATTGAATATGGAAACTCTTGAATATCCCAAGAAGCCAAGCTTCGGCCTCATGTCCAGTCTTTATCTCACCATCAAATGTAGGAGGTTTAGATTTCTTAAATTCATCCTGAGAGCGATCCCTATGGCATCTTCTTCTTTTCCTTTTGGGAGAAGATGAACTTGTATCTCCACTAGATCCTTCAGAATCAGACGATCCACTAGAAGTCCTTCTCCTCCTCCTAGTACTACTCTTACTGCCTTCTGGTCTTGCTGTTCCTCATCCAGATTCTATCTTCCTTTGCAAATCTATCAAACTCTGTAACATAGCAGCATTCAACTGATGCTGCTCTTACTGGGATTTAACCAAGCTTCTCATGGTGGCTGCAACATCTGACGGTGTCTCTTGGAAACTCCTTCCATTAGAATCTATGTCATCATTTCTATTACGGTCATTTTCTCCCATGGCATCTCTTGCACACTCGTAGGAATCTCGAGCATCATACCTGTCATGGGTTCTCATGATTGAACCACCCCTTGATTTACGACATTGTTCTACCTGGAATACTGCTCTTGGAGGTGTCTATAATTCTGCAAACGTGTTAGTAGCAAACTGTTAGATGCATATCATCAATATAAATCAAAACTACTTACCTTCCTCTTCTGGAATTTCATAAAACAACAATTTTGCTTAAAACACAAAATTTTCCTCTCTCTTGTGTTCAGCCGTGTAATCCACCGAGAGTCTGCTGAAATTTGCTAAAACAGTTGGAATTTGCTGAGAAAATTTCCACTTCGAAAAACCCAAAATTTCCTTCTCTTCCTCGGGTCTCTTCCACACTAATTTTTCGGTGTTTCAACGAGCAAATTGCCCAAATTTCTGATCTGCATTGGCGACGCCAAGGACTTTTCACCTATTTTCTTCCGCTGTATCAGATTCACATCCAACCTCCCTAACCTAATCGGAGATGAAACCAGTTTATGTGTTGCATCGACGGCCGGGTGTCTTGTGCATCGGGTGGCTAGTCATCTCGGCTTCCGCAACGACGACCAATAAATCTTCTGTGTCTTCTGGGGCCACAAGCCTATCGACCGTTGGAAGGACTAACCTCTACACAATGGTGATCCAAGTCACTACATTTCCTGTCATTGCGGTGATCCAAATGGAAACTTACCTCCAATGTGTCGGCGATCGGCTACATTATTGCATCAGCGGTTAGTCTCCTAGGCGGTCGCAACGACGGAAAGCGATCTCACTGCGGGTTCCGTGGACATTATCGGCTGTCGGACCTACTAACCATCGGGTGGGTAGTGCCTTAGACTGCCGCAACGACAGGTCCTCAAACCTTTTAACATTCCCGATCGACAGTCTGATCCTTAATAACTTTTCGATGACCTTATACTAAAACAAAATTTTCAAATTTTCTTCTCATCAGCTGTTGAAAGCATTAATCATTGTGGCATCGACGATTGAAGTCTCTACCCGTCGGAAGGATAGCCCACTAGCCAGCCGCAATGGTGGACGCACAAACAACTAAACCTTTCCGACGTTCATCAGCGGCCCGATCTTCTAATGTCTTCTAATGACGTCCATCGACGACTTCATCAACTAACTTCCGTCGATCGCCGATAGGTTTCAACACTTAGACAAATTTTTGAAATTTTCTTGTCGTCGCGTCGGCTAATTTATCCTCTAGATTTCATCGATCCGTCTAATCTAACCTTCGCCAAATTCCTCTTTCCTCCGCCGACACTGAAAGTCAATATCAGGTGTTCCTTCAACTATTTTGAGCCGGCATTTCGGCGGTCTTTAGCTGATCTCCACCGAAACTGCAGCTCCCACTTTCACTAAGTTTCGCCGACGAACACTTAGAAAATTATTTCTCCGCTACCGCATCGGCTGCGCGATCAGCTAATTCTTGTCGATGCATCGGCTCAAACATCTTCCAAATATCGTCAATCAAATCGACTAAGCTTCACCGACAGCCGAGTCTATATCGGATGGCCTTTCAACTAGCTGCCCACTGCATTGGAAGGGCTCCCCACTGAGTCTTCCGATGCGCCAATGGTCTGTCCCTTAGAAAAATTTTCTTCAACGAAATTTTCTATTATTCACAGATTTCTTCCTGCTACACTCTGGAAGCCTGTCTCTGCTAGCTGGCCTTTCATGGCCCATTCAGGCCCATGCTGCAACCAGGGCTCTGATACCATACTGTAATGTCCCTGACCCTCCGACTGGGCAAGAGGACGCTACTTTACACCAACATATGGGAATCTAGCCCCATGAACATGAACATACATATATATATAATGTTGAAGCATGATACTAAAACATAAAACTTTTATTGAAACATAATCATTCATATACACAACGGAAGTAAAACATATCAATCAGCATTCATGCATATACAGATCGACATTTAACATGTATATCATCATTCATCAATGGTAAATATGATTGCATACGCAAATTAGGAAAGAATATTTATCTTATAGAGAACTTGATCCGCAACCAGCTACGTCGCTGCAACGTTCCTCCCAACCATAGGCCAGTGTGCTCCTTAATCTCTCAGCAACGCTGCCACTCCTAAGTCGGGCATGATCCCCCAAGGAATAAGGAACTAGCAGGCTTACACATAGCCAAGATAACAAAACATGTCAAGCCAACACAGTTGGGTTTGTCAGGCAAACAATGGATCAATTAAGCCAACATAGTTGGGTTTATCAGGCCATCCGAGAGCTGGGAAAGGCCAAATGCTAAGCTGGTGAGCTCATTATGGAGCTAGGGACACCTACACCAGAACTAGTCTGACTTCTAAGACACCCACACACACCCAACACAAGGAATTAGTCCCTTCTCTGCTACACAGTCCCTCGGGCCCTGACTTCCCTTCCAGTGCTATTAAGGTGTTGTGGAGAAGAAATCCATCCCTCTAGCTCGGTCTGTGTGGTTCCCAAACACACCAAGTTTATCAAGCAAACCAAGCCCTCATCCCTAATCCCAACACAGTCCGAATACCAACCACTGCATGCATGCATTCAACCAACAATTACCTCTTGGACAAGGGAAAACGACTCCTGAGTTGTTCTTGGCCCTATCATGGCCAAAACGACTCCCAAGCAACCTACAGTAGCCCCAAAATGTAACAGCAAACACAACCAACAAATGTGGGGAAACAACAGCCCATTCGGAACAACGAAGCCATCGAAAAAGCTTACACAAATCACAATGGGGAAGAAAAACAGACTTCCAACATGTGCATGAGGGAAGTTTACACCAGACCCTGAAATTCAGATGGAAAATGCCCTCGATACCACTCTGTGCAGAATGTGAATGACATCCAAAACAGCTCCCCTCCTGGATGCGTGAGACCGAACAGAAAGAATCCTCTGCGTGAGGAATAGGACATCCCCTATGTGAGGATGAGCGGTAATGGAGAATGGCGAGTGGGAAGTGCGGGAGTGTTTTCAGCACTGTCGTGGAGAGAGTGGAATAATGGAGAGTTCACTTCCTCTACCCAACGTGAGGTTCGATTTGCTGGTGGAGTGTGTGTGTGGGAAAGGACTGACAATCCTGCCACACCCCACTCCCCAACAATAACTGCCTCAACTACTCAGCAGAACATTAAAGTGGTAGTTGGATAAGACAAGGGAAGATGATCAAATAAAAAAGAGTCGTGACACATGGCTTCCCCCCCATGGCTTAAGGTTTAACATTCCCCCTCCTCCTTATCCTCATGAGAATCATGCCCCTTCTCAATTTAGTTGCAGTGAACAAAGTTGGTTGGGTTATTTAATTAAAATGCATAGCTACATGATGCCACAACTTAATATGTATGCTGCATGCCCCGATATACCATCAGTGACAATTTCAATTCGAAACATAACATAACCAATCAATGGTGGGGCCTTGGCCTTTAGCTCTACACCATGATTATTTACAATAAATGTATCATGTATATTTAATGCATCGAGGTCAAAATCGGGGTGTTACAATGAGGATGATGACTGTGATGATGATAATGAGGATGAGGAGGATGATGATGATGATGGCGATGATGATGACGATGAACAGTGATGGTGATGATGATGATGATGATGATTACGATGACGAGGATGATGATGTTGATGATGACGATGATGATGATGATGACCATGACGATGATGATGAACAATGATGATGACGATGATGATGACTATGATGATGACTATGATGATGATGATGATGACGATAATGATGATGACGATCACAGATAGTATGACTATGATGACGATGATTATGATGATGATTATGATGATGAGGATGATGATGACTATGATGGTGATGATGATGATGAGGATGATGACTATGATGACGATGATTGTGATGATGATTATGATGATGAGGATGATGATGACTATGATGGTGATGATGATGATGAGGATGATGACTATGATGATGATGATGGGGATGAGGATGATGATGATGATAAAGATGAGGAGGAGGATGGCTATGATGATGATGAGGAGGAGGAGGAGGAGTAGGAGGAGGAGCCTTGATGATTTTGACGATGACAATGATGATGATGACGATGATGATGAACAATGATGGTGATGATGTTGATGAGGATGATGACTATGATGATGATGATGACGATGATGACGATGATGACGATGATGATGGTGATGATGAGGGTGATGATGATGACGACGATGATGCGGAACAATGATGATTATGATGATGATGTTAATAGGTTTAGTTGAAACTTTGCTTTGATTTTATTTTCAAGCATTTTCAATGGAATGATGATGATGAATAAAACAAACTGTTCACTATTTTTTTTTAAACACAGGGATGCATGCACATCCCTGTATGCGATTGCACAAAACACGCACACATGTCCACATACGTGTGCGCGCATGTCATTAGGAGCGCGCATGCGCTCCTATTGTTCACATTGGCAATCCAGTGAACACATGTCATTAGGAGCGCGTGCACGCTTCTACTGTCCACTATTGCAATCCGGCGCGCGCGTGTCATTAGGAGCATGCACGCGATCCTCTTGTCCACATTGGCAATCTGGCGTGGAGGTTCACCACTATCGAAGCAAGAGCACGTGCGCGCCTCCAAGGGTGCATGCACATTCTAGTTTTTTTTTTGCTTGTGCACTGCCATTGCATCATATTTGGGTAGCAACTTCTTGCGGGCGCCCTCAAACATTTTTGTAGTGTATATCAATTTTTAACATCTTATCAATGTGCTCCTGATGCTTTGATTTTATCTATATTTTATTGTATAGAGTACACTAAATGTTATATATATATAAATGTTTCATGAAGTTGTTGTTTTCTTTATATAAACATTAACATTGTCTCCCATAAAATTTGCAAAATCTATATATTTTAAATAGAGAAATCATTGTTATTGAAAATGGCATTACTTTATTTTTATTATTATTTTATTATTATTTAACATTAAACTCTACTACTACATCTAATATATATTTATGTGGATATTCAAATTCTTTCTTGATATTTTTTTTGTAACAGTCTACAGACTGACAATTAGAATGGACTTTTTACAAAGTGGAGCTACTGTTAGCGGCCCACGACACTTTCCATTATTCATTGTCATGATTACAAATACATGGGTTTTCCCCACATGTACAACCAGTGAATCTATGAGAGTCGGGGTCATTATCTAAACCAAATTCGGTATCCGAAAATAAGCAATTTGAGAAACACTGTTCCACATCGGATCCGATCATGACTTCATTAGGAATACAACAGAATTCTCCTTGAAAAATGGATTCAACTTTAAGGTTTAAAGGAATTCTTCTTGTATGAATTTTATGATCTAAGAGGCGGCCATTTTTGTCCATTCTTCTGAATTTCTGCTGAGTGAAAATAGGGGGTTCAAGAGGAGAGTAAGCTCCTCCAAGATGTCACAGTTTAAATTTAAACCACATATGATTGTGGTGTGCTACGATCATGTTTGCTTGAAGGTGTAAGATGAAATTTGCATGTCGTTGAACTCAATCTTTTCTTGGACAGAATTTATCAAGGAAAACTTATGTCCATCCGGACCATTGTTGTTGCACCAGTGTAGAAGGATCTCCACAAATTATTATTTCTCCCTGTTCTCCGCAGAACTACAATATGAGGTTATAACTATTCCATCTTAAAAATCCTGGACCGATATCCACATAATACAATTCTCATCCATCTGTATAAGCTGTATCAACCCAAACGTGATTAAGCTACTGAAGCTGGTGCATGGCATTTTCTAAGCCTTTAAAGGATTGTTTTTCCCATCTCTCCAATATTTGTATTTTCAGAGGAGAGGCATTTACATGTTGGATCAAGGAGAGGGCAAGATACTTATCTGCTTCCTTTTTGCTGGTGCAATTCAAAAAATATTCTCTTTCTTCCTCTGACAAGGGATCATTGAAGATTCGAAGCTTATATTTTTTGTTTGATGAGCTAGATGCTCCATAGCCAAACATGTTGAGGCTAGGTTTCTCGTGTAATTCTTCTCTGGTTAGCATATCAGCAACACAATTCAAATATCCTGGTTTATATACAATTTCAAAATCAAAGTTTTGCAACTAAAGAAACCATTTTAGAATCCTAGAACTATTTTCTGCCATAAGATTTTCATTCTTGAATATACCAGGCATTATTTTCAGATTTGTTCTAATAATGAACTTGACAGGTTTTAGATAAAGCTTGAAATGGTTTACAGTCTTTTTGACTACGAGGATTTCCTTGTGACTTGATGGATAACTGATTTCTGCATTTTTGAATGCTCCTGAAGCATAGCCGCAAATTTCTTCTTGATCACCATGTTTTTCTATGAGAATACCTCCACAAGCTTTATTAGAGGCGTCTGTTTCAATCATCATTTGACCCGAGCCTTGTGGTAGTGAGAGTGGAGGAAGCTGTTTTACTTTTTCTTTGATTTGCTTTACTGCATCCGTCATATCTTTATTCCATCTTGGGGGATTTTTCTTCACTCGTTGCTGCAGCAGATGAATGTCATCTGCTTGTCCTTTGTAGAATGGCTAATTTAGGCTTCCCAAGAATCTCTGCAATTGAACCTTTTCTAAGATCTGATCAAGAAAGTTAGCAAAAACCTTCAGGACATGTTCTTGAAGGATCACCTGTCCTTTACTTATTTTATATCCTAAAAATTCAATGTCCTTTTTGCCAATTTCCATTTTGGATTTTGACAAAACCAATCCATGTTTGAAAACCAAAGAATAAAATTCTTGAAAATGTTTCAAATGTTCCTGCAAATTGTTAGAACAAATAAGAATATCATCTATGTACACTAATGCCCATTTATTTTCTCTGAAGATATCTTCCATTCTTTTCTGGAATTTTGATGGTGCATTGTTAATGCCAAATGGAAGGACCTTCCACTAATACTGCCCATGAGAAACAACAAAGGCAGTTTTGTACCTGTCTTTTGCTTCAATTCCAATCTGGTAAAAACCAAATTTCAGGTCAAACTTGCTAAAAATGGTGCATCCTGCTATTCTTTGCAATAGACTAGATTTATTAGGTAGAGGGTAACGGACTGGTTCAAGGATCTTGTTCAAGGGTTTAAAATTCAGAACTAGTCTGGGTTTTCCTCTTTTTATCTCAGAGTGCTTATTGGCAACAAATGCTCAACATGCCCAAGGGCTCTTAGAAGGTTCTATAAAGCCTTTGTCCAAGATTTCTTTGATTTCATTTGCACAGAATTCTCTTTCTGAGGGAGACATAGGGCAGCAGAGGCTTTTTGTGCTTTTGGTTTTTCTAGGGGATTAAAAGGTAAGAAAACAAACTATTTTTCCTTGGTCCAAAATGCATTAGGTGACTCTGAGATACAATCCTTCTCTAGTTTAGGCGAAATTTCGGAGAGGGTAGATCCTTTGTGCATTTCTGCATAGGCGGTGCATCTTTCCATTTTGAACAGTTCTACAAGACTGAGAGTGGGGCTGGATTGGGGAACAAGATTCTTACATTTGTAAGAAGCATAATAGTATAGAGGGGTGGAAACTCTTCTGCCATTTATTGTACAAGAAAAATTCATATTGGGCTCATCAACTGTAATGGGGCTGACTTTATGCAAGAAGGGTGATCTTATGATGCAATCTTCTTTTAGGTCGTCTAGTCTATTGAGATGTAGAACTTCTTTTATTCCATTGATGCTTATTGGAAAATATAGAACTCGTCCTTTGAGTTGTACAGGACCTTCAATGGCTACACCATGTTCATTTTTTTTTCCCAGTAAAAAGATGGTACAGTATTTCCTTTTGCCAAATTCATTTGGCAACCTGAATCTATCAAACAATCAAGCTCATAAGATTTGAATTCAAATGGACAAAACTTTATTTTAATGAAATATTTAGGACCAATGAATACTCCTAGAGATCCTAGTGATGGTTCATCATTATGACAATCTTTTGTTCCTGAATCACTAGTGTGCTGAGAATGTTTTGGACTTTCAGCAGCTTTTGGTGACTGTAATGCTTCGGCATAGGCTCTGCACATTTCTTCATCAGAGGACTGGTCTCTTTCTCTTGTTGTTATTTCAAGCATTCTTTTCAATTCCTCTATTTCTTTTACCAACTTCTTTAGGGAATAATGCTTATCTTTGATCTGTAGTCTTAGTAGATTTTCTTTATCTTTTCTGAAGTTTTGTCTATCCTCATGATGATCAGGATAGCCTTTGTATAAATCAGCAGGCTGGTAGAATGCTGGATTCTTGCTAATTTCTGGAGAGATAGATTTCTCTTTTTCTTCTGAAACTTTTTCTTTTTATTTTCTTCTTGTTAAAAGCTTTCTTCTTTCATCTTTCAGATCTTGCCTTTTCCTATATTGATAGACTGGGGTCTCAAACAATTCTTTGTCAATTTCAACAATCCTAAATTTTGAGGAGACCTTAGGTGGGTTGAAAGAGAACATATAAAAATTGAAATCGGGAAGACCAGAGCAACCCTCAACAAACTTCTAGTGATAAGAATCATTAAAAATAATAATGCCCCTAACCCCTCTTTTAGATAGATTGTCTTAAAAACACCATATATATATAAATATAATCAAGTTTTCATTACATTAAATGTTTTTGTTACATCATGTTTTTTTCGTTTTTTTAATAATTTAATAATTATTTTGCAGCAACAATAGTTAAGTATTTTTATTGTACCAATCACCCAATTAAATAATCTGATTTGAAAAAAAAACTTTATTATAAAAATTTAAAAAAAATATTAAAAAATGTAAATCAACTGAATCTGGCGAGTCGCGACAAACTGATCGCTAGCTCCTACGGAGCAACTTGCAAGGACTAATATAAAAAGTCGTCGGACAAATGATGGAATGTTACGATATTCCAAGTATTTTCTTACGCTCGAGAGTGAATAATGCAGCGTGGATGAATTCTGTAGGCGAACAATACTTTATAGGCCATGCGTCAATGCGGCATTTAATGCAACAGCCTTTGCATCATTGTCGGTTATTGATTCAATTCAATGGCTTACAGTGTCGTGGCAGCGGCATAGCATGTAAAATATTTTTACTGTTTCGCCAATTCTTTAAAGCCCACAAGGTTAGGCCAAAGTTAATTTGCATGCCGTAGAATAATAATGGTTACAAGGTTATTAGATCTCAATACTTTGTTAATAATTAATAATAATATGTTTAGGTAAAAAATATTTTACATGCAGTGGAGTAATTAAATAATCTTAAGGCAGTGTTTGACCACAATGAGTGGCTCAATTGGCTAAATGTGGAAAAGAAAAGGGTATAATGCCCCCACAGGTCAAGGTGTCCATTCCTGTCAAGGGGTCAAATCTACGATGCAGAGGCAAATTTTCAGTTGAAAAAAAAAATCTTAAAACAGTGCGTATAATTAAAAAAACTTAAATATCAACAATATAATTAAAAAATTTACGTGTACTTATAGACAATACAGCGACTTTAAGAATCATCCAAAGTCAATATGATTGATTTGTGTTCTTGTTTTCTCTGTACTCTCTCCCAATTTTACGGCCGTGTCGCGTTTTCGGAAAACGTAGAGCCAGGTGGAGCAGCACCAAGTCACGTCACGTGACACCGACCAGCGACCGAACTTGATCATATGCATCTAATACAATTACTACAGTAAATGCCAACGTTAATCCGGAATCACTAACATTAATCTGGGGATGTATTACTTTCCATAACAATACCGCGTTAGTTTTAGATGCCGCACCGGCCACGGCTAGCACAGACGTTTCATGGTCAACACCACCTGGATGTGCTATTAAATGTTACGTCTACGTTCAGTTCTTTGTAATTTTGGAATCCTTTTTATTTGCCTATAATTGGCTCCATTCCTTCTAGGATCCATAGATCTGTAATTAGAGGGCTTCAGCTCTTTGTTCCTTACACAGTCAGGGAAAGGAAAGCAATAATAAGTGGATTCAGGAAAAGGCAAGCAATAATAAATGGCTTCAATGTTAATATTGTAGTGTAAAGCTGAAGGTGCTACAAAAACAGTTTTGATTTTGATTTTGTGTGGAATTGTTGTGCAGATGAGCGATACGTCTGCTAATTGGAAGCATGAGTCATCTCCGTGCAGTGGTTGCAAGATCCAGAGAAAGAAATGCTCAGAAAAATGCGTGCTCGCGCCTTATTTCCCTCGTAATGACCCGCAGAAGTTCCTCTTGGTACACAGAATTTTCGGAAATGGGCACGTCGTCAAATTACTACAGGTTTGTTACAGCACAACATTGCATATTCGAAATGCAGTAAGCTAAATTTTAGACCTTTTGCATCTAAAATCAAGCGAGTTTTTTTTAGCCAAAAAACCGTTGAAATTGTTGAAATGGCAGTTTTCAGTGATTGAAATTGCATAAACTAGGTGCTCTAAGGGAAAGGTAATAGAGGGTGCTGAATCTATTTCTGCAATAAAAATTGCAATTTTAATACTGGAAATCTCATTTTTAATAACAAATCGTGCCCGGCTAAACTTGTCTAAAAAAGTGCAAATGATCTAGAGATTAGCCAACTCCATTTGAAATGCTAAAATGTTGATGGGCCTAATCTGAATTCCTTAAAATTAAATTAATTTTTCGAACTAGCACATCTACATAGTTTGTGGCTGGATAGCACTTAGTGGTTGAGAGATAGCAATGGAATGAAATGGATTTTTTTATTTCTCACATATTCTAGTTAAACTGGTTCAAACCTGAGTTATCAGTGCTTAGCTGCATGTTATCACCAGCATTCTTCCTCTTATCCATTTATCAATTATGTATTTATCAACTATCAGTTAATATATATATATTACATTCTTCTAACTATTTGTCAAGAATGATTGGTTATCAGTTCATTATCTATGCATCCCTCTGGACAGTATACTTGTGTCATCATCACCCATAAATTAAAAAGCATATTCCATCATCATCCATAGATTAAAAAACATAAACCTTATTCCACCCCAAATCTCAAATAAAAAGGTCAATTAACTTAACTGAGTTAATATTCTTCTGTGATCTTAGAAAGTAAAAAATATTTGTGATGGTGTGATATAATTTGAATAGGATCTTCCGGCCGAGAAGAGAGGCGATGCAGTAAGCAGCATGGTCTACGAAGCAAGCGAAAGAGTTCGAGACCCTGTCCATGGCTGTAAAGGAGTAATCCACGGTCTCCAGAAGAAAGTTGCAAAGCTGCAATTGCAATTGGAATCTGCAAAAGAAGAGCTCGGTAACGCTAGACTCCAATATGTGAATCTGTTAACCCTGATTACAGGATATGAAGAAGCTTCGCATCCCTATTTTTACACAGCGACACTGCCAGAGATTGAAGCTGACACGCTTATGAACCCCGCCGTTCTGGACAATGGAGATCCTATGTAGTTATGGGAGCCACTGTGGAGCTACAGCCCTCATAAGTAAATATGAGGGGATAAAAAACGATTAGATCTAGGGACTATAAAAGAGTTTATACAGGTCTTTTGTCAAATTTAATAATTATGGTGAATTGTATAATTATATTATTTTAGATTTTGGATTTGCTTGTCTTCAATAACAAAGTTTAAACTGGAATTCATTTCCATTTCACAGTTGTGGTAAGTGTAAAAAGTTTATACAGGGATTCGCATAATTATATTATCTTATATTTTGGATTTGCATTTGCTTGAGCTGAACAACAAGATTAATCTAAATGTAACAAGTTTACATAGAAATTCATTTCATAGTTGTAGTAAGTGTAACAAGTTTATACAGGGATCCCCATAATTATATTATCTTAGATTTTGAATTTGCTTGAGCTCAACAACAGGATTAATACAAGTTTACACAGGAATTCATTTCATAGTTGTGGTAAGTGTAACAAGTGTATACAGGGATCTGCATAATAATATTATCTTAGATTTTGGATTTGCTTGAGCTGAACAACAAGATTAACCTAAGTGTAACAAGTTTACACAGGAATTCATTTCATGGTTGTACTAAGTGTCACAAGTTTATACAGGTATTCATTTCATAGTTGTGGTATCTTGTTATGGTTAAATGCATCTTAATTAACATTTAAATAAGTTTCTGAACAGTTAAAGAGTTAAAGGGTAGTTAAAAAAACTAGTAACAATTAGTTTTTGTTTTTTTAATTAAATATTATTTGTTTTGTGATTATATTAAATGTAACAATTTAGCATGAATAATGGATATAAAATTATATATTTTAGCCAACTATCTTTACAAAACTAAGTGGTTGGTTGTGTCTATTTATAAACAAAGATAAAACTAAATAGTTGGTTGTGCCTATCAACGTTCACCCACCCACCAATTGACTTGTGGCTGTGCTAATTATACTGATCATCATTTCATGGCTGATGTTTATTGATAAATTGTTTTAGATAATGCTAATTGCCAACCTATAATAAAATGACATGTATTTTAATTCATTTGAATGTAAATAAGGCACTTGAGTTGACTCTTGTTGTTATGATCTGTGATCTTTTAAATGTGTCACATGTTGTGAAATTAATAAATTAATATTGATTTATTTTTTATTCTTCATAAATATAAAAAATTTGTATTTTCCATAATTTTTCATAAATATTAGAAATCCTTATTTTCATATACATATTTATTTCAAATTTTAAATATAAAAAAATTAAAATTTACTTTATTTATATTTTAAATGATAGATATAAAAAGCTTATGAATTTGAGTTTTTTTAAAACAAAATATAAATAAAATATATCTAAATTATAAACCAATTAAAATATTTTTAAATATTTTTTTACAGTACCAAATATAGTGTATATATAAGACGAGGCCATAATTTTACAAATAATTTACAATAACGAAATTTCATTCAAGAGATTTGTAAGTTTGCTATATGGATTTGAATGTATTTTTAAATATAGACTACATCTTTTCCCATTAAAAATATTAATAAACCATACAAAATTCTTTATTATGTTAGTTTGATTAGCCTTTATATCAAAGAAATCTATGACAAAAAAGAGGCAATAAGATGAGGTTTACATATGGCGGAAGAAAGAAACCATCCTAACAAATTAGATTTATGTTTCCATACTTTAGTTTTCCATTGTCATGTAAGTAGAACTCACCTCTCATAAAATTGAACAAACTCCAAGAATGAAACTTGAGCTCTTGAAGATTCAAAGAAAATTTAATCTTAGTGTACACCCAGTCCATTTTAATACGGTTTATTACTCAATTGACTCATGGAAACAAACTTGTTTGACATATGAGAGGAGCATCTGAGTTTCTTTTATTATAGTTGTCTATCACATATAATAAAGTTAACTTGTTTGACATATGAGAGGGGCATCTAAGTTTCTTTTATTATAGTTGTCTATCAACATGAAAGAGATACAAGGATTGGTTGATTGAATTCATGTGTACTTGTTATAGATTGGGAGGCTTTGTGAGCACTAATTTGTCAATTGAAGCTAAGAAGTTAAGGTTAATTAGTTAGAATATTTTGTGATTAATTATTTATTTGGAAAATTTGTTGATAGACTACAATAAACAAAAATGCTTCTTGAGAAGAAGAAGAGAACATGGATTTTTCTTGAGGAAAGGTATACCTTCACTTACTAAGTGTCCAAGCATGGTAAACACAACCCTATGTATGTGGGATCCTAGAGGTCATGCACATTCTATATGTAAACATTAGTTGGTGGGAAAACTCTATTTTCAAATTGATTAGAGTGAGTTTTTAGTTGAGAGAGGCATATTCTCCATTGTAAAAATATCTAGCACCTAGGTGATGAATATTGTGTGTTTGTATGTTTCTTTAATTTTTTGGTTGTTCAATAAATGATAATATTCTCAAGATATAGATGATCAGTTTGTAACAAAATTCATGGTGCACATACAATGGGGGATTTGAATTTCCCACTTTGGTATTAGAGGATAATTATTTTTTCCTCTAAAATTGGCATGGTAAAAACCAAACTTAGATATTTTGTTGAGTGAAGAGCCATGTTTCTTAAATAACTCATAAACTCCAAGTTGAACTTAGATTGGAGATGACTATGGTGTTCTTAACCTTGAAACTTTGAACAATAACAAGATGTACATAGATAAATGATGCGAGAAACCAATAATTATAAGAAAATTAACTAAACAAAGGAAATATATAAGAGAGATATTGTAGAAATAACTAGTATATCATGATAATCAATTTTGGAACAAATGTTGATGTGTCTCTTAAGGTTCGGTGACTTTTCACTTGAGCCAAGCTCCAATACAACAATTCTTAACAAAAGAATCCATAGTCTCCTAGTTCTTTAAAATTATAGGGTTTCAATATCCAAAGTCTTAACTATTTAGTTTGATCCCATAATTAATGAGTACTAGTAACCCAGTCAACATTAATTAACAGATATTTTATTTTTATAGTAATTGTCTACAACTAACCACACAACCTTATTAAAAGGAGATGGTCATATACATTACTTGTTTAACTCTAAAGTAAGGGAGGTTAAGGTGAGACCCAAAAAGTGACTAAGAGATCAATAAATGAAATCTAAAATTTATGATTGGAATCAATGGTAGCAGGGTTTGTAGACATTTTGTGGGATTATGCTCGAGTGATGGAGAACAAAAGTAAATATGTGTCATAAAAAAAAATTATGTTGAAGAACAAGAAAAACCAAAGAGTCCCAAGATGTACAAGACCTAGGTAAATAACCTTTTATTAGGGAGATATCCTTTAGAGTTTCACAAGACCTTTTAGAGTCAAAGCCAAAGTCGAGAGAAAGACTTGTGATGGTCAGATGGACCATCATGGATTGAGCAATTAGTTGAGGCATCTTGAAGTATACTTAAATTGATATGGATTCACAAATATAGAGAAGATTTATTTCTCTTGACTAAGGCTTGATGGATATGCATTATTATGGCGGGAAAGTCTATAATGAAAGGCCTTTTAATAACCAAAAGTAGGATGTAAATTGTAAAGATTTCATGACAATGGTTGTTAAGAACCAATTGTATCATATAAGGTATTGAGAAGAGAAGAAATTCAAGTGGTGTCATTTTACACAAGGATATAAGGGAAATAAATTCAAAGTATATAATTGAGCACAGAAAGAAATGCATCTTATTATCAAGATATCAACCATATGGTAGGAAGGGGATGTTGAAGTACATTTGTGGGTTCTTTTACTCACATTGAAAAATGGGAGATTCTCTTTGAGGTAAAACCCATGTATATTGAAGGAAAAGATGGTAATAAATTGACTAATGGAACAATATCTTCCATAACATAGGGAAAGAAGACCCATGAATGGAAAGTGAAGTAGAAGGAAAATAAGGAATTTTCCATTATCACATAGATAAGGACTTCCATTGTGAATAAAATAAGGAGGTTCATGATAAGGAAAATCATTGGATGTTACATCTTGAGATTATTCTAATTAAGGACTTGACTAGAAAGATATAATTGAACATTGAAAATATTGAAGGTGAGGAAATATATGGAGCATCAAATGTTTATGCCAAAGTTTTGTTAATTGCTCAGAAGAAAAAAAAAGGGAAAAAAAGATGTTGAAAAAAGTTTTGTTAATTGCTCAGAAAAAAAAAAGGGAAAAAAAGATGTTGAAAATGTTAATATTGTTGAGAACAAATCCCTCACTAAGTGAAGAAGTCGATTTCTATTGTTAAGTAGAGATTCTCGTATACAATGAAGGAGTAGTTGTTCCATGTGAAGATGAAAATCGACAAGTCATTGGTAGTGACTTTTTTTTTATTTTTATGTTGGAATTTAGAAAAACTTGATGTCGGTAATGTTTGTATGACAATTATGACTAAACACTACTACAAATATCATCTTATATACATTGGGATGGTTATATAAAATGTAATGTTGTAGGACACAATTGTAAGATTTAGTTTTTGATAATGAGTTTGTGGATGAAATTGAGTGTGATGTTGTGACATTGGGTGTTTGTGAGGTCATCACTAGTAGTCCATATATATGTGATAGAGATTATCTTTCACTAATAAGAAAAAACAAATGGATTTTAATAAAATAAATATAATCCATATATATAAGGATGAAAAGAAAGTATCCTTGAATTTTCCTAAGGGAAAGATATAAATTAATTATAAGATTAGGGAAAGATATAAATTAATTATAAGATAAATAATGATCTTGCTTAAACCCCAACTTTAAAGCTAATTCTTCGATCATCTAATTTTGAAAGTGATTGCCATGATCAGTAACATTCTCCTTCTCGATCCTAAAGTGGGTGATAATTTGGTTGAACACGAAATGGGTGGTCGCCAATAATATGATGATTCCCCCCATCCAAAGTTGGGTTGCAATCCATAAAGTACACCCCCACTTAGTGAAGGGATCAATAATGATGACGGTATGTAATGGGGTAGGATGTGATAGCATGTTTGGAGAAAACAACTAACAAGGGTGACATCTCTTAACCACATTAATGAAATATTTAAAGATTAACGACCAATAATAATTCATTCTCAAAATATTATGAGTTGTAGAAATCCTAGATAAGTGATCACCACATGCTCCACAGTGGTAGTCATTAATCAAAACCTTAGCCCCATCCCGAGTCAAATAATGATGCAAGATAGAGTCCACTCGACGAGAAAACAAAGTGTCACTGGTGATGAGATAGATTTTAGTGTTATGTTGTACTCATTGTTGTTCATCCCTCAAAATATGTGGATGGAACTTCAGAGTTGTAATATAGATGATAATATTGCCATACCAAGAGGCCATAGATGAGATGAGGAAAATCTGCTCATCCACAAATGAGTCCTCATGAACTGTATCCTCATAAAGCTTAGGAAGACTTGAGATCAAATCTGTGAAGACCAAAGACATCTTGGATTTTTTTGAAAAAAAATCAAGTTAAAATTCTTGTAAAATAACAATCCATTTATTATGTTTTCCCCATATCATTTGTTTGGTCAAGGAAAACTGAAATGGATTGAAATGTGATAGAATCGTGGTTTGACAAAGTAGGATGTAATGTCATAATCGTTGGAATGCATGAACAGTCCGTAAGGTCATATTCTCCACATGAGTATATCAAAGTTCCACATCAATAAGATTCCATCTAAGATAATAGATAACGTGCTCATGGAGCTCATCGTCCTCTTGAACCAAGACCATACCAACCGTCTCTTGAGATGCAACCACATAAAACAGGAAATCTCTTCTATAGTCTAGAGGACTAAGCAGAGAGGCTGATGCCAAGGATTTATTAAGAGCATTGAAAGACTCCTCGTCTCACCCATCCCATAAGAATGGAGAATCCTTCTTCAATAAGTGCATAAGACCCTTGGTTAAGTTGGAATAATTCATAACAAACCGACGTAAGAAATTAGCCATCCCTTGGAGACTCTGAATTTGTCGAATTGTGCTCAAGGGAGGAACCAAAGTATTGTCTCAACCTTTACTGGATCGGCCATAACCCCCTCCTTGGAAACAATGAATCCCAACAAGCGACCATTCTTCACACAAAAGATGCACTTTTGAGAGTTCAACCGAATTTGATAATGACGACATCTCTCAAATACCAATCAAATATGTGTTGGATGATCTACTCTCTAGTGATAATGAGCAACAAGGTCATCCAGATACACTTCAATTATGTGTTTAAGGTCGTGAAAGGGAAAGGTCATTACCTGTGAAAAGTTTCTATGTCGTTCTTAAGCCTGAACGACATTTTTTGATATGAAAAATTACCCCAAGGACATATAAATGCAGTCTTATGTTGATCCTTGGGATTAATCTGGATCTGATTATAGCCAGAAAAACTGTCCATAAACGAGAAAATCTCGCTCCCCACACACTCATCAAAAATATGATCAATAAATGGAGTTGGGAAGTTATCCTTAGGACAAGCTCTATTTAGGTATCTAAAATTAGTGCACACCCAGATAGTTCCCTTCTTCTTATCCACATGAATGAGATTGGATACCCATTCGGTTAAGGGAACCGGGTAAATGAAACCAACTTTGAGAAGCTTCTCTACCTTAGCCTTGATGTTGGGTTCCTTACGCGGATTCACAACTCTTAAGCATTATCGAATAGGCTTAGCATTAGGATAATATTTAATCTTGTGTTCCACAACGTGGGAGTCTATCCTTGGAATCTATTCGTAAGACCAAGCAAATACTTCATAGAATTCCTTAAATATCTCAGTGTATGTCTAAATTTATTTAGGTGAACAATATGCACCGATGTAAATGTTTTCCATCTTGCGAGGGGTGCAAGAAGTGTTGATCGAAATCATCGAAGAGATGTTCACCATGTTCCCATTGACATATATATCATGCATTCCCAATGGGACCATGGGGTGACCAACTTTCTCTCTTAATTCCAACTGAAATTCATCATGCTCAATCCGTTCAAGCTTCGAGACGATGTAAGATCGATGATGCATATCCGCTCAATCCCATTTCGTACCATACATGGCATAGATAATTTCTTCATCGAAAGGTAAAGTGTCGTCAACGAAATCATGTGAGCACGATGAATTAAATGCCCAAGCCAGTGGTACAAGAATATCTTCCTCTTCCATTCGCGAAGAAGAGAAATCAAGGTTTGTAGTGACATCAAGTACAACTTGGTAAGAAATCTGGGTTGCAGACAATGGCATATCCATTTTGACGAGTGAATCTCCTTCACACAAATCCAATAGAGAAGGAAGAGTCCAAGGATCACTCAAATACGAAGTACAAATTGGGACCAGACTCAACGATAGTAAAGTGCCATTGGGAGTAGAATCGATAGCTAAAATAGGTGTCGAAAAGTTAAACATTCCCATAATTGAAGGATACATCCTAACACCCAGATTCTCATTTGTTGACTAAGAATTCTCGATAAGCGAGATTGTAGGCCCCTCGCAATGCAGAGTAATTAGAATTAGTAAATGATAATTGATCTATCATCGCAATTTCGCCTTCATGAGGAAAGCATACAACACTAAACAAAGACGACATGATTGCCTTCATGGTATAAATCTAGTTTCGACTCAATAAAAGGTTGTATTCAAAGGGTGCATCAACCATCTCGACCTTAACCAGCACAAACTTCCCTCCCAAGCGACCTTAACCAGCACAGACTTCCCTCCCAACTTGACCTAAAGAGAAGGAATAATGTGGTGCGGTCTAAATGAGAATCCATCGAATGTTGTTAGAATAGCCATAGATTGATATAACTATGAAGAGCCAATACCCTTTCAACAAGATAAAGACATAAATGATGTAGAAGCACACTCATCAATAAATTTCTGCTTGATGGTATTGTTTAGACACTTCACATGGACTTGTGAAGCCACATGGTAAGGAAAGTGAGGTTGGACATAAATCACGAGCTCCCAAAGCAACCAACAAGGCATTACTCTATGCGGTGGAGCACCTCTGAAGCAAACAATAACATCATATAGCAATATATGTTGCATGGGGAAGGCCACAGCCCATAGTTCCAACTACCCTGTCCACAAAATACATTGTCGCTGCATGCATGATGTTTCCTTTTCTTTGTTCAGTAAATCTGCCAACTTGAACAGAGATGTAATAATGACCTCACATGAGCTGCAACGAGCAACGTCACTATGAGATGGAACAACCAACGTCATGCTGGGTTGTACTCATTTCGATCACAATTCCGCGTTTCTAAGTCACTGAAGATGCCATGCCTGCTACGGCTGGCACTGTGTTGAAACAATTTGAGTGGGCCAACAATACTCTACATGCAGTAGAGCATTTAATGCGACGGCGGTCGCACTGTCCACCATCGGATCGCTCTTTGGAACGGATCCGACGGCGGACAGTGCGATCGCGGTCGCATTAAATACTCTATTGCATGTAGAGTATTGCTCGCCATTTGAGTGTGTATAGTCAATGGAACATGTGCACTGAGATGGCGCAGATTCTTCCATGTACTATCAAATATAGCAACAAATTTACGCCTAGGATTTCATTTTAGTGAATGAAAAAATAAATTTTATTATATTATTTAGCGAATAAATATATATAAAAATTAATTTTGAAAACATAAATTTTATATTAATGCATGGAAAAGAAAAATTAATCTATTATTGAACAAAAAGAGAAATTAGGTTTGTACATTTACCATTGTCCTTCATACGACATTCTTATTTTATATGAAATTCTTCTCGACTTTAGCAGTACGAGACCATCAATGTACGCCAAGAAGATTTTCATTCAGGTGTGCAAAAATTAACGGAGTTGGCTAAACTCGACCATTTGCACCTTTTACTGGAAATTCTGTAGCATGATTTGCTCTTGAAAATGAGATTTTCAGTGTTGAAATTACAATTTTTATTGTAAAAATGGATTCAGGACTCTCCATTACTTCTGGGGCACCCAGATTATACAATTCCAATCACTTAAACCACCATTTAAACAATTTCCATAGGATTTTGGCTACAAAACTCACTGAATTTAGGGTTCAAATGGTAAAGTTTAGCTTACACCAAAATTAACTAGCCTGCATTATTGCTGGATTTCACTATCTTGAAATCCACCCCCTGCAATGAGTCTAGCCCAGCAATCATTGCTCTGCAGCAGGCTGGTTAATGGTCATTACAAAATCTTTTGTAATATAATATTGTATTGCAAGCTTGGGATGAGCTTGGAACAGCAATCATTGCTCTGCTGCAAATTGGTTAATTATCATTATAAAATTCTTTATAATATATTGCAAAGCTAAGAATGTTGCTCCAAAAAGATTTCTGAGTTGGTTTGGAATTGTAAGATCCACGAAGAAATGTTCAGACAAATGCGTCCTCGAACAACTAGACTGTTCGGAAATGGCCGTGTCATCAAATTTCTACAGGTTTGTTACAGCACAACATTGCATATCTCAAATGCAAAGATACTGGTTGGACTAATCTGAAATTCCTCAATCTCCCTTGCAGCTAGATCCAACCTGTGAACTCAATTAGGTTTGTTATAGCACGCCATCGCATATTTGAAATGCAAAAATATTGATTGTACTAATGTGAATTCCCAAAAGTTGAACCAATCTCCCAGTTAGTTACAACTAATTGTTATTGATTGTACTAATGTGAATTCTCAAAAGTTGAACCAATCTCCCAGTTAGTTACAACTAATTGTGAACTCTATTAGTATTGTGTATGGCTGTGTATGAGTAATCCACAATTAGGTTCCAGCATGCTAATCTCTTGACTCTAACTATCCAAGATACTGCTGCTCTATTAGTTTTGTGTATGGCTGTGTATGAGTAATCCACAATTAGGTTCCAGCATGCTAATCTCTTGACTCTAACTATCCAAGATACTGCTGCTCTATTAGTTTTGTGTATGGTTGTGTATGAGTAATCCACAATTAGGTTCCAGGCTCCAGCATGCTAATCTCTTGACTCTATCTATCCAATAGATACTGCTGTTGTAGTATTTATTACTTTACTGCATATAAAATATTTTTTACACTTCAGTTATGGAATCACAGCCGTATGTAAATGCGGGTGATAAAAAGAAAATTGGATCCAGCGAAAAAAAAAAGTAATTACATGTCATATATCAAATGCAAATTCGCTTTCCACCTGTTTCGATCCATCTAATCGGTTTCTCTTTCAAAGCATCAGATTATATTTTTAAATAGTAAAGTATCAATTATCGTACCGACCAGAATCAATTCTCGTTGAATTTTGAATTAGAATATCATTCATGGAAAAAGTGCTCAATAAATATTTTAAATATTTTACAAAATTTGTGTTTTAGTTTTTATTCGTCGTAGTGTTACAAAAAAAAATATTTTAAACAATAAAACATAATAAAACAAATACTGAGATATTGTATTTTTTAATTATATATATAAAGTTGGTACGAAAACACAAAATTGAATAAAATTAATTAAATAATAATTCAAATAAAATTACAAAATTATTTAATTATATATATATTTCTTTCAAAAAATTATAATTAATTTTTTTATAAAAATAAAATAATTTTTAACTTGTTAAAAAATACAATTTACAAAACCAATTCTACAAATTAATCTACCCAATTTATCCAAAATATAATAAAACAAACCAATATATATTATGGCATACTATTCATTAGTATGGCATAGTGGTTATGGTTAAAGAGTTGGGACAAGGGGCAGAGGTCTCTTCAAAGGCTCTGGCCTTTCTCCTCTTCGCTTTATAGTTTGATAGACCAAAAAGTTTGGTCTTAGGAGACCTTAACTATCATCATAATAAAACAAATCAATATAATAATAAACTAATTCATTAACTTTATATTTAAATAAACAAATTTATAATAATAAATATTCTCATGATAAAACAAATCAATATAATAATAAACTAATTCACTAATTTTATATTTAAATAAACAAATTTATAATAATAAATATTCTCATTATAGTATCCAGATTATACATTTGCATAGAAAATTTCCATTCTTTCCCTTCACTAATTTCATATTTAAACAAACAAATCTATAATAATAAATATTCTCACCATAGTATGATGACTATACAATTTTACAATTTGCATAGGATGTTTTCATTCTTACTCTTCAAGGGGTTATGGGTTATGCAAGTCCCCATCTTAAGCGGCTTATATTTCCATAATGGAGTGTTTCACAATTATTCAATAGTCTAACTACTTTCTAAAATAACAAAATTTGAGAAAGTTTTTATGGTAAGAGGAACAACACAATTTGAGAAAGTAAAATTTTATGGTCCGATGAAATTTGGACAAGTTTCAAATAAAATTTTGAAATGATATGATATTTTTAGATAAGAAATTTGTTTGTTATATTTTTTATTTACTTTAGAAATTAGTTTTTTAGTTTATATATAAATAGAGATATTTAGCATTTTGACATATAATAGTTATTTTATTTGTTTATGGGATGGCAAGAGGTTAGAATAGAAAATAAAAACATTTTGAAGATTATTTTTTAAAGATTAAAAATAATACACATTAATTGTTTATTTTTTTTATAAATATATTTTATAAACTTAAAATAATAATATTTTTAGAAGTTATGATTTCTTCATGTTAAAAATAAACATAAAGAAAAAGGATGAATGAAACCAAGATTCATTATGTGTTAAAAAGAAACCTTAATAGAAGGAAGATTGATCTATTAGAATTTAGTTAGTGCAACTTTTTGTCCTAAAGAATAACCTAAGTTAGTTATAATTAAATATGTCTATGTTTTGTGATAATTAAACATCTCATTTACAAGTCACAAGAATGTCCGTTTATCATAATAGTCATTGTCAATTAATGAAACCTTATTAAACTAAAATATATACCCATTAGAGGTGGACTTGAGCCTATTCAAGAACCACCACACAAATTGGTTTGGAACAAAATTACTTCTCCTTTCCCATTAATAAGTAAAACTATATAGAATCTTTTATCCTAACATTTCATTTTTCTTATTATTATCAAATTATGCAAACTTACGCTTATTGGTATATAAATTATATAAATATTCCACTAGGACAATTCATCGATTCACAATATATATCTCTATATTTTGCAATCTCTTATTAAGCAAATTTTCACTTTAGATTTCAAATCTTATATTCCTAGCTTAATGCCAAGCATATGGAAATAAATCAAAATTAAAATGGAAGAATCTAAGAAAATAATGGGTCATCCATGATACAATGAACACAATATCTATACAAAGGAAAGTGTGATCACTAAATGTTATGGACATTGTGGTATGAATGGCTATTATGGGGTAATATGTTTCCTTTGTTCTACTTGAATAGTGCTTCAATGTCCCTCTCTTAATGATCAACTCTCTATGGAATGAGACTCAATATAATAAGAATATAACCCTTACATATAAGTTATACCCCACTATAGAATTTAGTTATGGTTCTCTTTCACCTTGAAACTTAAAACAAAGCAGGATTTAAGATGCAATAAACCAAAATTTATAGTGCAAAATTAGAAACATTAGACAGAAGAAATGTAAATCTTGTTGGAAATGAACCTTTTATTATGAGAACATATTTTGGGAATAATGTTGACGCGTCTCTTAAGGTTGGACAACCATTCACTTGAGTATTTAGATCCATTATAATAATTATCAACCAAACCCTTCATATCCTTATAGCTCTTTAACTAAGCTTCCCATATCTGAAACCCTAACTATTTGACATGGTCAAATGGTTAGTAAGTAACAACCTCTTAGTTGGTCTTAATTTATAGAGAGACCCTTTTTACATTGATTATTAACTACTAAATATTCGTCTTTATTAAAAAGAGATGGTCATATACAATGCATGAATACCACGTAAAATAAGTTAGGTTAAGGTAGGACCCTAACATGCCCCCCCCTTCAAAAGCAGCATTGTCCTCAACATTGAAGGTGTGGAAATTGTTGTGATTTTTTTGTTAGTTCCCAAGTGGCATCTTTTGGCATCATATCTTTCAACGAGATCAAAAACTTGTTTGAGTATGTGTCTATGCAAATTTTGTTTCCTAGAAGCTAAGGCTAATACTAGTCGAAGCCAAATGGAGCCTTCCTCATCCATCTCTAGTAAGATGGTATGCACTTTACTATTAGGCCCTGCCACTTTTTTTGGCAAAATACATGTAATACTAGGTGATTCTTGGAGTGATCTAACAGAGAAATATTGTAGGGCACCTATCCAATGCATTAGAGGATGGTATAGAGTCCATAGAATTGTGGATCTATCTTTTGGTGGAGATGAGCCTTGAGGAATTCTTGTCTGTAAATTTGGAGTCAAGGAAACACCTAATCCATGACTTCAAAGGAGCGCTCCAAGCGATGTTTATATCCTTGTTTTTTCATTATGTTTTGAGCCATAACTAGATTTTCTTTAAGGATGCAAAGAATAAATACGTGAGTGGGAAGTGTGTTGTCCATTACCTTAATCCCAAAGGTACCTAGTAGACATGAATTTACTAATAAGGGTTTTTGTCCATCACTACATCATATTATGTCATTTTAGTGGAGTCATGATAACTGGTGGTATACCACCACTAAACTAAAGGAATCCATTGGGCTTAGTGGTGTGCCTTGTCTAACATAAAACATCACAAGTAGGTTTCCAAGAATTTATTAACTGTATCCATTAGACCATCTATGTGCATTTGATAATTTGTGTTGAGATTCGACTGTGTACCTCAAAGTTTAGACAACTGTGACCAAAATTTAATTGTGAAAGTATGGTCAAGATCAAATAAAATAGAAGTTGGCATGTCATTGAGCTTACAAATATGACCTTTGAAGACTTATGCCACAAATGAGGGTGTACAAGGTTGGGGTAAAGAAAAAAATGAGTATATTTGGTAAGATGAACAATTACCACCATAATGACTATTTTATTACCTACTTTATGAAACCCCACATAAAATCCAAAGAGATTCCTAGCCATATATGGTTGGGAATGAGACGTGGTTGCAAAGCACTAGGTGACTTCACTGCTTTTCCCTTATGTCAATGGCAAGTGTCACAGGTAGCAACAATGTTGTGGATATATTTTTTCATACCTTCCAAAAAAAAGAGCTATTAATTCTTTCATAGGTATCATGAAATCCTTGGCAGCCTATAATGGGTAATAAATGCAATCCCTCTAATATTAATGGTTTTAAGGCTAAATATGAGGGGAGAAATATATGATCCTTATACCTCATTATGTTTTGGTGCCACATGTGTATATTTGAGCCTAGGATTAGGGTCTACTTGTGTTTTTTTATTAGCTAGTAGATTGTGTCCTAGTCGAGCCATTCATATTTAGCTTGGTCTAGTCACCCTAGAACTAGTAAGGACAAGGTGACAAGGGAACCCTCCTCCTTAAATTACCTAAACAAAGCATTGAATGACCCTTCTTATAAATGATCTATGTAATACCATTTTTAACTTGGAATGTATTAAATCAAATCATGTAAACTAATCTGATATGTAAGTTTTTTATTTTAAAAATTATTAAAACGTACCTCAATCAAAATAATTTTTTATTTATCTAAAAACAACCCTTCTCAACAATATAGAAACATGGTCAACCAAAAATGTTACTTAGATTCAACCATAATCTTCCAAAATATATTATTTTATTTATTTTCTATAATTTTCTTCATTATTATTATTATTATTATTATTATTATTATACTATATTTAAAAATGTAGTATATCTTTTTTTTCACCAAGAAAAAGGCATTTTCCTGCTATTGTATTAATCAAAGAAAAAAAATTTACATATACATATCATTATTTCCTACTTCATCCTTCCTATAAGATACTTCTCTATGAAATACAACTTCCCCTACTCATACTCATTACATATAATCCAGAGTTTTCCACAAAATAACAAAAAAATACCAAAATAAGTCTGAGAAGTCTGAACATCAAAAATTTCAAGACAACAATTAGACCATATTTAATAGATCAACCTCTCCTTCGTGAATCAAAAACCCCTCCATAAATTCTTGATATAGTAAAGAGTTTGTCTTAAGATTAATAGCCTTTTTTGAGAGACTATCATCCACCGCATTGAAGGATCTGGAAACATGACTGAAAGAGATCTGATTGAAGAAACTTTTTAAATTTTGCACTCTTTGATACCATTGTTTGATCAACAACACCTGAAGATTATATTTATCATTCATCCATTCAATTATCACTTTGGAATCACCAAAGATGTTGATATTTGATATTCCTATTAGGGAAGAAAATCATAATAAAACCCATAAACTCAACAATTCATATTTGGTATTAGTTCCCTTTCCTCCACCCAACCTTAAAGAAAAACAATGATCCTTATTTAAACTAATCAAAGAAACCTTCAACATAAAAAGAAGTGATACCTGACAAATGTATTATTTATTCTTCTTTGATAGATTGATGTCCATATATTCTTTAAAAGGGTTAAAACCTCTAATCCCACAAACCACCATTGCATTAGGTTTGATGTTTTGGAAAACAATTTTGTTCCTCATTATCCATAGGGACCATGAAATAAAAATAGGAAGAAGACTAAAAGAATCAGAATTGTGAAACCAATATGAGAAAGAGTCTTCGAAATTTTTAGCACCCCACTCAAAATTGATACCCAACAGGTCTTTAGCTACTAACCAAAATTTCCTGCTGAAAAAACATTTTACAAAGATATGCAAAATAGTTTCATTCTCTTGTTTGCATACATAATAATAGCTTGGGCCTTGCCATCCCCTCCTCATGAGATTTTTCCAAGTTAAGAGCTTATTTTTTAGTGCTAACCACCAATGATCATTTCATTTTTGGGGGCACATTCCATTCCCACAAATTTTTATACCACCACATGTTCTCCTCCTTAGTCCATTTTATTGCTATGAAGTCATAGGCCAATTTAGGAGTGATAAACTCATTTTCTTTGTTTTCTGGCAAAACTAATTTATCTTCTTTAGATTTTATTCTAACCCCTACCTCCTTCAAAAAAAAAATATAAGTATCCCAATGCACAGCCTGTTCACCAATAAGCCCCACATCTCTAGAATTGAGCCAATATCCACCCTTTAAAATTAACCATTTAGGTCTCTTTACCTGATCCAGAGTTTTAATCCAATTAACTCTAGATGATCAAGAATTTTCTGTGGCAAAGAAAAAATATCTTTATCACCAACAAACAGATCCACCCCAATAATAAAATCTTTCCCTTTTCCAATATCCCAACCGACCCCCTTTTTTAGCCAATGGAACACCTTAAGAAAACTGTTCCAAATTATTGAGGCTCCATTTAAATCAACTTCTGTCAATCTGAACCAACTGTTAATAGATCTTTTCTTCAAATATTTAGTTCTCATCACCTGTCACATGCCCCAAATTGCAAAAACATTTTATGTTTTAAGAGACAATATGCAATAATTTTATTATAAAGTTTGTAATCAATGACCCAGTGGGGTCAAGGATAATTGCATGTAATTGCTGAATATTTTATTAATTAATAAATGAAAAATGAGACAAAATCTTAAGGAGGCTGTTAAATGAGTGTTTTACTGGTCAGTTTGTGGAATAGGCTGGGTTGAGAACATATTGACACTTGGCAGCATCCTCAAACTACTTCTAGCTGTTGTAGGAGGCAACTTCCCTATTTTTGTGGTCATGTTCCCCAAGAAAGTGGAACAAGAGTAGGTGGCCCATTAAGTGAAAACTTACCCAAAAGACCTAGGCATGCTAATAAAAATTCCCACTGAATTTAGCTAAGGCTTCTCATTCTTCACTTGTGAAAATTCTGAGTGAATTTAGTGCACAAGAAAATTCGATGGAGGGGACTAGCAGAAGTTTGCTTTGAGTGAAAAGTGCTGAAGTTATGAACTAGTACAGCTATTTTAAGCTGAGTTCATACTGCTACAAGCAAAATAGGTTATTGTTGAATACTCAGTAGAGTTGAAGAGGTTTACTAAACCAGTTCTCTCACCCAGTACTTCAACCAGGTGGACCAATAGACAGGCTCGGGGGTCCTGAGATTTCCAGTTCAGCAATCCCCAGGAGTTGGTTGGGAGGAACAGGTTCCTTAAGTTGTTGTCTCCTCTTTTGCATTTCCAGGCTCTACATGTTCTTTCTAATTTCTATATGCATGCTTAGGATCAAGAAGGAAAGAACTTAGGAAATAATATGTTATGTTTATGTTCTTCTGTTATTAGAATTATTGAATGAAATCTTTTACAGTGAAAAGATAGTCAAATTCTAGATTAGATATGGATTAGGATAAATGATTAGAGAAATTTCAAATTTTAAATTTCAAATTTTACTAATAGATAAATACCTAATTGTATTTTTCAACACCTTCAAGAAGGTAGTACTCTAGTACAGTAGGTTAGATTAAATTCTGATAGATAATCAAATGAAGTTTGTAGGAAAGTGTTTATTTACCTTTTACAGGTTTTATAGGGTTAATCAGAATAAAGCTTTTCTATTTCAGAAATTTTCCTTAGACAAAGGACATTATTATAAAAATAAACAAAACTGTCTCCCACAAGAATCTAAAATAATATACATAGTCTGTGCTCTTATTTATACAGTAAATAGATTAGTTTCTATAAGCCTATTTATTATAATTATACATAGTAATTAAAAACATTATAAGTATAGAAAAATAAATAAGCAGGATTAACTTAAAGAAAACAGTAAAATAAGGCTAGTAATTACTTAGATAATTTCATTACTAATCTAAGTAAGAATTAAACTTTAAACACATTACAATTAAATATTAAACTTTGTAAAGATTTAAAAATAATTAAAATATTACAAAACCCTAACTTGGAGAAAGTATCGAATATGACCTTCATTTTCCTCTCTTTTTCCAGAAGAGGGTTAATGCAATTTTACTCATATTTACTTAAAGCATAAATTATTCATTTATACAAACAAAATTATCTATTTTTTAATATATAAAATCAACCCTACTTTTCATTAATTTCTAAATAATTGTTTTTACTGACAGAGAAAAATTTAAAACTCTGTTTTAAAACCAACATTCTGAACTTTTTTCTCTGTTAAATAAAATAAAAAACTTTCAAACTTAAACCATAATAAACCTCTTTTAAGTTCTTTAATCCAATTATTCATCAACACAAGTATCATAGTAGTAAAAACTTTTCTATTAAGATAACTTTAAAATTGAAATACCTAAATATTACAAGAAACCTTACAGTCTCTCAACGACCTCATAAAAAACATAGTTCATGGTCGAGTACACGAATATCTAACATAACAAGCCTTTAAAGCTTAAACAAGATATAAATACCTTTAAAAACCTAACTTAATTTACAATTAAAACCACTACAGTTTCCATTCAAGTTATGGCCTAATGGCCTTTTTACAACAAAAATCACGGCTTAAAAGCCTATTAAAAAATAATATAATCTGTAAATGAAGCTATGGCCGTGAAGGCCTTATAAGAATTCCATTAAAATACGGCCGTAAGGGCTACATACTTTTCGCATCAAAAAGTTTCGGTCTTAGCCATATGGCCTTTCTAAACATTCAAATTAATTGATAACCAAAATTGGAGCTGCATCTCAGTGGATTTGTAACAACCAAAATCCATACAACCATCGCCGAAGGAACCTCAGGTAGGACCGAGGCTTACTAGGATGAATTCCAACATGGAGTCCTTTCGTGGTGTTTTGCAGTGTCTTATAACTCACCACAGCAACCAAACCAGAAGCCTACACAAGTTAAAACATATAGGCGTTCAACTCTTTCTTAATTAAAAAAAAAACTAAGACTAATAAACACTTTGAATTAGTGCAGAAGGTTTTAAAACTTAAGGAATTACACCTGGAAATTTTATGACCTCGACCGCATAGAAGAAGGCTTAAACAAAACCCTATCCACTAGATGAAGTAGGCCGAGCAACGAGGAGAGCCTCTGTTAAAGAAACCTCAATGAGAAAGTTCGAATAAAAAAACCAGGGCCACACCACGACGAACTAGAATCAATCCCACACTGTAACACAAACAGAGTTCACCATCAAACCCAAGCACGAAGGTAAGCCCTCATAGAGGCAAAGAAATGGCGATAAAGGCCTTACTCACAGAGTAAAAGCATTGGCAACAATGACCTCACACAGAGAAGAAATGTACAGGCATAAATAGGAGTGGTATCGAGGCCTATATGCGGTCATGAGCCTACGTCTCTTACTCTCCACAACCCTAGTAAGAAAGATAAGTAAAATGTGAAATTTTAGGGTTTAGGGAGACTTATATGGTGAAGTCCCAAAGTCAAAACCCTAACCAACAATCCTCTACCATATGGCATTGAAATATATTTTCAAGTTGTGGGTTTTGCACTATAGTTCGAGATCCATTGAAGCAGCCTGCACACATTTTTGTTTTATAAAAACCTTAGTGTTAACACCCAAAAATGGTTCACTGCCTCATCTGCCCCATTACATGGCTCATTTGTCCATTTTTCTACCATATTTCCATCAAAAACCCATAAAACCATCTAAAAAGCCTCCAAAAGGCTTAAAATGCCTCCAAAAGGCCATAAAACCCTCTTTTCCTCCAAAAAAATCCAAAATCTCCAAAAAGGAAGAAAAAATATAAAATAATGAGGAAAAGAAGGAAAAAACCCTAAACAGCTGGAACCCTAACCCTAAACCAGCACTCCACCACTATAAATAAGTGATGGAGACCCCTTATTTAAAATCCACAATCACAAGTATCCTGCCTCTGCCAAAATTGCTCGTGAAATCCTAGCTCACCATTGAGCTACTTTCACCATTGAGAGCCCCTTTTGGCCCATTTCCACCATTGGAGAAAGAGAAGGAGCAGCTGGAGCTCGGAGCAACCTCTCGGATCAGCGCAACGGGCTTCACCAACCTCCACATTGGAGGTAAGATCAATAAAATAATTCTTTACCTTTTACTTATTTGTGCTTCATACATGTTTGGATTTAATTTTTTATTTTCAGTTATAGCTTTTAATTCACATAACATTGAACTGCTACTAAGGAATCCATTGTCCTTAGTAGGTACTCATTCGTACAAGCTAGGGCTAAAACCCTAGCAACAGTTTTGGCGACTCTGCTGGTCTTTTAATTTATTTTATTTTTCGTTTTGTCCTTTCGACTGTCGTTTTCGGCTGCCGTAAACCGTCGTTTTTTGCTTCACAGTCGCGTTCCGACCGCGTCTTTCTAGCCCTTAGCTGCGACCCAACCGCGCCTTTACAGCTTTAACCCGCGACCTGAGCGCACCTGTTTTGTCCAAACCCGCGGTCCGCCCGCATCTGTTCTCCATAAACCCGTGACCTGCCCGCGTCTGTTTCTTCCAAACCCGTGGTCCGCCCGCGTCTGTTCTCCATAAACCCGTGACCTGACCGCGCCTGTTTTTTCCAAACCCGCGGTCCGCCCGCGTCTGTTCCCCAGAAACCCGCGACCTAACCGCGCTTGTTTCTTCCAAACCCACGGTCCACCCGCGTCTGTTCTCCACAAACCCGCAACCTGACCGCACCTTTTTCTTCCAAACCCACGGTCTGCTCGCGTCTTTTATCCAGAAACCCGCGACCTGAGCGCGCCTATTTCACCCAAACCCGCGGTCCGAACCCGATCGGATCTTACTTTTGCATTTGTTCCTGCTTTTGAACCCAGCCCCTTTGCTGCCATATTTTCTGCACATACACAGCCATCTGTTCTACCTGCAGTCCTACAGCCTTTTCTGCACTATTATTCCTGTTACCTTTTTACAGCATTGTTTTTTAAAAAATTTCAGCATTGTTTATTTCAGATAATTTTGCATGGTAAAATTTTTCTTTCAGTATTATTTATATTTAGGAAGTTGCCCTGGCACTTCTCTTTTGGGTTCATAACCTCACAAGCACACAATCTGTCACCTAACTCAAGTGATACTTAAAAATTACTTAACTCAACCAACATCCTAACCCCACTTGGGGAACACAAAAGAATTTTTGTAGTTAGGTAGGATCAAGGGGATATGCTTCCAATAACACCCCTCGGTTATTTACACTTGAGACATAGTTGTTGTCCATTAGGCAACCAAAACCCCCTAGTATTTTTTGACACGGTCACAACCGGTTTATCAGAGGGCCTCTCCCTTAGGAGGGTTGAAGTCGTGAGATTGGTTCCGGAGGTCTGAGTGGAATACCGAACTCCATTCAGTAACTGAAGGGCTACCTTTCGCGGTTATTGGGATATCCCTGTATAGGGGTATTACGGTTAAAGGACCAAGCGGCAGATTTACCTTTCTGGACGTGTCATGAACGGGGTATCTTAGTTGCCATTCTTCTAGGTTTTGACTACCCGGTGTCCCTCCCGGTAGGGGGATACCTTAGACACTTGGCTTTCCTATTCGTATTGTCTGACTTGGATTTCATCACCTTGCAGAGGATATGTCTAGTTGAGTCATAATACTTTTAGTTAGGTGTTTGCATGCTCCCTTACCTCCTTTTGGTCTAGTGAGTCCACCGGTTTTTATTTTTTAGGCAACCTGCTGTTTTTCGGTATTCTGACCATTTCTGTTGACACTCTGCCTATTGTAGCACGCAGTTACAGTGGGTGTTTTGAGTTGGTTGTTGGCCTGAGCGCCCTATTTTTTGAGCTCTCCTTCTGCACACTCGGTTGCATTAGAGTTTTTGAGCTTATTTGTAGTTACCTCAACCCACAGAGATTTGACTCCATTTGTCACCATTGATTCCCCGAGACATTCTTGGCGCCTCAGAGGCCAGCCCCCACAGCACGGTCCACTTGACACCACCCGTCATCGACACAGGTCATCATCACTTGATACCGCTCATCATAGATCTCGAGCCTTGTCACTTGACTCCACTCGTCAGCGGCATAGAGCTCTGTCACCATATACCGACGCCCCTTATTTTACCTTCGATTCTGAGCCAGAATCCGAGAACCCCCTTTACACCGCTCCTACTAGCCCCATGGCTGGCGTGAATCTCATCTTGGTAGGGACCGTTGGTGGCACATCCACCACGACACCCATTACCACACCTACTTTGGGTATGCCCTCCACGGGGGCCCCCTCTACTGTTACCCTCACGGTACCGATTCCCGCAACGGGAATACCTATCCCCACTCCTTTAGTGACCCATACTACCCATGGTGGTGCAGGACCATCCTATACCAACTTAGTTCCCCCACTTGGGGGAAACCTCCCTCACATGACCCCTCCACTTGGGGGCATCGGCCCCAACTTGATTCAACCCACTACCGCGTCACATCCTTCATCCAGTTTGCCATTCATGGCTAGCCTCAACCTGCCTAACCTAGCCAGATTAACCAACGACCCCATCCGGCACGATCCTGCGTGGCCTCACATGCCCACCAAGCTCCCCTCTGACATCCCTAAGTTCGAGGGAAAGGCAGGTGAGGACCCACAGAACCATATCATGTCCTTCCATCTATGGTGTTCCTCCAACTCCATAGTAGACGACTCTATTCGCCTCCATTTATTACAGCGCACTTTCACTGGCTCTGCTGCCAAGTGGTATATCGAACAACCCCATGGAACCCATGCCACCTTTACTTCCCTCGCCTCGACCTACCTACAGTTCTTCTAGTTACCTGTCCGCTATGACGCAGGCGTTGAGATCCTACTATCATGCAGACAAAACATGGCTACCCACATCACGGACCACATTCATGAATGGCGTCGACGTCGTAGTTTATGCAAGATCAAGTTAGATGACCGAATCTTCCTAGATTGGTTCCTCAAATCCCTCCTTCCTATCATTGCTAAGGATGTAGCATCCGAACGACCCCAGTCTGAAGAAGAGGCCATCCTTAAGGCCCAGCAATTCGATCTCATTTACGCCCAGTCAGGTTATCTCTATACCATTATACCCGACGCCCCTCGCGACAATTCATCCCAGCACGATGCGCCGGGGGCATCCCACGCTGCCGACGGCATCATTGGCCGTGTCTCTTCACAGCCTCAACCATTTTCCATAGCCCGTCCTACCCCTGGCCCTGACCCTTCGCGGGCTACCTCACAGTCTGGAGCAAACAACCCGTATGCTCCCATGACACATCACCACCATACCCATGGACCATCATGTCCACCACAGTGTTTCAGTCATGCGACTCCTGCTTACGCCCCCCCTGTCGCGCCTCAGCCCTACTATCACCAGCAGGCTGCAGCAGCTCATGCGCCGTCATAAGCCCAACCTCATTATTACCCATCACAGGCAACCCCTGCGGCAAACCCACAACCCGCTCCACAGCACTATCAGCAACACCCTCAGGTTGCTACACCTGCGCAACCTCAGAATCCACCTACTGTCCAAGGGCAAGTTTACGCTCAACAAAACCTGCAGCAAAACCAGAACAACCAACGCAACCAGGGCCAACAAAACCGTGGCAGAGGCCAAAATTGTGGGAACAACCAACCGACCGAGCAAGCTGGTCAACACCCTAATCCCCCCGCTAGTAATAATGAGGCCCCTACTAACCAAAACCCTGATCGCCCGCCCAAGCAGGCTAAAAACCCTAATTTGTGAACCAACTTCCCTTGTTCTGTTTGCGGGGTCTATGGCCACTACACACATTTTTTTCCACATATGGAGCGAGCCCGGCAACTTTTGGCTGCGGATGTACACCGCCCAGGGAAAACGGCTCCTCAAGCACCGCCCAACCCGCCACAACCTCAGCAGCCACCTTTGGTGCTGCAAAACCCCTTACCAACCCAAGGCGTAGTGAACACCCAACCATTGGCTCCTCCTCAAGCCAACGCGCCAACCCAACAACTAATCACTTACATTGCTCCTGATCAACCCATGCTTGACTCAGGTACCCACCACTTGTTGATGATGTCCTCCGATGAGATCAACCTCCAGACCCGACGGAACCAATATGGCTCAACCCCTGAAGCCCCTCCCGCCGATACACCTACTAACGCTCATCCCACTGATCAGGCGTTACGTATACCTCCACCTCCACTAGATGGCGCTCCCAGAGTGCCCCGTTTCCCACTTCGCCGTATCAACAATAACCCCAATGTGCGGGATGCGTCAAACTACAACATTGTCGATGACTTAGCCCAATCCCCCGCAGCCATGTCTGCGTTAGAAGTCTTAAAAAACTTCCCTTCGCAGCGCAAGAATTTACTCTCAGCCATTGGGGCTATTGATCCAAATGATTCGCAGTTAATGGCATTTGATTTGGACCAATCCGAACCCCGCTTGCCTTCCACTTTGGCATTCCAAGTTTCTATCTCCATTCGGAATTTTGTCGTCCATCGATGCATTATTGATGAAGGTGCCTCCACATGTGTCATGCCCACCTCCATATGGCAGAAAATGGGATCCCCCCCTCTCCAGCAGTAGCGAGCCTACGACGGCCGTTCAGCTCAACCACAAGGCCTATTAACTAACGTCCCCCTCCAGCTGGCTGGAAAAACCGTCCTAATAAACATCGAGGTTATCAATGCACAACTTGATTATAACCTTTTACTTGGTCGCAGCTACATGCATGCCATGCGAGCAGTTGCTTCTACTGTTTTTTGTATCATGATGTTCCCCCATGAGGGACGCGTGGTCAAGTTTGACCAACTCACTTACCATGATCCCAATGCCCCCGCGGCACCCGAAAATGTTCTCCCCATGATTGCACAACCTGTTTCAGATGCCACCACCTCATTTGTTTCTTCTTTGGGGATGGGCGTTTACTCCGACGCACCAACAACCTCAACCACCTCAGTCGTTGCTTCTATGGAGCCCGGAGTTTACTCTGACGCACCAATGACCTCAACCTTCCCATCTATTCCACCCCCGTCACCGGCTACTGAAGTGTCCGACCTATGTACCCTGTCCCATAACACGCGAACTCCTACTAATCAACCGCCCTTGTTGCCTCAACCCCCTTTGGTACCTAGTCACATTGGTGCTACACCCATCCATACCATTCCTTTCCTCTTTCCTCCCTCAGGAGTAGTTAGCGCCCCAGTCATGGCTACCCTCAGCTTTCCTGGGTTAACTTTAGGATTACCCGTTTGGTATCTTTCGCCTCCCGTTCCCCCGCCGACACCAAATGTCGTCCTGCAACCGGTGCAACCCATTGCCACTACTCGTCAACCACCTCCCGGTATCGCTACCTCGTCGTCCTCCATGAACCTCCCCCCTCTTCTTACCAAACCCACTGGGGGCAGAGGCCCCCAACCTTACACTGCTGTCCCACCTCCTAAGACAGTAAAAAACCCCACTGTGTTTCGTGCTCCTCCCAAATGCGCACTGTACGACGAATTGGGCCATGCGACTCACCTATGTCCTCACTTACCGACTTTACAGGAATAGATGCAAACGCTTGACGACGACCCCACTATCCCAGTTGTCCATCTCGATTCAACCCCTATGCCTCACGACAAATCCCTGCGCACTAACCAATCCTGTGCCTTATGCGGTGTCTACGGACATTACTCACATCACTGTCCCGATCTCCCTGAGTACAGAATAGCTCTCTTTGAGATGAACCATCTGGATCTTGAGACGGCACCACCCACCATTGTGGAAATCCACCCCCCGGACTCTTCCTCTTCCGACGAGGTTAATACCATTTATATGATCTCTTCCACCACTACTCCTTCGTCCACCGATTTGACGACACAAACATTCTGTACGGATGAGGAGATTCTCGAGGCTCTCACTGCCCCAGATTATCCTTGGGATGACATGCACCATCGTTCCTACTTCCTCCCAGATGAATCTTCCTCTAACACTGCTACCCAATTTGCAGTTGAATCCAAAGACTTCCTTCCCCCCAAGGTCGACTGGTTCAAGGACCCTATTCCTGCTCCTGACGCCTTCGAAGAGGGTAACATGGCCAACATCTCACCTGTCATCCAAATTGATATCGCTGCCCCCGGAGGCACCCCCGAACTCATCACTTTAGGAGCCTCTTGCAGTAAGCAAGAAATTGAGGAATACAACAAACTCTTTAGAGGATTCCACGATGTCTTTGCTTGGTCTTATACCGAAATGCCCGGTCTTAACCCTGCCATTAAAGAGCACCACATTCACACATGGCCTGATGTACCCCCCGTTCGTCAGAAACAGCGTCCCATTCATCTCTAGCTACAGTTTTGGAATCAGCACGACGAGACCGTCACGATGGTCACCTCGTAGCATTATTTTTTCTACGTCATTTTTTGCCCATTTTTTAGACACCGCTAGTCGCCTCGGTTTGCACGCCACTTCGGTCGCTCTCCGTTTTTAACACTTTTTATATCGCCGGATTCATTTTTCCGGGCTCGTGATGATGCTTGAGATCATTTCTCGCTCTCACTTGGTACAATTTCAATATTGCGCCCCTACACCTTGCCACATTGATTTGCGCGCCACATCGGCCGTCATCAGATTATTTCACACTTTTTACATGAGCCATCTACTCCTGTCATACTGCAAATGTTTCGTTATTTTGCCACCATTCATTCACCCCGCAAGGAGGTCCACCAGTGTTCCCTCCCACCCTCAGTCCTGGTCATCATAAATATTCCTTGATTGAACACTTCCTCCTTACCTCGCCATTTATTCAGAGTCTTCTTATTTGCTTTCAGACTCCTTAAAATTGAAAGCAACCATGAGCATGTACTGTCGTGGGCTCGTAAAATCCACACGACAGTACCATTCCATCATTTCAGAGTCTTCTTATTTGCTTTCAGACTCCTTAAAATTGAAAGCAACCACGAGCATGTACTGTCGTGGGCTCGTAAAATCCACACAACAGTACCATTCCATCATTTCAGAGTCTTCTTATTTGCTTTCAGACTCCTTAAAATTGAAAGCAACCACGAGCATGTACTGTCGTGGGCTTGTAAAATCCACACTATAGTATCATTCCATTACTTCAGAGTCTTCTTATTTGCTTTCAGACTCCTTAAAATTGAAAGCAACCATGAGCATGAACTGTCCTGGGCTCGTAAAATCCACATGACAGTACCATTTGATATCCACACTTCTTCTAGGTCCCTAACCCATGAAGAAGTCCCCCCGCGCCTCTTAGCGCTATGATCAATCCTCTCGGCAGCACCACCACTAAGGTCGCCTTTGTTCAGAGTATTCTGCAGTCTCCTACCATTTTACCACAGCTTGAGTCTCCCTCAGCCCATTCACCCTCAAATCCCATACAGCTATGATCCCTTTACCATCAATCAGTTTCATGTGCTTCCCGATCATCCCCGCCATCATACTCTGAACAAAGGAAGTTTGAGTCCACCTGCTCTACTTGCCCAGTTATTTACCCCAGTTTATCAACCTTGCCATCTGTACTATCACATTTCGGTTTTTCACCTCGCGCTCCTGTCAAGGAAACATCATTGCCTTGATAGTTGCAGGTCTCCCTCTGTCGACGACAGCCCCTCTATTCCAAAGGATAGACCTAGAGGCCCCTGCACCTTGGACCCATCACCATCTGTGGTGAGTGCCTACGGACCATTTTGGGAGGAATCATCATTGCCTCTCCGAATAGTTGTTTCTCACATGCTCGACTTCAGCACCTTAATCGCATCGTTGAGAATCGCGTAGGATGAATATCCATTCCATTATTTGTCGAAGACCCTGGATTTCCCCCGACTCTAGCACATTGGTGAGTCACTTCGAACCGACCAGTTATATGTTCCCGTGGATGTCCGGGCTGCGTTGGAGATTGTACTCGGAAGCCATCCAGTTCCATGTCTCCTTGAGTACCCAGTTCAGTTCCAGATCAGTATACCATTGCAAGTATGACCGTTGTCACTTTGATCCAGCAGCTCATTAGTTCCTTTGGAACCACATTCAATAGCACTGTTATCATTCCAGTGCATCAGTTGTTCAGCTCAGACATGGTCAGCCCGACAGTATGTTCCAGATTTGTGTCCCCTCTGGACACTTATGATATACATAGTGGTTTTCTATGTATCCTACAGGTCCCTCTTTTCGGGCCTCACAGTTATTTTTATGTATCTTGATACGAGCATGGGTATGCCCGCCTCGTCCAAATGATCAGATGATTCCTCATCCATTATTGAGGCTATGTACTTTTCAGTCCTTTCAGTTGGTTCGAGATCGATGTTCCGGGCTCCAGTTGGTTTCTTCTCTTCTCCACACCCCAGGAAAAACAAATATTACTTATGATGTCCATCGGCCATACGATGAGCTCCTGCCCTCGCACATCAGGGGGCAATCTATTAACACCCAAAAATGGTTCACTGCCTCATCTGCCCCATTACATGGCTCATTTGTCCATTTTTCTACCATATTTCCATCAAAAACCCATAAAACCATCTAAAAAGCCTCCAAAAGGCTTAAAATGCCTCCAAAAGGCCATAAAACCCTCTTTTCCTCCAAAAAATATCCAAAATCTCCAAAAAGGAAGAAAAAATATAAAATAATGAGGAAAAGAAGGAAAAAACCCTAAATAGCTGAAACCCTAACCCTAAACAAGCACTCCACCACTATAAATAAGTGATGGAGACCCCTTATTCAAAATCCACAATCACAAGTATCCTGCCTCTGCCAAAATTGCTCGTGAAATCCTAGCTCACCATTGAGAGCCCCTTTTGGCCCATTTCCACCATTGGAGAAAGAGAAGAAGCAGCTTGAAGCTCAGAGCCATCGACTCGGATCATCACAAAGGGCTTCACCAACCTCCACATTGGAGGTAAGATCAATAAAATAATTCTTTACCTTTTACTTATTTGTGCTTCATACATGTTTGGATTTAATTTTTTATTTTCAGTTATAGCTTTTAATTCACATAACATTGAACTGCTACTAAGGAATCCATTGTCCTTAGTAGGTACTCATTCGTACAAGCTAGGGCTAAAACCCTAGCAACACTTGGTTAAAAACTTATGCAATAAATCAATATCTTTTCATTATAAGATGCATAGTATAACCATAAAGAAGAATGTATGGAGGTAGTATTCACATAAACTAGGGTTTGTGTTTATATTTTATAAACCATGTAATGGGTACTAATTGTTTGTAAAAGAATCATTAACCTGGTTAACATTGTAAATAAACACCTTGTCATAAACTATAGGACTTGTACAAAGACCTTGTAGAAAATCTATGACATTACGTTGGTTAAAAACACTTATATATGTAAGCTTGCAAGTATATATAGAGTTATAGCTTGATTATTAATATAGGTATTAAAACTTAGTTTGATTATAGCGTAATAATTTGTATATCATATTCCGTTGTGAGATGAGGGTCATGCAAAGGAGAGGTTGGATATATTTGTAGGAAAGGATCTTTTCTTTCCTTACACAAGCAGTAATACTAATGTTTAACGATATAATGTTCTTATTATTGCATTTCTACTGGGGTAGTACTTGAACATTTAGTAGACTGTCTTGTGAACTAAATCTTTAGTTCCAGTAATGAATAACAATATTTATATCTTTTGACTATACCTAGATTTAGTTTTTCCTAGTTTACATAAATATTGTTGAAACAATCACTTATGAATTACCATGGTATCAAGTAATAAGGTATCAAATGACCTGGTATTCAAATTATATTTCTCTAGAATGGTATACAGGACCTAAACTAATAGTAAATAAATGAAAGTATGATGTACCAGTTATAGTCGAAGTTAGGTAGAAAACATTTGGTTTTATGTTCAGATTTTCAATTACTTATGCTTACAAGAAACTAAATAAAACGTAAATATGCAGTTCAACGATACCTCCTTTATTTTGATCAAAGCTGTAAAATAAACAAATATACTAGCATTTTATTTTATGCTAGTTGAGATAATAATCTCTATCCGGAAACTGGTTTCAAAACATCTTACCTATAAGTGACCTATAAAAGAAGCATCACTTCACTGCATCAGCTAAAAAGCTAAGTAAGCTGCCTCGAACTTAACTGAAATTCCTTCATATTCACAAACAGTAAAATAAACTTTATCACTTAGAAATTTAAACAGATGTTTCAGCTCATAATATTCCAAATCATAACCTGCTAAATCAAATCTTTAATAATGATTTATGAAAGCAAATATTTAAGTACACAGATCTAGAATTTAATAAAGGAATTAGTTCTAGTTTAAGCTTGATTATGTTAACTGTTAATAGTTAAATGTCCTTCATAAGTGACGATTGTGAACATTTTATGTTATTAGAAAAATTTCAAATTTTTACGAATTTTTGGAGTATTACATCACCTCACTCCACAGACCTTTATCAGAAAGGCATCTCCAAAGGCTTTTTAAACAAAGAGCTATATTAAATCTTGTCAAATTTCTTATGCCCCAACCATCCATGTGTTTTGGAATGGAAAGTTGTTCGCATGAGGCTAAATGAAACTTGCTTTTATTTCCTGCCCCTCCCCACAAAAAAATAAAATAAAAATTCTCTAATAGTGTTTATAATTGATTTTGGAAGCATGACCATGGAACACCAATAGACTGGAATACTTTTCAAAGAAATCTATATAGCCAATTTGATATTCTTTTATTTATCCTCTTTATTAGCCAAAACCAATCCTTCGCGTGATAGTTATTAAGTTTTAAAATAAAACCCAAATATCTGAAATCATCCTCCATATGTTCAAACTTGAACTGAAAAAGTTTATTCAATTATGTTATAATCTTTGGTTGAACCTTATAGGTATAAATGCAATATTTTTCAACATCGACTTCCATACCTGTAGCATTGTAGAAAAGATTCAAAATTGTATGCAAAGCCTCTTCATACTTAATGTTATCTAACCCCAAAAAAATTACATCATCCACCAAAAGAAAATGAGTAATTTTTACATCTGTTGAAAAATTTATACCTGATATTAGACCTTCCTTGTAGCCTTTTGAAAATATTATGCTTAAACCTTCAATCATTAGTAAAAATAACAAACGGGACAAAGGACATCCTTGCCTTAGAACTCTTGATCTTATGAAGAAAATGGTTGGAGATATGTTTCTCAAGACAACAAAATTTGTAGTTGAAACACAGGCCATGATCCACAAAGTCACTTGCTCAGGCAAGCCAATATGAAATAGAACCAGTATTAAGAAGTCCCAATTAACTTTATTGTAATCCTTCGCTAAATCAATTCTGATCACAATAAAACTAAGGTTTTTTGTTTTGACCGAATGTAAGCATTCCTGTGTAGTCCCAATAGCATCTAGAATCTGTTTGTTGGCTAAGAATCCAATTTTCTATTTTGAAACTACCTCTGGTGTCAACTATAACTTTTTTCGCCATCTTATTAACCAGGTTGCAAAATGAAATAGGCCTGAAATATGAAAAAGTATATGGATTAGCCTTTTTAGGGCTAAGGGTTAACAAGGTATAATTTAGAGAGCTTGTCATAAAACACTCCTTCCTAGAGAACTCCGCAACTTCCAGCAAATCCTCGCCCATGATGTTAAAGAAATCCAAGAACAACTCAACTGTCCAGCCATCTAGGTTGGGGCTTTTGTCTTTCACATATCTAGATAACACCTTCTGTATTTCATCAAGAGATATTTCTTTCCCTACCTCAAGTCCTTCTTCCATGGAGAAAAAAAAAGGAAAATGTTCTATTACTTTCATTTGGTTTCCAATAAGATCCTTTCTCCAATCTTTAAAAAGGTTTTGACGTGAGTTTCAACAAATTTTTGATATTTCCTTGAGAGTTTATCATTTCCCCATCTTCTTTCTCGATTTCTCAAATTGTATTTTGATTCATACATTAAGAAGCAAATCTATGGAAAAATTGTGTATTCTTATCACCAACCTCGATCCATGATTCTCTACTTTTGAGTATGATTTTATCTTGTTCTTTCTTTAGAATATAATCATTTTTCCTTGTCACCTCCAGCATTTTGAATTTATATTTTGGTGAGAATGAACCTGTCAAGTTATCCAAAATAAGCTCTGTAATTTCACTTTCAATTAACTGTAAAGTGGAGTTTTCTTCAATAGATTTCCTTTTTTTCCAAAAAATAACATGTTTTTTAAGTAACTTCAGTTTATGAACTAAGAGATCCATCTACTGCACATACTTCCCATTCTTTTAATATTCTTAGAATAACCTCACAAGATTATGTACCAAATTGAAGGAGTCTTGGAAGAAATAAATGTTCTCTTTGTTACTATCAATGAAACTTTTGAGGGCTCGAAATTTAGGACCACCCCCAATGCCCCAATGTTTAAATAAATACAAATAATTATGAAACCTCTAACATGGGATTATTCACTCTAAGTGACCCATTGTTTCTAGTTACATTGTTGACTCCTTCCTATGCTAGACGGATTCTATCTGATGCCGGTATGTATCCCACTTCCATAAGTAGCTCATTATCTTCTTCATCCAATTTCTTCTCTCTTGAATCCTTCTTCGTGTTCTTCTTTCTGATTGTCATATTTTGACACCTAATTGAATTCATAGGCATCCTATATAAAGACTCACTGGTGCATAAAGACGTACCTTCTGATAAGTAGTATTCTTCCTTCAACTTTTGTTCTTGAACCGGATCTGGGGATGTTTCAGAAAGTCTCTTCACCTCCAAACACTTTCCGCAATCGTAATTCTTCAACAAATATGAGAAATATCTCTTTAGGTGCCCTGTATTATGACAAATTAGGCACCAAAAGGGTAAACCCCTGTAATCCAGATGTTTTTCGAAAGAGATATCCCCCCAATCGATATTTATGGACTCTGGAATCCCTTCCAATTTATCAAATTCCACCATTACTCGAGCCATTCTTTTGCCACCCGACCTCAGAGCAACTTTGTCAACTGCAATGTACTTCCCCGGATGATTAGCCAATCTTATCAGGATTTCTTCTGACCAAAATTGTATCGACAGTCCCGACAAGAGTAACCACAAGTGTCTCTTGTACACCTTTTGTAATATAGGATTAAAATCTACCATCTAGTTTCATAAAACCAAGGAGTCATCTCTAATTACCCAATAATCCTTTAAAATGTTATGTGCATGTTGTTTAGATAGAAATACAAAATAGAACCATCCACGACGTAGCCAGAGGAATTGCGGAGCATAATCAAGTAAGGATTTCCAATTTTTGCTTACCCATAGAATCATTTCCAGCCGATTTATTCTTCTATAATCCATCCTTCCTACAAGAGCCCTATCACCTAATCCTTCAACCTTATGCGTCGTATTATCACGACCAACCGTGAAACCCTCAACATCTCTTTTGACTTTGACTTCTTTCAATTTTCTCCTAGCTCTCACTATTTCACCAGTGCAGGGTTTGAAATGAGAACCCATTGCTTGGATGTTCTCTAAACGCTTACCAACAACAGATGGAAACTGACCCCGATCCTTCCCCTGAAGACTATTTGAGCTTGCTAGCATATCAGAAATCCTGGCGTAGTTTTTGTTACAGTCATCTCTTGAAGACTCACCTTTATGCTTCTCTCCTTTCTCAACATTGCAGACATCTATAGGTAACACCTCAGCCATAGGGTTTGTGTTTTTCGCAACCTTAAGGTCAAGAACCCCTCTTATGGAATGTGTAAATTGAGAAAAGAGTTTTCCAAATACCCTTCACTATGTCCATCTTTCGATGTAACTGTCAAATAAAGACCCGGATCACATGGAAACAAATCTTTTTTAATCAAACAATTGACAGTACCCTCCATGTGGCAACTTTTCTCCTTCCATTTATCATCATTCATACGCAGAAGCGAATCCTTGTTAAGAGAAGGAGGTAGGGTAGATATAAACCCTAGCTCCACTAGGTAGGGTTTGAACTTATTTTTCTTCTTGGACACAGTTTTAAGAACTTAATCTGTTGCAATTGTTTCCCAAACTCCAACTTCCCACATTTTTTTAATCTTGGTTGGTACTGGGCCCATTTGGCTTAACTCCAAAATGAAAACTAGTTAGGGTTTTTAGTATCCCCATCCGTTTTCCAAAACCCTCACGACTTAGAAAGTGTTCGAGGCCATAAAAAAATGTAGTATATCTTCTAAAAACTCTTAACACCGTATTTCATTTTCTTTAATTTTTATAATAGTAAGAAAATGTTTTTTTTTAATGAAAAAAAAAGAAAAAAAAACTCTTAACATAATATAACTCTAAAAAATACTTCTTAATGATGATTATTCCATAATATAGATACTAAATACACTTCTATATTATTGATACCGAAAGTTAAAAATAATATAGATACTAACTACACTTCTATTTACTTGCAATGAGGAAATATTAACAAAACAATGGAGTATAGAAATTTTTAAGATTCTTTATATGGTGTGTTGGTAGACAAACACTAAAAGATGCATAGAGCACACCATAATAAACTTGTATGGATTGTCCGAATTCGTCTTCAAAAAATTCAAAATTGAGATAATCCATATAGGCGGGCACATTATGTGGTTTTTGATGTAAGGAAACTTGGAAAAGACTCGCCATATGAATTTAATATCCATCTAATTATGTGATATTCTTTTTTATTTCTATGAACTCTCCAAGTAGTCATATGAATTTAATATCCATCTAATTATGTGATATTTCTTTTTTATTCCTATGAACTCTCCAAGTTTTCCAAGTAGTTATAGTAGCACTAACCAGTGATTTTTTTTTCTCAGAAATAATTACCTTCTTGTTATTTCGAAGGAATCAAGGAAAGCTCACACACACGAGAAATCTCAACAAACTTCTCCACATTTTATAGGTCGATAGGTCGAGCAAACCGTCATTCGGACATCCAAGCCAGAACATGTCTCAACGGAATTGAACCCGAGTGGATGGAATGAAATCCATCTAGCCCCACCAATAGACCACCGCATCATTGACTACTAAATACATATTATTTCATTGTTATTAATTACATCTTATATTATTATGTAATTATGGTAACTGACATACTTTCCATTGTATTTTCTATTCATACTTAGTAATACTAGCAACAACCACATTTTTAAAAGTGGTTGATATACGTCGATTAACTAATATCAACCACTTTTAAAAATCTGGTTGTTTCTAATTGAGGGTCAAGGAACATTAAAGGAACATTAAAGGAATGATGAATTAATATTATTTAATAATAATTAATATTATTAAATAGTAATATTTATTAATATTAATAAATAAATATATTGATATTAATAAAAAATATTTATTTAAATGACAATTATTTTTATTACAACTATTAAAATTTATTTATTAGATATAAATAGTTATTTAATAATATTAATTACTAGCACACCCACATACTTTGTGGTTGCATCACGCGGATAGGGATCAAATGGTTGAGAGATAGCGATGCAACAGAAGATAATTTGGATTTTTTTTTAATTCTTCGTATTCTTCTAGATAAAGGGATTCAACTCTGAGTTATCCATGCCTAACTACATGCACACTACATGTTATCACCAACATTCTTCCTGTTATCCATTTATCAACTATCAGTTATTTTTTATAATTTTTTATCTCGCATTCTTCCAGTTATATGCCATGAATTGTTGGTTATTCATTCATCAACTATGAATTATCCATGCATTGCTACCAGTTATCCATTCATCAGCTACTGGTTATATATATATATATATGTCGAATTTTGGTCTCATCCTCGTCTGTAGATTAAAAAGCATAGGTCGTATTCCACCCCAAATATCAAATAACTAGCGCACACATATAGTTTGTGGTTGGATCAGGTCGATAGGGATCAAATGGTTGAGAGATAGTTATGGAATGGAAAATGTTTTTTTATTCCTCATATTCTTATAGTTAGACGGGTTCAACTGTGAGTATCCATGACTAGCTACATGTTATCACTATCATTTTTTGTGTCATCCATTTATCAACTATCAGTTATTTTTATATTATTTTTATTTGTATCTCACATTCTTCTAGTTATCTTCCATGAACTATTGGTTATCCATTCGTCAACTATGAGTTATCCATGCATTGCTACCAGTTATCCATTCATAAGCTAGATACCGATTATTTTTTATATTCTTTTTTTATAATTGTTTATTTCGAATTTTGAATGATTGCCATAGAATCAATCTCGACGGTACACTTGTCTCATCCTCGTTAGTAGATGAAAAATCATAGGTTGTAGTCCACCCTAAATCTCAAATAACTAGCACACCCACATAGTTTGTGGTTGGATCACGCCGATAGGGATCAAATGTTTGAGAGATAGCAATGGAATGGAAGAGATTTTTTTTATTCCTCATATTCTTCTAGTTAAACGGGTTCAACTCCGAGTTATCAGTGATTTTTTATATTCTTTTTTTTTATCTCATATTATTCTAACTATCTTCCATGAACTGTTGGTTATCCATTCATTAGCTATGAGTTATCCATCCATCGCTACCAGTAATCCATTCATCAACTACCAGCTATTTTTTTTATTCCTTTTTTAATAGTTGTTTATTTCAAATTTTAGAATAGATCTCGACAGTACATTTGTCTCATTCTCGTCAATAGATGAAAAAACATAGGTTGTAGTCCACTCCAAATCTCAAATAAAAATGCCTATTGACATAAAAATGTCTATCAATGTAAAAATGACTATCGACATAACAATGTCTATTGACATAATTAATATGTATTGATATATATTCTTTTTTTAATAAATATTATTTATTAAAATTAATTAATTAATTATAACATAAATAAATTAAAAATAAATAATTGGAGAGTTTTAATTAAATATTTTCATTTTCGTTCTATGATTAACCATGAAATTATGGTTAATCATAATGGACCATGGTTGACTATTGTTGACCTTTGATGCAGGGGCATAGATTGCCTAAGTGAAGTCATTTATGAATTCACTAGGTAAAGGAGACTTAGGGTCTCACACAAATGCAATTTACCTTATTTTATGTAAAAGTTAAATAAGAGTGGATAAGGACTCTCTCGAGCCTTCCACATGTACTAGCCAGAATTGATTTAGTAGTTAGTTGAATGATTATAGTTAGTGATTTGTCAAGTGAGGTTTTAGTTGAGTTCTATAAGGAATCTGTTCCTTTTACATAGGATCAAGAAACAGAAAACTGAAATTCTATTTAATGCAGTTCGAGTGATCTTGTTAGGCATATTTTGGTAGCTCATTTGAAGGTGAATTAGTTCGACGGAGGTTAGGTCAAGAAAGGAAAAGTTCAGAGGTTGAACTCTTAGAGCTTATACAGAGAGAGGTCTCTGTTTGTAATGATCTAGCCATTGTTTTAAATTCAGAGAAGGTTTTTTTTTTGTGAAATAGATAAAATTCTTGCACAGTCAAATCAAATGAGTTAATTTTCGGTTCACATAGAAATTCATTTGCGCATACGGAATGGTTGTTTGAAGTTGCTTGTTTGAATCGGAAGCAATTTTATTTTGTTATTTGAATTCATATATTTGTATCTGTTGAGATCCAAATCAATTAATCGAGATCCATTTTTATATATTGAAGAACGTTGGCAGAGATTAATTTCCTGGTACGCAGAGGTAATATGGACGATCATATCCATCAAGAAATTGCAGGAAATTCATTGTTTAACTGTACAGATCCTATATGAATAGTTTTCCCATAATCAATCGATGGCTCCTGAGTGTCATTGGGAAAGATCAATGATACTTGTGCGATGTAGGGGCCGATCTACGATCTCTGAGTATTTTGATGATCAATCAACAGTGTCAAGTAAGTAGGTTATGAGACATGGTCTTATGCCTTGAAATAGAACAGTGACGAGAGCTAAGAGAAAAGGAGGTAAGCCCTTTTAGTAATTGCGATAAGATCTGGGTTAATACAAAGTTTTGGGTCACATGCATGATGGTTTAAGTATTGTGATAATGCTTAAGAGCCAAAACAAACTTAGGAAAACTCTGGGATTTAGCGTATGGGTGTTGAGTATCAAAGGGAAAGCGCTCAAGTGTTAAAAAAAATATGGTGGTAAGTTTGGCGGAGGCTTCCAGAGCTAGAGGAGAGTTAAATATAGTTAAGACCAACTATTTTAGCTGTGTGTCAATATATTTTATTTTGCACACAAGAATGACAGACCCGAGAGGTATGTTTTGATTTTTTTTGTATTAATTTGAAAGGTAGAGACAGTGTATGGCATTTTACACTTATTGAAGATCTTCTTTTGGGAGCCTTAGAGAGACATAGGCTATCATTTTTTGTATTAGAGGAGGAAAATATTAGTCTTTTATTTCTGAATATTGTGAAATTTTTAGTGTTAAGGATTGGAGTAGTTTTCTTGAATGAAAAGCAAGATTGTGTTTACTTTTACATTGCTAACAGATTCAGAAAAAGATAAAATTGACAGTAATATTGTGTCAAGAAGTGACTTGCTGTGCCAAGAGATGGAGGTCAGAGTTGGAAGAGATCGGGGGAGGCAAGGAAGACCTGTTGCCAATGTAGACCTGAGAGAGGAGATAAGAACTATGAGAGAAAGGATGGAAGCCTTAGAGACTGGCAGACATCATGAGCACACTGGAGACACAATTGATGAAGAGGTACCTGAAGAGGAGGAAGAGACAACTGTTGAAACTCCTGAGGTAAAAATACTGAAATCAATATTTGGTGCAGGTTCAATTTCAAAGGCTAATGTACCATTCTATAATGGGAGCTTGGATCCAAAGGAACTAATTGATTGGATCAGACGTGCTATGAATAAACATTTTGATTATGCTAAGATAAAGGAGGACAAGCAAGTGAGATTGGTTGTCACAAATTTGAGAGGGCATGCATCCTTGTGGTGGGATGGTGTGCAAGAGGATAGGATCTTGAAACACAAAGCCAAGATCAATAGCTGGAGCAGAATGACAGCTAAGTTTAGAGGTAAATTTCTTCCTAAATATTACCAATTGATTTTGTTTAGGAAAATGAAAAATCTTAAGCAAAAGTCAATGACAATTAGGGAGTTTATTGAGGAATTTTATAAGGTGAATATCAAATCAGGTCATATAGAGGATACACCTGAGAAAGTTTCCAGGTATGTAAACAGACTAAGGTTTGATATATAATATGAACTAAGTTTGTTTTCATTGAGATCTGTTGAAGAAGCATATCAGGTTGCTTTGAAGGCTGAGGAGAATATGATGAGAAAGTAGAGTCAGAAAGAAAAGGTAAGAGGCTCTGGAGCAAAGGAACAACAGTAGAAAGGTGAATCTAGCAGTTCAAACCAGCAAGTACAGCCTGACAGAAATTATGAGAACAGAGGTTGAATAAATGCTTCAAGAGGAAGAGGCAAAGGAAGAGGTGTGCAAGTGAGATATTATACATGTGGGCAGCTTGGCCATAAGTCGTGGGATTGTCCAGAGAACGTTGTAAGACCGAGAGAAGGACAAGTAGCGCAAGCTGGCCCTAAAGATCCAAAACAATTAGAGGTGACTGAGAATTACCCTGAACAGGGTGAAGCCTTATTGTTAAGGAAGGTAATTGATGAATTAGTCCAAAGGAGGAGCCTGTTCAAGAAAGTTTGCAAGGTTGAAGGTAAGTGATGTAAATTAGTGGTAGTACTGATAATTTGGTGTCTACATAAATGGTGGATAAACTAAAGTTGAGGAAGACAATACATCCAAAACCATACAGAGTTGCATGGCTACAGAAAGGTCATCAAGTTATTGTGAGAGAACAATGCCAGGTAAAGTTTTAGATTGGAAGCTATCAGGATGAGGTAAGATGTGACATTATAGAGATGGATGCTTGTCATTTTTTTTTAGGTAGGCCTTGGAAGTTTGATAGAGAAGCAGTGCATGAGGGTAAGAGGAATGTCTATTCCTTTGAGATGAATGGGAAGAAACATAGTCTTCATCCATTCAGGGGTAAGCAAGAAGAAGTTAATAATCAACTGCTAATCATGACTGTTAAGAGAATGGTGAGTGATTGGAAAGTTGAAGCAAAGGTAACAGAAATTTCACAAGAGAATGATTATGAGGTTGAAATGACTAACATGGTGTGCAACGGTTGGTTGAAAGACAGAACATACAAGCAAGAAATTTCCAATGCAAGCATGGCATTGATGGACGAAGCACAGTATGAAGTTATTAATGTTGATGGGAAGTGTATGGTTACTAAAATTACCAAGAATGGTGATGTGAGAGTAACAAGCAAAAGAGAGGAAGGTCAAAGAATTCAGGTAGATAATTCTTGGATATTAGGCATCATTATGCTAATAAGTTTTATGTTTGTTGTTGTAATAGGAAGGATGAATAATTTATGTGTAGATGAAGGAGAACCTGTTGACAATTTGTTTGCATGTTAGAGGAAAGAGGATTTTGAATGTTCAATGAAGTCTGAATATATGTTGGAAGAACCAAAGGACCAGTTTCCAACACAGTGCTTGAAAACATGGCTGAAGGGACTATTCAAAATGAGAATGCTGCCCAAGATTATCTCTTGGGTATCTACTGCAAACCTACAAAAAAATAGCAAGGAGGGAGCTCATGGATAGGATCTCATGAAAATTTTTAAGCTGGGGAGTCTAATGCAAGGGCATATACTACCTAAGTGAAGTCATTTATGACTTCACTAGCTCAAGGAGACTTGGGGTCTCACAAAAATGCAATTTACCTTAATTTATGTAAAAGTTAAATAAGAGTGGATAAGGACTCTCTTGAGCCTTCCACATGTACTACCGATAAGTGATTTAGTAGTTAGTTGAGTGATTATAGTTATTGATCTGTCAAGTGAGGGGCTAATTGAGTTCTACAAGGAATCTATTCCTTTTACATAGGATCAAGAAACAGAAAACTGAAATTCTATTTAATGCGGTTCGAGTGATCTTGTTAGGCAGCTTTTGGTAGCTCATTTGAAGGTGAATTAGTTCGAAGAAGGTTAGGTCAAGAAAGGAAAAGTTCATAGGTTGAACTCTTGGAGATTATACAGAGAGAGGTCTCTGTTTGTAATGATTTGGCCATTGTTTTAAATTAAGAGAAGTTTTTTTTTGTGAAATAGATCAAATTCTTGCATGGTCGAATCAAATGAGTTAATTTCTGGTTCACATAGAAATTCATTTGCGCATAGGGAATGGTTGTTTGAAGTTGCTAGTTTGAATTGGAAAAAAAGTTCTTTTGTTATTTAAATTCATATATTTTGTATTTGTTGAGATCCAAATCAATTAATCGAGATCCATTTTTATAAATTGAAGAACGTTGGAAGAGATTAATTTCCTGGTACGCAGAGGTAGTATGGATGATCATATCCATCAAGAAATTGCAGGAAATTCATTGTTTAACTGTTGAGATCCTATATGAATGGTTTTCCCACGGTCAATCGACAGATACTGATTGTCATTGGGAAATATTAATGGTATCTCTGCGATATAGGGACCGATCTACGATTTCTGAGTATTTTGATTATCAATCAACGTTGTCAAGGAAGTAGGTTATGAGACATGGTTTTATGCCTTGAAACGGAACAATGACGAGATCTAAGAGAAAAGGAGGTAAGTGCTTTTAGTAATTGCAATAAGATCTAGGTTACAAAGTTTGGGGTCACATGCATGATGGTTTAAGTATTGTGATAATGCTTAAGAGACAAAACAAACTTAGGAAAACACTATGGGATTTATCGTATGGGTGTTGAGTACCAAAGGGAAAGTGCTCAAGTGTTAAAAAAAAGATGGTGGTTGGTTTGGCGGAGGCTACCAGAGCTGGAGGAGAGTTAAATATAGTTAAGACCAACTATTTTAGCTCTATGTCAATATATTTTATTTTGCACACAAGAATGACAGGCCCGAGAGGTATGTTTTGATTGTTTTTTGTATTAATTTGAAAGGTAGAGATAGTGTATGGAATTTTACACTTATTGAAGATCCTCTTTTGGGATCCTTAGAGAGAGATAGGATATTATTTTTGGTATCAGAGCAAGACAGTAAGATTGTGTTAAGATGTGACTTGTTGTGCCAGGAGATGGAGGTTGGAGTTGGAAGAAGTCAGGGCAGGCAAGGAAGACCTCTTGCCAATGCAAACTTGACAGAGGAGATAAGAACTATGAGAGAAAGGCTGGAAGCCTTAGTGACTGGCAGACATCATGAGCACATTGGAGACACAAGTGATGAAGAGGTACCTTAAGAGGAGGAGGAGACAACTGTTGAAACTCCTGAGGTAAAAATACTGAAATCAATCTTTGGTGTAGGTTCAAGTTCAAAGGATGATGTACCATTCTATAATGGGAGCTTGGATCTAGAGGAACTAATTGATCGGATCAATGCTATGAATAAACATTTCAATTATGTTGAGGTAAAGGATGACAAGGAAACGATATTTGTTGTCACAAAGTTTAGAGGGCATGCATCCTTGTGGTGGGATGGTGTGCAAGAGGAGAAGATATTGAAACACAAAGCCAAGATCAATAGCTGAAGCAGAATGACAACTAAGTTAAGAGGTAAATTTCTTCCTAAAGATTACCAATTGATTTTGTTTAGGAAAATGCAAAATCTTAAGAAGAAGTCAATGACAATTAGTGAGTTTACTCGAGAATTTTATAAGGTGAATATCAGATCAGGTCATATAGAGGATACACCTGAGAAAGTTTTCAGGTATGTAAATATTCTAAGGTTTGATATACAAGATGAACTAAGTTTGTTGTCATTGAGATCTATTGAAAAAGAATATCAGGTTGCTTTGAATGCTAAGGAGAAGCTGATGAGAAAGCAGAGTTAGAAAGCAAAGGTAAGGGGCTTTGGAGGAAAGGAACAACAGCAGAAAGGTGAAGCTAGCAGTTCAAACCAGCAAGTACAGCATGACAGAAATAATGAGAATAGAGGTGGATGAAATTCTTCAAGAGGAAGAGGTAGAGGAAGAGGTGGACAAGTGATATGTTGTACATGTGGGCAGCTTGGCCATATGTCATGGGATTGTCCAAAGAACATTGTAAGACAGAGAGAAGCACAAGTAGTGAAAGGCAATCCTGAAGCTCCAAAAGAATTATAGGTGACTAAGAATTACCCTAAACAGGGTGAATCCTTATTGTTTAGGAGGGTAATTGATGAATCAGTCCAAAGGAGGATCATGTTTAAGACAATTTGCAAGGTTGAAGGTAAGTGCTGTAAATTAATAATTGACAATGGTAGTACTGATAATTTGGTGTCTACATAAATGGTGGATAAACTAAAGTTGAGGAATAAGTACATCCATAACCATACAAAGTTGCATGGCTGCAGAAAGGTCATCAAGTTCTTGTGAGAGAACAATGCCAGGTAAAGTTTCATCTTGGAAGCTATCCGGATAAGGTAAGATGTGAAATTATAGAGATGGATGCTTGACATGTTTTATTAGGCAGGCCTTGGTAGTTTGACAGAGAAGTACTGCATGAGGGTAAGAGGAATGCCTATTCCTTTGAGATGAATGGGCAGAAACATAGTATTCATCCATTCAGGGGTAAGCAAGAAGAGGTTAATAATCAGTTGTTGATGATGACTGGTAAGAGAATGGTGAGTAATTGGAAAGTAGAAGCAAAGGTAACAGAAATTTCACAAGAGAATGATTATGAGGTTGAAATGAATAACATGGTGTGTAGTGATTGGTTGAAAGACAGAACAGACCAACAAGAAATGTCCAATGCAAGCATGGCATTGATGGAGGAAGCACAATATGAAGTTATTAATGATTATGGGAAGTGTATGGTTACTGAAATTACCAAGGATGGTGATGTGACAGTAACATGCAAAAGAGGGGAAGGTCAAAGAATTCAAGTAGATAATTCTTGGATATCATGCATCATTATGCTAATAAGTTTTATGTTTTCTTTTGTAACAGGGAGGCTGAATTATTTATGTGCAGATGAAGAACATGTGGACAAAATTGTTTGCAGGTCAGAGGAAAGAGGATTTTGAATGTTCAATGAAGTATGAACATATGCTGGAAGAACCAAAAGACCAGTTGCCAACACAGTGCTGGAAAACATGGCTAAAGGGACTATTTAAAATGAGAAAACTACCCAGGATTATCTCTTGGGTATTTGCTGCAAACCTACAGAAAAACAGCAAGGAGGGAGCTCATGGACAGGAGCCATGAAACGTTTTAAGCTAGGGAGTCTGATGCAAGGGCATAGACTACCTAAGTGAATTCATTTATGACTTGACTAGGTCAAGGAGACTTAGGGTCTCACACAAATGCAATTTACCTTATTTTATGTAAAAGTTAAATAAGAGTGGATAAGGACTCTCTCGAGCCTTCCACATGTAGTAGCCAGAATTGATTTAGTAGTTAGTTGAGTGATTATAGTTAGTGATCTGTCAAGTGAGGGGTTAGTTGAGTTCTACAAGGAATATGTTCCTTTTACATAGGATCAAGAAACAGAAAACTGAAATTATATTTAATGCAGTTCGAGTGATCTTGTTAGGCAGCTTTTGGGAGCGCATTTGAAGGTGAATTAGTTCGAAGAAGGTTAGGTCAAGAAGGGAAAAGTTCAGATATTGAACTCTTGGAGAATATAGAGAGAGAGGTCTCTATTTGTAATGATCTGGCCATTTTTTTAAATTCAGAAAAGGTTTTTTTTTTTGTGAAATAGATCAAATTCTTGCATGGTTGAATCAAATGAGTTAATTTCTGCTTCATGTTGAAATTCATTTGTGCATAGGGAATGGTTGTTTGAAGTTACTAGTTTGAATCAGAAGCAATTTTATTGTGTTATTTAAATTCATATATTTTGTATCTGTTGAGATCCAAATCAATTAATCGAGATCCATTTTTATATGTTGAAGAACGTTGGAAGATATTAATTTCTAGATACGTAGACGTAGTATGGATGATCATATCCATAAAGAAATTGCAGGAAATTCATTGTTTAACTGTGTATATCCTATATGGATGGTTTTCCCACAGTCAATCGATAGCTCCAGAGTGTCATTGGGAAAGATCAACAGTAGTTGTGCAATGTAGGGCTCGATCTATGATTTCTGAGTATTTTGATGATCAATCAACTGTGTCAAGGAAGTAGGTTATGGGACATGGTCTTATGCCTTGAAACAGAACAGTGACGAGAGCTAAGAGAAAAGGAGGTAAGCACTTTTAGTAATTGCGATAAGATCTGGGTTACAAATTTTGGGGTCACATGCATGATGGTTGAAGTATTGTGATAATGCTTAAGAGCCAAAAAAAACTTAGGAAAACACTATGGGATTTAGTGAATGGATGTTGAGTACCAAAGGGAAAGCGCCCAAGTGTTAATAAAAAGATGGTGGTAAGTTTGGAGGAGGCTACCAGAGCTGGAGGAGAGTTAAATACAATTAAGACCGACTATTTTATCTATGTGTCCATATATTTTATTTTGCACACAAGAATGACAGACCCGAGAGGTATGTTTTGATTGGTTTTGTATTAATTTGAAAGGTAGAGATAGTGTATGGAATTTTACACTTATTGAAGATCCTCTTTTGGGAGCCTTAGAGAGAGATAGGCGATCATTTTTGGTATTAGAGCAGGACAGTATTAGTCTTTTATTTCTGAATATTGTGAAATTGTTAATGTTAAGGATTGAAGTAGTTTTCTTGAATGAAAATTGAGATTGTGTTTACTCCTGCATTGCTGACAAATTCATAAAAAAGATACTACTGACAGTAAGATTTTGTTAAGAAGTGACTTGTTGTGCCAGGAGATGGAGGTCAGAGTTGGAAGAGATCGGGACAAGCGAGGAAGACCTATTTCCAATGCAAACCCGAGAGAGGAGATAAGAACTTTGAGAGCAAGGATGGAAGCCTTAGAGACTAGCAGACGTCATGATCACACTGGAGACATAAATGATGAAGAGGTACCTGAAGAGGAGGAGGAGACAATTACTGAAACTACTGAGGTAAAACTACTGAAATCAGTCTTTGGTGCAGGTTCAAGTTCAAAGGCTGATGTACCATTCTATAATGGGAGCTTGGATCTAGAGGAACTAATTGATTGGATCAATGCTATGAATAAACATTTAAATTATGCTGAGGTAAAGGAGGACAAGCAAGTGAGATTTGTTGTCACAAAGTTGAGAGGGAATGCATCGTTGTGGTGGGATGGTGTGTAAGAAGAGAGGATCTTGAAACACAATGAGAAGATCAATAGCTGGAGCAGAATGGTAGCTAAGTTAATAGGTAAATTTCTTCCTAAAGATTACCAATTGATTTTGTTTAGGAAAATACAAAATCTTAAGCAGAATTCATTGACAATTAGGGAGTTTACTGAGGAATTTTATAAGGTGAATATCATATTAGGTCATGTAGAGGATACACCTAAGAAATTTGCCACGTATGTAAACAGACTAAGGTTTGATATACAAGATGAACTAAATTTGTTGTCATTGAGATCTATTGAAGAATCATATCAGGTTGATTTGAAGGCCGAGGAGAAGTTGATGAGAAAACAGAGTCAGAAAGAAAAGGTAAGAGGCTCTGGAGGAAAGGAACAGCAGCAAAAAGGTGACGCTAGCAGTTCAAACCAGCAAGTACAGCCTCACAGAAATAATGAGAACAGAGGTGGAAGAAATGCTTCAATAGGAAGAGGCATAGGAAGAGGTGGACAAGTGAGATGTTATACATGTGGGAAACTTGGCCATATGTCATGGGATTGTCCAGAGAACGTTGTAAGACAGAGAGAAGCACAAGTAGTGCAAGTTGATCTTTAAGATCCAAAAGAATTAGAGGTGACTTAGAAATACACTGAACAGGGTTAAGCCTTATTGTTAAGGAAGGTAATTGATGAATCGGTCCAAAGGAGGAGCATGTTCAAGGAAGTTTGCAAGGTTGAAGGTAAGTGTTGTAAATTAATTATTGATAGTGGTAGTACTGATAATTTGGTGTATACATAAATGGTGGATAAACTAAAGTTGAGGAAGACAATACATCTAGAACCATACAGAGTTGCATGCTTGCAGAAAGGTCATCAAGTTCTTGTGAGAGAACAATGCCAGGTAAAGTTTCAGATTGGAAGCTATCAGGATGAGGTAAGATGTGACATTATAGAGGTGGATGCTTGTCATGTTTTATTAAGTAGGCCTTGGTAGTTTGAAAAAGAAGCCGTGCATGAGGGTAAGAGGAATGTTTATTCCTTTGAGATGAATGGGAAGAAACATAGTCTTCATCCATTCAGGGGTAAGCAAGAAGAGGTTAATAATCAACTACTGATGATGACTGATAAGAGAATGGTGAGTGATTGGAAAGTTGAAGCAAAGGTAATAGAAATTTCACAAGAGAATGATTATGAGGTTGAAATGACTAACATGGTGTGCAGTGATTGGTTGAGAGACAGAACAAACCAGCAAGAAATGTCCAATGCAAGCATGGCATTGAAGGATGAAGCACAATATGCCGTTATTAATGATGATGGGAAGTGTATGGTTACTGAAATTACCAAGGATGGTGATGTGACAGTAACAAGAAAAAGGGAAGAAGGTCAAAGAATTAAAGTAGATAATTCTTGGATATCAGGCATCATTATGCTAATAAGTTTTATGTTTGTTGTTGTAGCAGGAAGGCTGAATTATTTATGTGTAGATGAAGGAGAACCTGTTGACAATTTGTTTGGAGGTTAAATGAAAGAGGATTTTGAATGTTCAATGCAATCTGAACATATGCTGGAAGAACCAAAGGACCATTTTCCAACACAGTGCTGGAAAACATGGTTGAAGGGACTAATCAAAATGAGAACACTCCCTCGGATTATCTCTCGGGTATCTTCTGCAAACTACATAAAAACAGCAGGGAGGGAGCTCATGGATAGGTGCCCATGAAATTTTTTAAGCTGGGGAGTCTGATGCAAAGGCATATACTGCCTAAGTGAAGTCATTTATGACTTCACTAGCTGAAGGAGACTTAGGGTCTCACACAAATGCAATTTACCTTATTTTATGTAAAAGTTAAATAAGAGTGGATAAGGATTCTCTTGAGCCTTCCACATGTACAAGCCAGAATTGATTTATTATTTAGTTGAGTGATTATAGTTAGTGATCTGTCAAGTGAGGGGTTAGTTGAGTTCTACAAGGAATCTATTCCTTTTACATAGGATCACGAAACAAAAAAAAAGAAATTATATTTAATGCAATTCGAGTGATCTTGTTAGGAATCTTTTAGTATCTCATTTGAAGGTGGATTAGTTCGAAGAAAGTTAGGTCGAGACAGAAAAAGTTCAGAGGTTGAAATCTTGGAGCTTATACAGAGAGAGTTCTCTGTTTGTAATGATCTGGCCATTGTTTTAAATTCAGAGAAGGTTTTTTTTGTTTAATAGATCAAACTCTTGCATGGTCGAATCAAATGAGCTAATTTCTGGTTCACATAGAAATTCATTTGCGCATAGGGAATGGTTGTTTGAAGTTGGTAGTTTGAATCGAAAGAAATTTTCTTTTGTTATTTAAATTCATATATTTTGTATCTGTTGAGATCCAAATCAATTAATTGAGATCCATTTTTATATATTGAAGAACGTTGGAAGAGATTAATTTCCTGGTATGTAGAGGTAGTATGGACGATCATATCCATCAAGAAATTGTAGGAAATTCATTGTTTAACTGTGCATGTCCTATATGAATGGTTTTCCCATAGTCAATTGATAGCTCCTGAGTGTCATTGGGAAAGATCAATGGTAGTTGTGTGATGTAGGGTGTTATAGTTGATTTTACCACACATGGCGAATCACATTTTTATGGCCTTCCCTGTCCCTCTATAGACTCCTTAGACCCCATGGACCATTTTTGTACTTTTGATGTTTCCAAGATCATCCCTAAAAACATGCAAAAATTGCCATACGTGACTTTTAAACCCTTTCTCGCGTATATACGTGGGTTTGACCCTAAAACCGCGTACATCGGGATGTGTGCAAAAGGCCAAATTCTTTTGGAGTTTTCCTTGATGTGGATCTGACTCACTTGTCTCCAGGCCTTCCATATGCCTTGAGATCTCTCGGATTCGACCTTTCATTACCCCATTGAAGAGCTATATAAGGAACCCTTTGGATACATTGAAGGATGAGGAATTGAGAGCAAGAGAACTATAGTCCATTGTTGCTGGAACTTGTGCTTGAGTTTGCATCCCTTTGTCCCTTGGAGCACTTTTGTGTTCTTCCCAAGCTTTCCCTTTGCTTATGAGCTTGCTATCAAGAGATGGAGGATGGAAGTGGTGGAGGCCCAAGTGGAGGGACTCAGTTTCTCCGATTCGCAGACGTGCTGACAGAGGTTGTATTTATTGTAATCTCTGATTTTATATTAATAGAAATATATTTTCCTATCCAATAATGTGTATTTGAATGAATATTTGATCCATGGATGATTTCAAATGCTTATATGTTATTGATTATATATGCTAGAGTAGATCTAACATGATTATATATAGCATGCTTGTCTTGTTTATTAAATGTTTAGGAAGCAATTTATCAGTTGAAGCTGGAGTTGGAAAGCTCAACGGAGATCTACTTCAACCGTCCGGAATAAGGTACGAATCGAGATCCTTTAGTGTTAGATATTTGGTTTCTCTTGCATATAGGAAAGGATTGATTTCTAGAGTCAAGCTGTCTTTTGTGGTACCCCAAGCCATAGGAATTTCTCTTCGTAACAGAATTGGCAACTCCGCTGGGGATGTTCATTGTTTTTCTTTGGGGTTTGGGGGCACAATGTGCTTGATATTCTTGACTTGCTCTTTGTTTCTCCTTGTTTATGTGTTGCATTTTATAGTATGTTCATCCATTGAAACTCCCCTTTATTGGTTTGACCCTTGGCCTGCTTTTTACCACTGTCTTCTTTGTATACGCAAGTTTTTGGCCAAAACTCACGTACATACGTGGATTTTTGGCCAAAAGTCACGTATACATGCAAGTTTTTGGCCAAAATCCACGTATACATGCAGATTTTTGGCCAAAAGTCACGTATATACGCAGCTGTTCTTTAAACAGTCGCGTACATCCTCCCTTTTGGTGAGTTTGATGTTGTGGAAAGTTTTTGGGTGGGTTGTGAGTGTGGTTGGGTCTTCCTTGGGTATGATGTCGTCTGTTGGATGCTTCTTTTGTGACCAGAGACCGCTTTTTCATTGATTTTTCTTTGAAAGTAGTTTTAGTCATTTATCCTTTTTGTTTTTCCATTAGTGCATTACTATTTTTTGTCTCAGTGTCTTGTTGGGCTTGTGTTTTATACTTGCTGCAGAGACTGAGAGTTTTAGATGACTTTTATTGCATTTTTCATTCTTTTATATTGAAAAATACAAGGTAGTTGCATTTTTTGCATATGGATTTGAGAAGGTACTTGCGTTGGATTGCTTGGATGAGAGTTTTATTTAGGCTTTCATATAGGAAGGATTGCATTGACATCGAAGGAATGATTTTTTATGCATCTCATGTAGTGGCATACCCTGTTTTTCAATTGACAAAGATTGCACTTATCATTGTTTGTTATGGTGTGCATATTTATTTCACTGCTGAGTCATAATGTCATTAGTTGCATGGCCATTTCCCTTTGAGTAATTATAGCCAATTAAAATCAACGCTTAATTAAAATGGATTACACTATTTTCTTTTATAGGGTACACCAACAAGACTAGGTTTTAGGGTCTGGGAATAGTTCATTGTGAGTAAATTCTCCAAGACAACTAAACGAAACATGTATGTGTTTGTCTAGGTGAGAGTGTGAAATTCCTTGGTATAATTACTATTTCTCAGGATCCTCCTCTTACACGGGAGTTAAGCACTAGGCAGTGTGAGCGATTATGATTGGGATGACCCCTGGTTGCAACTAAGTAGCACCAGAGATATTTCCAGGATTATATTCGTATCTGGGGGCTCTTTCGAGAGTTTCGGGCTTTGCTACCCTACCCATACGGTCAATCCTGCCTACGACTATTCGCTTGAGCATTGGTTATATTGAGGTGACCTTAGTTTCCTTACCTAGGTATCACAGGGGGTACTTTCAGAGGTTATTCTGTGAGTGTCCTAGCCAAGTAGAGGTCGAATAGCATAATCGCTTTATGTGTTGAAGCTGGGGGCCACTATAATTGGTTACATACCTCCGCTTGTAGTGTATGGGAGTTTTGAGCCTCTCCTAGGCGAGACATACCTGCTGCATTTGGGAGCTCACATATCCTCCCCTTGGTTTGCTTGTATTTTGGCTGTATATTTTGTTAGGAGTGTGCTCTTTGTGCGCTAGTTGGCCTTTGGGATCGCGGTTACTTGAGTATATTTATGCTTTCTTGAGTTTGGGTCCTTTTATATTCAGCATGCCTAGTATCCTATAGCCTATTCTTGGTCCTAGTACAGAGCCTGGTGTCAGACTTGAGGGCATCACAGCCCCTTACCCTGCTCATAGATTTGGGAGTGGTCACATTCTTCCCTCTACTCCATTTGTGGAGGATTTTTATTCTCTTCGCTCAGTCTTTACACCAGTGGTCACCCTCACGGGGGTGGCAGTGGATACGTGAACATTGGGTCTACACTTTACTTTCCTTTTTATGTCCCATCGTTCACCGCATTGTTTCCTTCGGGTGCAGTTGTCATGATCATTCCTCCCTATTCCCTATAGTTTGGATTCTTTATTGACTATTTTGGATTGTTTTGGACTAATATGGTTGTCATGTAGGGTCCAGTTTTTGTACACTCTCTCCGAGGTTTCGACCCGTTCGTTCCTATCATAGGTATTATTTCTGAACTAGAATATAGGTTAGGATATCACATGCACTTGCACTTATGCATTTCCTTATGACCATTCCATCTTAACCTTAGGTACGAACCCATTCCATTGTATCACAGAACCTTCATGCTATTGTTAGAAGTGGTACTATGTGAATGGTAGAGCTTTCCTATACATGGGTGTCCTAGTTATCTCCCCTTTGCATTTGGTACCCATGTTGTGAGTCCTCTCTTAGGTCTGGGAATCCTTTGTATAGTACCACCATGACTTTGAGCAAGAGCCTCATACTCCTCTTGATCTTTTTGCTGGCCTGTTTCCCCAGGACTCCCTTATGTCAAGTTGTAATTGCATTATCATGAGCTTTTCCTGCCTCATTGAGCCTTATGACGGCTTCCATGACTTTGAGTATCAGCCATATAGCTCAAGCTTGCCTCATGTCTAGCCATGCAGAGCCATTTTGTATATCCTTTGCAGCTTGATTCCCTATTCTTACCGGGAGGGGACTTTCCCCTAAGTGTCGCTATCCTACACATGTGTCCTTGCATTGAGCATAAGTATGTTCCACTGCTTGGAACTAGTTTGTTTGCTCATTTGACACTCGTCTCCTCCTAGTCTATAACTTTAAAGCAATTTTATTCTTTTTCAAGCTTTTCAAATATTTGAAAAAGTCCAAAAAAATTAAAAAACCAAAAAGCCGAACAAGGAAAGATGTTATCTTTGGCAGCAGTTGAGTCGTGTCGCCTTCGAACAGAGCACTGTGTATCACATCCGTTGGTTGGGTTAATAGTTTGAATTTAGGAGTTGTACTCGTTTATCTAAGTTTATCTCCATCGACTGGTTAAGCTTCCAGTCCCTATGGAGCCTCTATCGATGCCTCATGTGCCGCAGAGATGTCCCAGTTTTGCATATCAAGTCTATGCTACCTACATTCAGTCACCATTCTCCGTTATGCTCTTGTTCGAAGGAAGTTGAAACCTGAGTCGACCATTCCTCAGTTATCTTGACTTTGCATGTCGGCCATTCCTAGTATAGTTACTGGTTCATGCACCTTATGATCAAGTCCTTCCACATTATACAGCTTTGCTGAGTACCTCGTGTTGGATGATGGGGGATGCATTAATGCCCTCCTTCCAGCGGATTTCATCCCATCGACTTCAGATCATTTATTCTGGGATAGGAATCTAGAGTCATTTTTTAGTGCCTTGAGACTTGCAGTCATCAATGGCAGGTTCTCTCGCCATCGACAGTTTTTTGGGAATACATCAATGGCCCCTGATCGATGAATTCTCTCAAGTGTTCGACCTCAACAAATTTATTCACACTTGTTAGTTTGCACTCTAGTACCTTGATTCCCATTTTCATTATCGGTGGGTGATCTCGCATCTATTAATGGTATACATCAATGACCGGTAATCAGACGATGGACTACTATGTTCAACCTCGACACCTCTATTCACATAGTAGGACATGTACTTGTAGCATTTTGTGTAGAAGACCTTCCAAATTGGTGGCATCTTATATATGCTACCTCCTTGATCGTGCCAGTGTTCATGAGATTTTAACTCTCGTGACTTGATTCCAGTATATGTCAAACATTTCCATCCATTATGGAGATCTTGATCCATTATATATATTCAGTCTTCATGGAGATCATGATCCTTTGTATATCTTCATCATGGAGATTCTGAGATTCATTATATTGTACGTGGTGATGACCACATATGTCATATTGTATCATGCCTATTCATGGCCGTTGTACTCTTATGTATCCGGGACTGCTATATGTATTTGCATTTATGTGCAGAGTTGTATCATTGTATAGTGCTGATTGGATGGCTGGTTCTTCCATTGGGTTCTTCATCACTTCACTTCTGGGATGGACTTATAATGTATTTCGGCCATCGTATGACCCCTCTAACCTCACACATTAGGGGGCATCTATTATAGCTGATTTTACCACACATGGTGAATCACATTTTTATGGCCTTCCTTGTCCCTCTGCAGACTCCTTAGACCCCATGGACCATTTTTGTACTTTTGATGTTTCCAATATCATCCCTAAAAACATGCAAAAATTTCCATATGTGGCTTTTAAACCCTTTCTCATGTATATACGCGGGTTTGACCCCTAAAACCACGTACATCGGGATGTGTGCAAAATGCCAAATTATTTTGGAGTTTTCCTTGATGTGGATCCGAATCACTTGTCTCCTGGCCTTCCATATGCCTTGAGATCGCTCGGATTCGACCTTTCATTACCCCATTGAATAGCTATATAAGGAACCCTTTGGATACATTGAAGGATGAGGAATTGAGAGCAAGAGAACTATAGTCCATTGTTGCTGGAACTTGTTCTTGAGTCTGCATCCCTTTGTCCCTTGGAGAAATTTTGTGTTCTTCCCAAGCTTGCCCTTTGCTTGTGAGCTTGCTATCGAGAGATGGAAGATTGAAGTGGAGGAGGCCCAAGTGGGGGGACTCAGTTTCTCTAATTTGCAGACGTGCCAACAGAGGTTGTATTCATTGTAATATCTAATTTTATATTAATAGAAATATCTTTTCCTGTCCAATAATGTGTATTTGAATGAATATTTGATCCATGGATGATTTCAAATGCTTATATGTTATTGATTATATATGATAGAGTAGATCTAACATGATTATATATAGCATGCTTGTCTTGTTTAATGAATTTTGAGGAAGCAATTTATCAATTCAAGCTGGTGTTGGAATGCTAAACGGGGATCTACTTCAACCGTCCAGAATAAGGTACGAATCGAGATCCTTTAGTGTTAGATATTTGGTTTCTCTTGCATATAGGAAAGGATTGATTTCTGGAGTCAAGCTGTCTGTTGTGGTACCCCAAGCCATAGGAATTTCTCTCCGTAGCATAGGGGCCGACCTACAATTTCTGAGTATTTTGATGATAAATCAACGGTGTCAAGGAAGTAGGTTATGAGACATGGTCTTATGACTTGAAACAAAACATTGACGAGAGCTAAAAGCAAATGAGGTAAGTGCCTTTAGAAATTGTGATAAGATCTAGGTTACAAAGTTTGGGGTCACATGCATGATGGTTTAAGTATTGTAATAGCGCTTAAGAGCCAAAACAAACTTAGGAAAACTCTATGGGATTTAGCGTATGGGTGTTGAGTACCAAAGGGCAAGAACTCAAGTGTTAAAAAAAATATGGTGGTATGTTTGGCAGAGGCTCTCAGAGTTGGGGGAGAGTTAAATATAGTTAAGACCAACTATTTTAGCTATGTGTCAATATATTTTATTTTTCTCACAAGAATGACAGACCCGAGAGGTATGTTTTGATTATTTTTTGTATTAATTTGAAAGGTAGATAGTGTATGGCAATTTACACTTATTAAAGCTCCTCTTTTGGGAGCCTTAGAGAGAGATAGGCTATCAACCTTGATATGTTGACCATTTATGACTTTGTTGTGTAACAATGGTTGATTTTGTACATTGATTGGCCATAGTAGACTTAGGTGAACAGTAGTTGACTTTATTTGACCTATATTGTTCATATTTGACATATCCCAACCATGGTTAACTATGGTTGACTATGCTACATTTGGAATCACTTCCAACAAAGTTAACAAAAAATGTCGAGTATCCACATATGTCAACCATATTATTAATCAATATGGTTGTTGTAGTTGAAGAAATAAAATTAATATGAATAAAAATAAATCAAAGCTTAAAATATTTATATAATTAACAATATAAATATCAACAAATCATCCCCGAGGGGTAGCTTAGTTGGTTGGAACCCGATTCAAAAGATCGTTTGATATTAAGGTCAGAGGTTCAATTCCCATGAATCTAACTCTCTAGGTCCTTCGAGGTTAGGCTCCCTTTGGGCATTATTATTGTGAATGTAGTGAGCTACGACCAATATTCTCGAGGCAGTGAACCTCATGGAAAAAAATATCAATAAATTAGTGGTTATGTAAATAACTAATGTTTAATTTTACTAATTGGTATAATTATATAATTAATAATAAAATAGTTTTATTTATATAAATAATAATATCAACCACATGTGTCAATGATTTGTTGGCCACATATAAAACATTTGTTGACCATAGTTGATTATGATTGACTTTGATTGGTCATAGTTGAATATGGTTGACCATGGTTGGATATGATTTTTCATGGTTTACATTAGTTAACCATGGTTGAATTTAATTTACTATGATTGACTTTAGTTTTTCAAGGTTGACTATGATTATTCATCGTTCACTTTAGTTGGTCATCGTCAATGATGGTTTACTATAACTATTAATGGTTGACTATGGTTGATGGTGGTTGTTCATGATTGACCATGGTTGATTATGGTTGTTCATGAATGAGCATGCTTGTTCATATTTGGTTGGTTATAGTTGGTTATCGTCAATGAGGGTTTACTATAGTTATTCATAGTTGACTATGGTTGATGGTGGTTATTCATGACTAACTATGATTGACTATGGTCGAATAACCATAATCAATCATAGTCAGTCATCAACAACCATGGTTAACCATGGTTGTTGATGAATAATTATGAATAATTATGGTTATTCATAGATGGGAATGGATGTCCATGGTTGACCCTAGTTGGTTGGCAATGTATGATTATGTTAATCATGGTTGAATATGATTGACCTTAGCTGGTTGACTATGGATCTTCATGGTTGGTCATCATTGACCATAACTGATCATGCTTGATTATGTTTGACCATGGTTGACTATGATCGACCATGGTTAACAATAGATAACCTTGGTTATTTAACCATGGTTATTCATGGTAGACTATGGTTGTTAAGGGTTTCCCATTGTTGTTCATGGTTGACCATGGTGGGCCATTGTTGGCTATGGTTAACCATGATTCTTCTTGGTTGACCCTGGTTGATTATGGCTAACCATTATTGAGTATGGCTACTCATAGTTGATTATTGTGAATGATGGATGACTATGGCAATAACATGTTCCATTTTGTTCCACACATTTAAAAGTGGTTAATATACGTCGATCAACATATATAATTCATATTATTATAATTAATATGGCTTGTTAGTTGATGGCATACATGTAGAGAAAGAATGGTGAATTATTATTATCATTGTAATAAAAAGAATAAAAATTTAAGTATTTATTAATGAAAACATAGAAATAAATAATTGAAAGAAATAGATAATAAATAAATATATAAAACTTAAAAATTTAATAATATATAAGTTTAATTATTTATACCATGTTTCGGCACCATGGTTCACTTTAACCCATAGTTGACTATAAACTAAGGTAGACCTTGAACCATGGTTGAACATTATTTAGGCATGGTTGAATTTAGTGCATCATGGTTGACATCACTAAGAGAACATGGTTGACGTTGACCATTGTTGACATAACCAAGAGAACATGACCAACCATTCTTTCACCATATTAAGAAACTACAACAACATTTTTAAAAGTGGTTGATTAATTATGAACCATGGTTGACTTAAATCCATAGGAGACTTATAAGCATGGTTGGATTCAAGCCATAGTTGACTTTTAATAAAAGTTGACTTTAAACCATGATTGAATTTAATCCATAGTTGAATTCAAACCATAGTTAACTTTTAAGAAAGGTTGAGTTTGAACTATAGTTGAATTCAATCCATAGGTAATAATATTTTATGGTTGACTTCAACTTGTGGTTGACATCAATCCATTATTAAATTTTAAGAAAGGTTGACTTTAAACCATGGTTGTATTCAATCCATAGTTGACTTCAAGTCTTGGGTGAATTTTAAGCAAGGTTGACTTCAATCCATAAATAATAATACTTCATGGTTGAATTCAATCCAAGGATGACTACAATCCAAAGTTGTTCGAAATCCTAGATAAGGTGGCACAAAAAAACAATGGTCATAATTCTTGCAGTGCAGGAAAAGGGAAAAAGGTTAAACCAACTTATTCTAGTAGTGAAGAGTCCACATATTGCTCTCATCCTCACTTGAAGGGTTGAAAAGTAGTGATGAACCTCTACACAATAAACAAAACGGAAAATAGGTATAAATACAAGGAGAAATTAAGAAATTAAGAAGCCCTACTTTTGAAATGTATATCAAACACCTTTGTTGAAATGCATCTTTGTAAAATATCATAGTGATATTTCATGAATATTGTTGGAAAAATATCTTGGTGACGCTTCACGTATCGTTATAGGAAAAGTATTTGAGTGATAAATCATACAAAATCATCTTGGTAATGCATCTCATGTGATTAACTGATATGAATACATTTCATATATCTTAGATGCATTTCATATTATTGAAATTGATTAGAATAAGATTCAGGTAGATGAATTTCAAGTATTTTGTTGAAGAAGTATATATATCTCGAGTACCTTGCATATACTGAAGTATTTCATGTAAGTAATTAGATTTTATTTTCTTGAAATATGTATTTTATGAATCTTGTTGAACAAAATAAATATTTACTGCTAACCATGTGTTTGTAGGGAATGTGAAAACACATCCTTGTTGAAGAAGCATATCTATTTCAAGTATCTTTGTTGAAGAATATGGTTTAGCTATGGGGACTGAGTTCCTGGATTCCCTCAGAGAGCAATCTAGTATCTATTTTCAGAGAGGTAGTCTAGTGGATTGTCACCCCTTTGCTTTCGTCATATCACTCTGCTAGTCTAGGTTCTCACACAGGAAGCCAAGAAATGGGATGGTGACTCCACAAGAAGTGGAGACGGAAATGAAAGTAGTAGTGGGAAGTGTTGAGGTTCTCAAAATAGGTAGTTCTGAGAGTTTCTAAACTGATTGTGCTCTTCTTGTGGGAGGAACATTGTTACGTTGAAGCTAGTTTTCTAGATTTGAGATAAGTATTCTCCCATGTGCTATTCATGTAGTTGTATTTTGTATATGTGTCATAGTGATTTATTTATGCTATATTATGTTCATGGTTTAGTTGTTAAAGGATACTCTTATGTAATGTGTCATATATTTTTATACATTATGTTAATCATATGGTTGATTGAAATATGATTTTCAGGTGAATGTATCTTTGTTGAGATTTGAAGATCCTGTAATGGGGATTGAAGATTGACCCGTGCTACTAGTCTTGGATCTCACAGAGGAAGCTAGGAAATGGGAAGGTGATATACTGACGAATGAGTTACGTGAATGGAGTCACATCCCATAGGAAGTGGAGACAAATAGGAAAGTAGTAATGGGAAGTATTGTGGTTTCTTAGAAGAGGAGTTCTAAGAAGGACTTCTTGAAAACTGAAGGTAGTGATCCTTTTGAAAGTTGTAAAAGCATGTATGTATTATGCATTGAGGACGATGCATGGTTTAAGGGGGATGGAATATAATACCCTGTGTTAAGCTCCAAACATATGCAATTTGTAATTGTTTATTATTGTGGAACGGGGTGTTGGAACAAGGGTCTTTAAGGACATAGAGAAATTATTATTATTTTGTAAATAATTAATTAATGAAAACAATTGGCACATCGGGGACCACTAAAAGAGTATGGGAGGCTTAGATCCATAATGTGAGAGGGAATGGGGACATTCTTAGCACTTTAGAACTTGTTTGGTTGATCTTGGTCCATATTTATGTCTTGGTGGCTTTATTAATTGATGATCACCCAAACATTGTACAACAAACCCAACTTTTGATTATTTTAGCCTATGTTGGTATTATTGAACCTAATTCATGATTTAGTGGGCCTCCTAGGTGTTTGAGTGGGTGCCACTTGTTGATTTATCCCATTTGGTGGTCTTATAACTTTTTTGTGGAGGTTACACTTGGTTTTGTAACTCCTATTTGCACAAGTGTTCCCTCACTAGCTATTTTTAGCCTTAACACCTCCAAATCCGTGTAAATAATTATGTAAATCCTTATGTAAATACTTGTGTAAATCCTTTCATAACTCTTGTGTAAATCCTTGTGTAACCCCCCCTTGGGAAGATGCCTTCGCTTGAGTGACACTTCACCTCACTAATGTTGATTCCTCTTCAGGGATGATTTGTCCACACATGAATTTGAGTTGCGTGGAGTGGATTCGAGTCACTCTCCTTGAAATTCGAAGTGCTTGGGTTGGATTAGAGTTAACCTCTTATGGTTAATTAATCCCCTTGGATTGACTCAAGTTGGCTTACCTTATCTTAGTTTGACCCCATTGAGTAGAATTAACTTCTTTGGTCTATAAATCCATGTTTGATCTCCTTGGTTTGGGGGTTGTTGATGGTTCTTTTGGATGGTTTTTTTATTATGGTTGTTTATACCTTTGATGGTGAGAGATTGGTAAAATTGTGAGCTTAGGAAACCATAAATTCTTTGCTATGTGAATGAACTTTGTGCTTGAATCATTGTGATATAGTATGGTGTTTGTGGTAATCCCAGAAAACTATGGTGTAGTTCCTCTGTGTCTGGGACTTTCCTTTGTCCTATACTTGCACATAAATCCTAATGGTGAATGATGGTATCCCCATGGCCTAGGGGGTATAGTTACCATTGCTCTTGGTAGTGGGGTGGAAGAGGAAGTATGTGGTGAGTAATAGATTTTTTGCTTCTCAAACTGATACTTTAGATATTCTTGAGTGCACCTATGTTGTGGATTTGTGGCCTTATCTCAGGGGTGGTTTGTCAAAGTGATATCTAGCTTGGCAGTTCCAAAGGCTAGGTGGAACGTGGTCTGGATGGTGTTAGTTGCGCATTGATAAGATAAATGAATTATCTCATGTTTATTTAATTTACTTGGATATGATATGATTTATTTATGGATGCATGTGAAATTTTTTATGAAGCGTATGAGTAATTTGTGGGAGAAATTTCTCACATAATTCAATCTATTTATGCAAGTAAATTTTATGAAGCCTAATTGGAAACTAGTTTTGGGGATTTTATGCACAAATTGTTTGAGGAAATAATTATTTGGTACCTTTGCTACATAACTAATATTTCTGTCCATGTTCATTATATAATGTGAATTTTTATGGTATAGTGACCTCTGAATGGTTTAATACACATATCTTTGATGCTTCCATCTTTTATTCGAAAACTAGTTCTTCGATTGGACTGTTTGGCATAGTTTGGAGACTTGGCACATGAAGTGTTTGTCTAAATTCTTGAGCGTTCCTTTTATTCTTATGTATGATAAATAATATTTAAATGTGTGTTTGGATGTGAGGATAAATATTCTTGGTAGTGTTGGGGAAATGTTTACTAAAATTCTAGATCAATTTCGAATTTCCAGCTCCTTTAATGGAATTGTTTTGTGTAGATTTGTGACTTTGCATATGAAGTGTTTGACAAAATATTAAAATGAGATATACCTTTTTTATTACTGATAAAACATGTTATTTAGAGTTTGAACTGAATTTGAATGATTTTATGAGCTGTGGATTTAATTATTCTAGCGATTCCTAGAATTACGAGTCAATTCAGATGAGTAGAACTAACTAGTTTTGTGATTTATTTAATGGAATGTATATGGGTGGAAAGTGATGAATATGATTGTCACTGATGACAAAATTTAAGTGTGATGACAATGGCAAGTTGAAGACAATAAGGAAAGAGGACATGACATTGGATGGCAAAGGTCAAGAGGTAGACAAGGTGATGGACAAAGAACATTGGATGTGGATATTGGAGCCATTGGAACACTTAATGAGCCAAATGACCCATACTGTGGTAATTTGAAGATGATTTGGACAAGAAATCATTTATGATGACATGAAAAGGGCATGAAATGATGAAGTATGACAAGTGGCAAATACTTAAAGGAAAAACTTGGCGAGGACAAGGAAGATGGCTGTGGGCACTTGGAAGGCCCCTTGTGGGAATTTCAAAACCCCATTGCGGGCATGATGCTGATGACTAAGGAGAAGTATTGCAGGCATATTTAAGGGAATCTATGGGCACTTGGAATTCCCCTTGTGGGAATTTCAAAGCCCCATTGCGGTCATGATGATGATGACTAAGGAGAAGTCTTGCGGGCATATTCAAGGGAATTTATGGGCATCTTAAAGCACCTCATGTGGGAATTTTTGAGGTCATATGTAGGCATATCATAAAGTCTACACAAGTGAATTTTAGCCTGAAATCCGACAACTTTAATGTCTAAAATTCAATAGACACATGTCTTTTATTCAACAACAACATTCTTTTTTGGCGTCAATGGGAATTCGTTGGTTATTCGACACCATTTCAAACCTTGTCGATGTTAGACAGCATATCATCCTAAATTCTTGTCGATATTTCAACAACATATCATCCTAAATTTTGCAAGTCTTACTTCAATTGGGTGTTGAATTTTTTAATGGCTTATAGTGTAATACCCGATGGGTATCACTTCCATTCGCTACCTTGAAGGCGTTTGTAGCTATCTAATTTCTGACAAGGTGATGTCGAAGAACCGATGGCTATCACTTCCATCTGACACCTTGAAGCCATTGGTTGTATTAAATTGTCGTCGGATTTCATGTGCAAGGCGTCAAAATTGCGATAGACTGTAGATGTCGGTAGTGTAGCAGAGTCGCCAGATTGGATGGATATTTGACGACAGCTGCCACTCCAAATATGTTGAACAACCAACGATGCAGTATAAATTCATAACCCTTTCTATGGGTGCCATATTTTCTTTCATCTGGCTAAACTTATGAGTGGTTTTTTCTAGAGAAGTGGATTAGTGAGGGTCATGATACATGTCCCAAAATGGTATGATGAAAAAATACATCTTAAAAATACAGAGATGGGAAGTTTTGATGACGTTTGGGGAGATATAGGAAGCACAAGCCATTGAAATTCTTGTTGTGCTACATTCAAAATTACAATGCAAAAGCATAATGAAGAAAATAGAAGAAAAATTACATATACACCTAGGTACACCTAGAAAAACCAAATGTCTACCTTGATAGCACAAATCAAACACTCCAAGGATTAAGGTTAAGGTTATTTCAAGAAAATACCAACAATTGAAAATACAATATAAGAGATCCTAACACCCAAGAAAATAAAATAAAACCACCATGGTCGCTATAATTGTAAGAACAGGAAGATTTCTTCTATCATAATCCACTTTAGACTCTAGATACAGTCCTGCATCACTTTCTTGAGAATTGACACTTGAAAACTTTACTACTAACAATTTTCTTAACTGTTGCTCCTCTTTAAAAGCTAAAATTTTAATGAACATAATATGATTCCTAATTAGTTATCACTAAATATTATAAGATCGGTACAAGAATAGACAAACAAACGTCCACTAGTAATTACATTTAAGTCATTGGGAAGAAGAGTCAAGGTCCAAGTCTTAAACAATACCTAAAAGGATAAATAGTATTACATGCTAGAGGAAAAATAGAAACTATGGCTTCTTGATGTTGAGATCAAGGAAGAACCTACAATAATCATGAAAACATTGTTTCCATGATATAGGTCACATCTACCACCCTCCCTAGCCAGAATGACACCTGTACCACATCGAGCCTTATATGTGGTTACCTTAAGACAAGACCAATTGATCCTTGCACAATGGGATTGTGTTATTACTGTTGAATGGAAGTAATCTCTATGAAGGGGTGGGTTCAGGGTATCTATGCACAACCTCACAGAGAAGAGGCAACTCCTCTCTCTTTTTACAAGTAGAAGTATGGAATTTCATGAAAAATATGAAACAGTAGCAACATCCTTTTGGTCTGAGAAAGGGAAGGATAACAAGAATTCATTTTGTGAATATAACTATGTATTCCATGAAACATAATAATGATATTTTTTGTTGTATATGATGCTAGCATCGGTTTTCTTAATTGTTTAATGTTTCAACATCTTATATTAGTTGTAGGAGAACATATATTGTTAAATGTCTGATCAGCATTAAATGTTAGTGAGTATAAAACATAAAATGTTTTTCTTACTAGTATTATATCTCTCCATTAGTAATTGATCTACAGTTACAACATAAGAGGATAACTCTTGAAAACAACCTCACATTTGTTAGAGAATTCAATAAAAATACCTACTTTAATGAATCTTCAATACCTAGGGTGAACATGCTCTAAAGAAATGTGGTCTCAACTCTTGAGTCTTGACTCCAAGATAAATATTGAAAGAAATTTGGGCAATGGAAAAGGAAGGATGAAAGTGAGCATAAACAATATCAAATGCGTTCTACACAATGTATGTAGAAAGAAACTCTTAGATTCGGCCATGTGATCAATCTCTACCCACATATAAGTCTAGAAAGAACAAGGCATGGGCTCAATTGGAAATATGATCTAGGTGGAAAAGGGACATGCATATCTTCCTTCATAGTTTAAAATAAGATGATCCAACAAATAGGCATGAGCATGTGAGATGTGACTAGATAGACAAGGATCTCCATATCAAAATTTTGGTTTTGATTGAGCTTTCATCAACCTGTAAATGTCATTCCCACCAACAACTTGGGTTTTTTTCTAATTCCTTCATACTCAACCTAAGAGTGAATGTAAAGCTCCTTTGATTATCTGTTTTCAATTCTATATTTTCAACCTTCTAGGTATGAATAAACATTTACATTTACCCATTATCTGATATTAAATTAAATTTTATTCATCAAATTTGGGTGGCATACTTCTATAATTACAACAAGAGACATGCCTTTCTAGACACCACAAAAAAGAACACATCACATAATAACTACAAAATTTAGTTGTAACTATACAAAAGGTAAATTTATGCCAGTATGGAGTAGCTCAGGGGATTGGAATAAAAATACTTGTACTAACCAATTTAAAATCTCTACTCACCTTGGCCTAAAGGGTCTTTCTTATTCTAGGAGCACTAGTCAACAAAATTTCCTACACAAAATTGCATAGTTGAGTGAAAAAAAAATACAAAAACATGTAGTGTATTTTTTTTAATGGTAGAAAAGAGAAATCTACAACATGCTTAATAGGTATTGGATAAAAGTGTATATCAACATGTAATAATGGGGGGTAGGGAGGGGGTTTTGAACTAGAAGGTGAGATGGAATAATTAAAAGAGGGATACGGAGATTGAGAAGTGGATGATAAAATAGAGGATTTCCTTGTGGACCAAGACATAGTGAGATATGCAATGTCCTTTGAAATGGGGTGAAACAATTGAAGAGGAGGATACAATAGAGGAGCTCCATGTGGGCCAAGACATAGTTAATTGCACAATGTCCTTTGACATGGGGTAAACATTTGAAGCGTCAAAAGTAGGGGTAAAATGGAATACCATTCATCATCAACACATTATGAGATTCAACCAAGTTCAAAAGGTTCCTCCCATAAGGATTTAGAAGTTTGAATGCATCCTCTAAAGTCTTGTGTAATCCTACAAAATTTGGATCAATATCCTTAAGTAAAAAAACATTGTAATATACATGATGAAGCAAAATATAGTATGCCTTGGTTCGACCATTGAGATATCCTAAAAGAATAATGTCACCTTAAGTAGAGTAGAATGTCAATGGTATAAATGTCAAATATTGTAGGGTTTACTTTGGGGTGGTTCGATTGTTTTATCTCACAACAATAAATCAGTCTTTATTCACTAAGTATGGCCCATATTTGGCTCTCCATATTTGCTAATCCTTTAATGATTCCTTAGGTAAAACTTGTCTAGCAAGTGTTTTTACCAATGAGTATAGCTCAATATCTGGATCATCTGATATTTTAAAGTATTGGTTGGTCTTTAACGACTTCCATATATTTACATTATCAACTTCCTAGTTTGATATGATTACTAGGGTATTAAGTTAGTTTCCATCCTTTCCATGTATAAAGAATTATATATTTTTCCTTTAAAGGTGAATTCAATATAACCCTATTCTCCCACCCATTGGTTTTTCTTATTCCAGTTGAGAATGATGATATCTTCTTTGAAGCCTGGGGATAATTTCTAGATGGGTCATCCTCCAACCATATACAAATTCCATTCTCAACATTATTTTTATTGGTTGTTGTGGAAGGTGTCTTTCCACAATGATTGCTCTCTGGATAGAATATTGGCACCCAATTCCCTATTAATCAAGGTAGGTCCTTTGATCCCTAACCCCCCTTTCTTAGGTCATTAGATAAGGAAAAGGGAAGAGGCATAAACAACAATTTGATTAAATAGTTAATCGTTCGTGAATATTGAGACATTCATATTTACATTTTAATGGAATTCCTAGATGTTGGAAAGTGTTTTATTTCAATTCTTCCCAATTTATGGGTTGGTGTGTTTCACGCACACTTTTATTAATGAACCCCCTCAAAAGCCTCTATAAAATAGTTGAGAATTACTTTAAACATCTTGGTTGTTATCAAGTAACAACCCTTATAGGCGTGTGTCATTTGCAAATATGGATTTGATTCATAGTGTTTATTTTGGATAATCGATATTCTAGGGAGGGACCATAAGTTATTATTGCACAATATCCAAGGATCATTCACATACTTTGTCCATAATAAGGATGAAAATAAATGGAGAGAGTTGAAAAATATTTCCTCAGTGCCACTAATACTTTGAAGGAGGTTGTCCTACAATTAATCAACAGGGATATCATGGGTCCACCTACATAAGCCTCAATCCATTATATATATTTTATTGAAATCCAATCACCTCAAAATTGAAAACAGAAATGCATGTTGCACCCTATTGAAGGCATTGGTGAGGTCTAGTTGGATGACCATTTCACTTAGCCTTTTCACTTAGATAAATTTCCATGTCATTATGATATTGGGCCCCGATGAATTTCTAGGAAAATACGCCTACCTACTCTACAAAGATAAGTTTTGACACAAATATTTTAATTTAGAATGTATAATCTTATATGATATGTAAGAGAAGGATGTTGGGAAAAAATTGGAAAAAATGTTTGGATTTCTCTTATTAGAGATAAGAGTAAGGAAGTAGTTTATTATTGCAACTTTGGTATGTTTCCTTGGTTCTTCAACCTTCATATGGAGGTTCTGCTTGATCCTATTCCATTCTTTGTTGTAAAAGTGGGATAAGAATGCATACTATATAGGGTCCTTGTTAGGTTCCATGTTTGATATTGGATCCTCAATTTTTTCAAGGGGACTAATTTGATGAGGTTCTCATTGTTCAACTCTTGTAGTGATCAAGGGACATTTTCTAGCATTTCACCTTGGGCCAAAGCATTGTTTTCCACCCTTTATGCAAAAAGAATGGCTTGATGAGGGTTATATGAAACGTTATTTGTCACTAAATTTGTTTTTCTTTGTTCCATTTAGAAGGGAAAATTTTGAGATATGGTTCCATATTCATCTAAATTTGGTTCAACTATGAAAAAACTAATGTTCTTACTACTTGCCTTAAGTTGTAGGTTTCTTGGATTTAACCTCCTCCTTTGGATTGCATGATCTTATCAAGTTGTAATTGATACTTTTTTTGTTCCTTGATTCCCCCCATATCCCTACTTCTTCAGTTTACTATTGTTTAAGTATCTTCTCCTTGTGTTTTCTTTCCTTTGAGGGGTCTATAGAATGTGTCTTGGCCCAAGTTTTAATAGTTTTATCTTTTATTCCCAACTTTAGGACATAGATGAATGGATAGGGGTGTACTATGAGTATATTTCTAGGACTATGAGTGTTTGATAAAGTGAACCAAGCATGATTATAACAAATAGTGAATGGACCAAGATCTCTATCCCTAGTGACCAAGAGAGGTTTTGTTGCGAGAATATCTCTATCACTTGTGAAAGGTATTCATTGACTTTGTGTTTATGGAGATTCCATGTTGGTGATTACGTGGATCAAGAACAAACAACAAATCCATAAAGTGACTTTATAGCCTCTGGCTATATAAATCATGTAAAATTCGCATCTCTTTGATATGATCACTTTTGACCATATATAGAGATCTTGGGAAAAACTAGGTTTGTATCTGCAATATAATTAGATGTGAAAAATGTATCTATTATTTTGACAACGATTGTGTTACAAACAAAACCATTTAAAAACGACAACAAGGAACCTAACATTTTCAGGCAAAAAAACATGTTGTCCATGTTTTTGGACTTCTAAGCATATTTGATATTTTCTATTATCAATTCAAGCAAGTAAAAATTATAGGGAACAAAGAATGGTACAAATTGAGAAAGTATGGAATACAAATCAAATTAACTGAAGCAAATTATGTATGAGAATTAGGAATATGTTACTGATACTATTTATTATTATTTTTGGTACAACATACGTTGATTTGTGGAGCTTCGCATTGTCTTATTTTTCTTTACCTTTCAAAACATCTTTGAACACACTACAAATATTTTCCTGTTGCAATAATTCCATGTTAGGACCCATCAAATAAATATTTGCCTGTTTATGAAAATAACAAAATGAAGCTAAAAAAATACAGTTTGAGTAGTTTGTCTCAATGATTAAAAACAACAATAATAATGAGCATTTTATTGTTCATGAACATTTATAATTCAACAATGTAAATTACAATACTATTCAAGTAAAATAATTGGTAATAAGAGATCACCTGAGGAAACATGGAGAACCACAACACTATGTATATAAGGCCATCGATCACATCAAAACGCCATTTTTTCCTCTGAACTATGAAAATGTTTCCCGAGGCTATCTATAACAAGTTCCAATGGATGTGTCAAATAGAAATAGTAAAATTTAAACACTATAGTTATAAAAATAATTGTTTTTAATGTGTAATCCCTTACCATTCATTGAGCTCCTCTTTGTTTCAAAAATAATTTAATATTCTCTACTAAACAAGACCAACCATGTGAAGGTGGAATCTCCTATGGCCCCTCCCCCTCCTCACATCACTCTCAATTCCCCAAACCCAATGCATCTACTTACAAATAAAAATTTAGGGCAAATGAATTCATTCGATAGTTGAAAAAAGCCTTCATTAAACCATTCATTAAATCATTAATTAAACCATTCATTCATTCAATATCTGGAAAAAACATTCATTAAACCATTCATTCAGTCAATATCCGATAAAACCATTTAGTAAACCATTCATTAAACCATTCATTCATTAAATAACGGAAAAAATCATGCACTACATTGTGTTATAAAAAAAAATTGCTCAAAATTTCTTCGGTCACTTCCTTTTTTACTTTTCTTCTCTTTACATAATGAGCAAGAAGAGCATCTTCTGGATTTTGTTGATCGGTATTCCCTAGTAAATTGCTCGCCAGGTTGAACTTACGGCAAGGGACTCAGAATTGCCGCAATAATGTGAAAATGTTGCATTAATTTATTTTTGTTTTTATAATTACAAGTAATTCATTTAAAAAAACATTACAAAGGTTTTTTCTTACCTGGAGTGGGAACATCATGTTCTTCATTATCCTATCCAGGCTCAACCTGTACAGTGTTACCTACATCTACATGCTCTACAATTGAATTATGGAAAATTACAATTAATGTTCATCATCTGCAATTATCTATACAAAACAATAGCATATTAATAAATTCATTACCATGAATCGAAACATGATCTTCGACTGGTTGGTGTACGTCCTCGACATTAACGGGATCATTACTTTCCTGCTCAAAACAGAATAAATAGTTTATGTTAATTTTTTATAACGAATACATTGCATGAGAATTAATAAATTTTCATTAAACTTTATACTTTTTATATACCTGTACACTAGATGGATCACCAGAAGACCTTGTATGCCCAGACAAGATTTTTTGGTGTTCAACAATAGCTTCAAAGTCGTGTTGGATGCCAAGCTTCAAATCTTCCTGAGTGGGCACTTCTTTGAATCGGTTGGCCTACATATTTGCATAACGTCATTAATTTTACATTTTTGCGCTGGAATAAAATGAAAATAATTTTCTATTTATTATTTGGATGCAGTATTGGGTTTTTGATACTTACAAATCACGCCACCAAATTCGAATAACCACTAGGCCCAAGCTTATGTTGACCAATTTTATCCAGTCTTGCCTTTGTGGCCTTTGATGGGTCTGAAAACATAATCAAGTATTGAATTACATTAGTCGATGTTCCAAATTCGATATAAAAATTATTAATAATAAGGATTATAATTACATTGTGGAATGTATTGCATACCTCCCTATTCCTGGTGGTATCTTTCATGATTTTCTTAGAGACCTCTCTTTTTCATCTTCCACTAGGGCTTTCCACTCCCTTGATGGAATCATCGGAGGGCGCTCATACCTAGGGTTATTTTCTAGGTGTACCCTATATTGGTCTTGGACAATATTCATATGTTGTCCAACCTTCTTTAGGACCTTCATTTTATCGAAGGTATCTTTTCCGAACAGGCCAACCAACCAATTAGTCAACTCATCCTTTAAACCTTTTGGTTGTCTATCCCACTTGTGCGGATGGTGGGCCTGAATATCTCTAAGGTCAAATCATTTAGATTTTTATAAAATACATCATTTCCTACAAAACAATCATGCCATCGTTAGTTTAAAAAAAAATTATCGGTATGTTAGAAACAAATTATAAAAACTAAATTGAACAATTTAGGATTGCCCAGAATCTTCTCTATCTTTATTGGAACAAGTTCCTCATTAACCAAAAATGTTATCACTATTGAACCAGTGCTAGTGACATGGGAAGATACAGGAAATGTTGCTTCAACATCGGCATTAATATCAGACCCTACCTCGACCCCTTCTTCTACACGATATGTTGTGCGTCGGTCAGCATCGGTTGCACCCTTTGCTAGCCTCGGGGGTGTTGCAGAACATGTTGCCGATTGTTCAGTCGACAACACGGGTATAGTATGTGGTGTACATGGATTGGTTTGCTCACTAGGCCCAACACCGCCTTCACCACCAGTGTGTGGTAGCAAAATTTCTTGTAAATACAAACCATTGAATTATAAGTTCACTATAATATAAAATTAAAAATTCTAAAGTTCTAAATGAATTCACATTATGATTCTACAACTTACTTTCAAGGCCTAATATCTCTGGATCAACACTTGAACCTTTTCTTTGATCTCGTCTGTCTGTGGAATTGTGAATGCCAGATGAAGCATTTTGCATGTTTTTTTCAAGATATTTTGTAGCACCTTCACCAGGTCTATAGAAGAACCAATTTCAGCATCATTCAACAACTCGTAGACATTAAAATCTATGGATTGTTGTGTTGTTGTTTCATAAACCAAATCATTTGTCTGCAACAAAAATATATAAAACATTGCTTAATTGTTGAAGCAATAGTCTGCGCAAAAAACTATATTAACAAAAAATTGTTTATCATGATAGATACCTAGAATTACATCTAGGTTTACCTGATTCCTAGATGACATTGTGGTCTGATCAATAGCTGGGCACTTTCCCCGATCGTCCACCTGCAAAACAAGTATACAATATTATCATAATGAACACAATCATAAAAAACAAAAAATACGTAACAAAATAAACATTCAGGTTTACCGGTTTTCCCAATGCTACAGTCATCTGATCAACAGCTGGGGACTTTCCCTGATCATCCACCTACAAAAAAAGTAGACAACATTATCATAATTAACGCAATCATAAAAATGAAAAAATACATTACAAAATAAGAATTATGCTACATGTTATATATGTGTACAATTTTGAAGTATTTAAAATGTAGAATTACATTCAGGTTTACTTGTTTCCCCGAGGCTGCAGTCGTCTGAACAACTGTTGAGTGGCTTCCCCGATTAATACTTTGCATGAAATATAGATAAGATTATATAAATGAACTGAATATACTATTGAAAAAACATAACAACAGAATTGTTTGTATAAATTAAATTTTTACAATGGAAATATCGATGTATACCTTCCACCTTGAGGCAAGTCTAGTAACATCTACTGTGAGGGAGGTTCCACTAACATAACTCTGCATAAAAAACATACTAAAAATTACCTAACGAAACCAAAATACTCACTAAAACAATTTAATAACATAACATTTTTATATATACATGTTGCCTCACGGATTGTGTACTCCTCTCACCAGCTACTAGGGTGATGCGCCCCCCATCACTTCCCTACGAAGTCAACATAGAAAATTTAATAAAAAATTATAATTATCTGCTAACGAAAAATTCTAAAGATGTTAAAATAATTAATAGAAGGTTGGATAAATTGCTGGATGTACCACATCCATACTAACCGTGTTCGTATCTACTCGATTCAAATTATAATTAATAAGCAGCTCTTCCCCAACATCTATTGATTTAATGGCACATACAAAGACATGGTTTCCTTCACGCTCCTCAAATATGCAGTTGGGTTGCTTAAGTGTATACCCTGGTTGTGTATTGTTTATAAACCCCACAATATTCCCAGTTTTCTTTGGCCTTCCATCAATGTACAACGTTTCTCCTTTATTTTGATCTATGTATTTTAGTTGTAAATAATTTGCTAACAACCCATATCTACACATACTTCGTGTATATTGGACCAGGCGCATCCAACCATTGTAGTTATAAGAGGGTCCAACATACTCCATGAATTATGTACATCTACTATAACCGACCTTTATGCCATCTATGCAAAACAACCCTAATCCATGCAAGGATGACGGTGCAATTCTATATATCCTCTCATTCACACAAAAATCAGTGTTGACTTCAAGAAGATCCTCAGGTACCCATTGTTTCACTATATGTTTGTACCCTAAGGGCACCTTGATGTCTCCTATTGTCTCATCATCATAGGAACATGACTCCCCTCTTGCAAGAAAAAATCCATGCGTTTAGTGAATTTTCTTCAGATCTTCTAACATCTAATTGATCTAGCCCTTGTAGACCTACTGGATGTCTCACTTTCCTCTAGCCTTCCGAAACTCCCCTCGCTCAAGGAAGACAGGTCTAACAAATACATGTTTGGTTCTACCTACACCATGGCCAAAAAAAGCTTGGCAAATAAGAGCAAAATACCAGCAAAAACTTGGATAGACTTATAAGCATGACATAATAGTGATATCATTATCCTGAATAATATCAATAATTCCCTAGTATAACATTTCATCACATAGTCCTTTAACATGAGATAGATATCAAGTGGTTCCATCGCAAATACTTCATTCAATTTATCTCAAAATACAAACTACATTTTTTAGAAAATTTGTAGGTGTACCTTTTTTAATTTATTTTGTTTCCTCACCCAAAATATTAAAGACCCTGGCTACAAATCTCAATATATTTAATAAAATCATTTGCTAATATTTTGTAACTTGCTAAAATCTTTGATATTCAATAGTGAATCAAAGGTAACTTGTACATAGTCCTGACAATAAGTCATTCCAGACGCGAGTGGAGATCATAAGTATCAAAAAAATTCCCAAGGGTAGGGACAAAACCCTCAATCCCAAGATGACTGAAGTAGCAATACCACATGGAGAACATAAGGAGCCCAAACAGCTTATCCAAGGAGGCATCGAGGGTGGAGAAAACACACCCCTGAGGGGATGAAAACAAAATCTATATCCCCAGCTAAAACAAGAAATATTCTAATGTATCCAATAGTCAAAAGAACAAAAAAAGACTATGCCACATAAATCCAAAAGCTCTTAAAAGAACTGTATCATGCCTTCCTCAATGATTTCTCCTTCTAAAAGTTATGAGAATGAGAGGAGGCCAGCCTTCATATTCAATTCTTCCTTGGATAAACGGTCTGCACTCATTTTGTGCTCCATGTAGAACTTGGCTAAAGTCATATAACAAACAAATTGAATTTTTTGGTAGTATAGCATATATGTTGGATTTAATGGATATCCGACGATATTGGAAATCGGATGAAGTCTCCTTCATATTAATATTATGTTTTAAAAGTTGTGTTCCTGAATCCTAACACTTGTATATCTTTCTGTCCAAGAGGAAGAAAGGGAAAGGATTTTTGAAGCAAAACGACGAAAAATTGAGGTATGTAATTGTTTATTATCATTCTAGTTTGTGATGGTATTTCCAGATATTCTATTTTTATTGCACACTCGGTCTTTTAGGAAAATCAAGACTAGTATTGATTTTAGTTAGGCACTCTTTAGAAGTTGGATGTATGATACTGAATAATCAACATACTAAGAAATGAAATAAAAATGAGATTTTTTGATCCATTTGTAAATGGGTTAAAATTTCATTTAACAGTCAAATTTTTAGTTGTGATCCAATCTACAATCTATTGCAGTATCTAATTCTAATACAGAAACACGGTTTACAATTAAGTTTGGAAGATCCCTGGGATTTGCATTAGTCGCCACCTCCCTTTCTACCCTTGCCACAATTTCCTGCTTTTGGGTGCAAATGGTCAAGAGTTTAGCTTACTCCAAAGCTTGTTAGTAGGTAAATCCTCATGAGCATAAACACCTTGTACAAAAAATTTCAAAGAGGAATCAAACCAATTCAACATAATGGACACCAACTTCTCATCCTTCTCTTTTGTCCCTATGGCAGCCAAGTGATCTTTCAACACTGTGATACTAGCCAAGTAGCTAACCATTAATGTATCTATGTCACTCATACAAATGGTTGAAAGCTTTTTTATCAAGAGCAACTTTCTAGGGACACTCATGCTCTGGTATAATACACCCAAAACATCATACATCTGGTTTCCAATCTTCTTCTCTACAATGTGAGTGATCAAATTTTCTGACCCAAAGTAATAATCCCTACAAATCTGAAGCGACCTCAAAGCAAAATCAGCAATCAAATCAAGTAGGGAAACCTTTCTAGGGTCCAAACACTTCTTCCAAAGCACAATAGTAGTTCACACCCAACCTCTAATAGGTCAAGCACCTCTCCTAGGTATGAAACAACTGAAACACCTAACTCCTCTTCACCAAGAGAGAAATCCCAGTGAAATCAGCTTTAATACCATGTGGAAATTTTGAGAGTTATTTCTTAATGCAAATTCAGAAACTTCACCTCAAACTTGACGTTCCCCAAATATATTTGGCTGAGCTTTCAGCCTTAGTAATGAATCTAAAATATGAAGTACAACAATATATATTTCACTTTTGTCCAACCAAATACACAAAACAACTTAAGAAAATAAACACTAAACAGTTGTACCTCAAGAGAACTATGTTTCCAACCCTTAGGGTATAAATCCCAACGTATAACAGATATGAAAACTACTTAATTATAGCATATTTATTACAGTAATAACTCTGCCACTCAGCATCTACATGTTTGTCAAATCATTGAAAAAAAACAGCTAGTTGTTCATGACAAATCTGCATACCAAACAGCCCTAATAAACTGAAAATCAGATTTGTGAGTACATAAATTTTGAATAGAAAAGAACTATTCCTATATACATTAAAATGAAGTTACAAGTACATACCAACATCTTATCTGAAGTTGGTAAAAGCTAGTCCTTCAAGCTTATCACAAGCTACAATTCTCCAATTATCTCCAAACCCTAGCTAGGTCATCCACCAGTGATGACAAACCCTAACCAGCAATACAAATGCCTAGCAAGACATCCCACCAAAATATATAGAAACTCTTAGCCACACCAAAGGCTCCATGACAAGTTAGAATCAGCAGAAAGAGCTAGAAGACCTACGTCCTTCCCAGACAATGACTGAAACCTTAGCAATTCAAGTCTTCTCTAGGAATTTCCTCTAGCAAACCTTATAACCTTCCTTGCTTGTTTCATAAAGGAAAGTACAATTACAAGTTCATCTTCAAGATACAAATGACCTAATGAACTCTCACACATCTCTAAGACTTTAATAGGAAAGGGAGGCCAACAATATGAAAGTGGACAAGGTCCACAAACAACTATCTCAAGAAACCTAACTAATCACTAGTCAAACCCACATGTGGAGCACTCCATCTCTAAGGTGACACAACCTCAAGTCAAGCACAAGCCTCAATATAAGCCACCAAGTGGTCCCATGGCACCTAGGACTCAAATCTTGTTTGGTTTTGATGTTCCTAAACCCAAATGACCTCATGACAAGCACAAGCCTCAATGTAAGCAATAAAATGGTCACATGCTACCTAGGACTCAATCCCTCCTAAATTCCACAACTCTCCTCCTCCATATGGGTTATCCTCCTATGCAAACAACTAAACACACCATGTGCACCTCATAAAAATGTTTCCATGCCACATATGAAACCAACCTCCTAAGAAAATGCATTTACACTTTTAATCATTTAGTGAAGAGAAATAGGTTGGGATCCAAGAAGTAAAATAACCTAGCCTTCATTTAGAGTGCAGATTTTCTTGCTCAACACGATACAAGTGGTTCTAGGATGGAGTTTTATCCTCCCCACTTAGGTTATTTCTAAGAAAAGGGAATTTTACACAAACAATGTTGTGTCTATGAGGAGAATGAACAAGATGACCTTGTTGAGTTACATGTAATCAAAAAATCTAGAAGAGCCTCTAAATGTCAATTAATTCTATCCCAAGTAGTTATGGGATCGAGTATTATCCTCCCCACTTAGGTTCTATTCCCGTAAGTGGCATGGTGATCCCATAATAAGTTTACTGTTGTAACGGCTTTGAGCATTGTTGGTGGCTTCACCTTGTTTCCTGAAGAATTTAGGGTTTAATGAATTTAAAATTAGAAAGCATCATGGAGTAGCAAAGAGTTAAATGCTCTATTTCCTAAAAAGAAAGAGAGAGGAGAGAATATACTTCAAAGTAAAAATTAAAGGCAACATGTGCATGAATTGGTTTAGTTTCACCATTCCATTCAATCTTGCATGAACAACTAGGAGTTGTTTTTATTTCAACATTGTAGATTTTATAGGGAAATGAACCTTCCTTTATTCCATTAACAGGCTCTTAAAAATCTAGTCTGTTTCTCAGGCTCCAGCTCATTCAAAGCATGGGGAATAGCTTGCTCATAACGGTGATAGATTATCCCAAAGTGAGTAAAGATCTCACTAAAATATTTAGTGACTAACCCAATAACTAAATAACATACTAATCATTGAACCAAATAACATACTAATCATTTCACTACTAACTCTCTAATTACTAAATTCATAACCTTCTATCTCATTAACCATTTGAAGACTAACACACTAACCTACTAACACGCTAATCTAAGAACACAGTAACCTTCAAAGGTGATTTTGGTGTATTCTGGGTAGCATAACAATGAGGAAAGGACCAAAACTCAAACCTTGGCATGAACGAAGAATTATGGATGAGTTTTGTAGACTAAACCAGCATTCTATGCATAATTACAACAGAAATCCATCTTGTTGCAGAGGTTTTGGGCACTTTTTCACAAGTATGTGTGTGAAAACAGCCTCAATCTTCATTCACATGCATATTTTAGGGCTAAATTAGTTGTAAATAGTCATGACAATTACCCTAAGATGAATTTTGGGATACATGAAGACTAAATAGTAGTAAAATTCTTCTTTTGGGCATAATTTCACCTAATATCAGTCATATGGATTCAAAATCCTGACATCGTTCCCTCTGAAATAATTGATTCAAAAATGTCCCAAGAGCATAAAACCTCCTACAATGTTGTAGCATCTACTTGATGGATTTCCATAGAGAATAATATTGAAATCCAAGGTGGGACAAATGCACATTAAAAAAATATTGTGATTGAATCCCTTGTTGCAATAATCATTCCAAATTCAAAAAAGGGTTTGATGATAGCATTTTCTATGCCAATCTTATTGTCTTTGCATGTATGCGATGGTATAGGTCGGAATTGACATGAAATAACCCCCATCACATAACCCACCAATCCACTAAACAATTGACTAACCATATAACCTATTAACACAATATCTACTCTCTCATTAAACCACTACCCCTAATGCATAACCCACTCATCCTCTAAACCAATATTATATTACCATTATAACCATTAAACATCTCATCCACTACCACACTAATCAGTAACACAGTAATGGCTAACACCCAAATTCATGATGAAAACTAACCATTGACCTAGCTATCCATAAACAATTAGCCCACTAAAATATTAAGTGACTAACACAATAACCAAATAACATACTAATCATTGAACCAAATAACATACTAATCATTGAACCGCTAACTCTGTAATTACTAAATTGATAACCTACTAACCCATTAACCATTTGAAGGCTAACACACTAACCGACTAACCAATAGATTTCCAACACACTAAGCTGCTAAACCCTCTAATTTTATTGCAAATCTACTAACCTCGAACTCATTAACTAATAACCATTAATTACTATTTGTACCTTGTAAAAACACAGTTAAAAACTTATTTTTCTTTAAATGGATTTTGTTTTAAAATATTAGTAAATTGAAATGAAAAAAATCACTTTAACTTTGTTTGTTTCACACACATATATAACGAACTTACAATATGCCTTGAGGGGTCGCTCAACTAGGTTTTTTTTCAAGAAGAAAAAGATAGTTCCTTGGTATTCAATTATGAATCAAAGGTAACAATACCATGCTCAAGATACAAAATATCGAGATATAACAGTCAAGACTATGACCATCAGAGAAGTACTTGGGGAGATAGGCCCTATCTTGTCAAAGCAAAATCCAATGTTTTGATTGATAAAGATCTCAGCTCATAAATAGAGAAAACAATGAGGGTCCTGTCAGTTTATCCAAAGAAGATATTCATGGAAAAGTGGAGACCCCTCCAACTAAACAAAGTGATGCCAAAAAGATCAGAAAGGAATCCATAAATAGGCTCATACCATAAAAAAACTCAATATTTACATGAAAGATGAGAAGAGCCAGGATGTGGGGCATACTCATCTATCAAACAACACGATAGTATCGCTCCCGATCATCTCTCCATCTAAAATTTTAAAATATGAAAGAATCCCCATATTGAGGAAAAGTGCTTCTTTAGATAAAGCATCAACACTCAAATTGTGTTCTCTGTAAATATGCGAGAAACTAAAAGAAAGAAAAGAGGATTTTAATGCTACAATACGTTCACACCAGTGAACCAAATCTAACACATTTAGACCAGCCTTTGTATTTTCCCAATTTATCACCACTTGTGAGTCGCCCCATACCATGAGAGAGGGTAAACCCAAAGAAACTAGAAAATACAAAAGTGACCAGAGAGTCACCAACTCTGCCCGAGTGTTAGTGAACTAGCCAACCCCCAATTTGGCCAGGAAAAAGTGAGTGGGAATGGTAGGAAGTGTATAAACACTATCCACTATTGTGGGAAAGTATCCATGGGTTTTATATATATATATATATATATATATATATANACATGGCATTCTTTGTATTCTTTGATGGACCTCCAATTTGTGTATTTTATAGCCCATACTATATTACATATTTACATTTGACACTTATATATTAATGTGAAACATTCATTCCTTTTGATGACCAATATAGACTTTATGCCATATTATTATCTAATTATATATACAATTGCTTAATTACAAGCATGACTTTGATGTGCTTGATTTTAAAGTGAGTTTTTGATGATTTTTGTATGTGAACCAATATTGTCTAAATGGATAATAGTTTAGGGTTTTGATATGCAAGACAAGGATGATATCCTTCATTTATGAATCCAAATATAGTCCCTTAATCATCATTAGAGTTGATAATTGTGTGATGATCAATAGTTTCGAAAGGCGGTCGATTGTCTTTTTGAATAACTTTTCCAAGTTAATGCTAGAGTGGAGTTCATTCATATAGACCTTAGATTTTAGTGGAGCTTTAATCTTTCATAGGGACTTCCACCATTAGAAAACTCAGTTTTATTTCATGAACATTGCTTTATCCCCATTATGCTAGGGCCCTATCCTAACCTCCTTACATTTTGTTACCAAGGAGTTAATAATTAATGCATGAAGGAATCTTCTTTGAAAGAGGCTAATTTGGTAGTTAGTTGGTAGTTAATTTAAAAGGGTCCTTTTTATTAAATAAGTCCCACTAAGTTTCTAGTACTCATTAGTGATGGCACCACAAGTAGTTAGGGTTTTGCTAGAGAGAAACTATTTATATAGATAGTGTTGAAGATTTTCTCAAAGGAATCTATCTCCTCGAAGAGGTCCATGAACATTGCTCTCTCTTTTCTAGATTATCAATGCAAGGACATGTTATAAACCTTTTTAGACTCAATGTGGTGCATCATGGCCTCTATGCTTGTTTTGCAACATATGGGAATTAAGAAATTTATTGTATCAACCACTTGAGCTAGACCACCAGGATTTTCTCTATTAGATTATTACAATTATGAGGACATGTTTTCTTCCTATATTGAGTTTATCGTTTTTTATTTATTTATTCCATTTCACCAATCTATTTCCCAATATATTTAGTCTTCTACTTGTGTACTATATGTAGAATATGCTTGTCTTAAAATTAGTATTAAAGTCTCAAATTCAAACAAGAAACCTCTTTTCCAAACAAGAAATCTATGAAAACTTCCATCAAACATTGTCTTTAGCTGCTAGTACATTGCTTCAGTATTGTTTTAAGGCTACTGGGTGAAAACGCGAAGTTGGGTAACACTTCCGTGAGAATCGGGTGTCCAAACAACATAGTGGACGTTATTCGGTCGAATAACTATATTTATTTGGCCGAATAATTATCATTATTTGGCCGAATAACAAATTATTTATTTGGTCAAATAACCTTAACGGTGAACTATTTAATTTGACAGGACGCATAGCCGGCCAGTAATTTTTACGGTCATTTCAATACTTATTCGGCCGAACAATTATGCGGCCGAATACTTGTTCGGCCGAATAATTATTCGGCCAAATAATTGTTCGGCCAAATAAGTATTCAGCCGCATAATTGTTCAGTCGAATAATTATTTTGCATAAAAGGTTAGCTCCGGCCCCATTTTCATTGTTTTCACCTACAGTCATTTGTCTTCATCCTGTCGTGTTTCTCCTGCCACCCGATTTGTTTGTTGTTTCCCATCATCCCTGTCCACGTCATCGTTCCTCCTGATGTGTACATACGCCATCCTAGAACCCTGCTACCTGTTTAGTTTCCTCTCAGCGTGGAGGTCTATTCATGGAGGTTTCTTTGTGATGGCTTGTTCGGCATGGAGGCCGTGATGGTCTGTTTGACGTGGAGGCCAAACACTGTCTAGTTTCCTTTCGGTGTTGAGGTCTGTTTGTGTTGGTCACTTCGTGATGGTATGTTCGACATGGAGGTCTGTTCGGCATGGAGGTCTGTTCATGGAGGTCACTTCGTGGTGGTGTTTGTGGTGTTTTCTTGAAGGGTCTGTTCGTGGTTTGGTCTTGTTGTGTTGCCCCTTGTCAGGTAAATTTTTATGAAATTGCTTTTATAATCCTAAACGTTGAATATGTGATTTATCTCTTGTTGTAGTCAATGGCATTCATTTTTCATCGTAGTATTGCAGAGTTAAAGTTTGCATATGTTAATTGGTATTGTATAATTCTTATAATTTTAATTTTAGTTAATATCTATATGTCGAAGGTAGTCGTCCATGAACTATGTCCATGTTAACAGAGTTGATGAACTCTGTCCATATTTGGATTGAGTTGATGAAATTTGTCCACATTTGGACAGAGTTAATCAACTCTGTCCATTTGGATAGAGTTCAGAAGACTTTAATAAAAAATTGATCAAACCTTTTCAAAAATCCCTACCCTTAATGTTGTTTCCCTCTTTATTATAGTTTTAAAAATGTAATTTATATGGTAATGTGCCAAATTATGAATAGATGCTTCAAACCTGGTTAACAATGGGGAGATACGTGGACAGAGTTGAACTTTGTCCAAATTGACAAGGTTGATGAACTCTGTCCAAATGTGGACAGAGTTGATGGACTCTGTCCATTTGGACAGAATTGATGGACTCTATCCATTTGGACAGAGTTGATCAACAGAAAATCTCGAGGTAGGATTCCATTTGTTTTTTATCGCCCAATGCTATGAATCGAATTGATTGCTTTTTAAATTGTAATCTGAAGGATTTTTTTATTCATGAACATCGATAAATTTTTGTTAATTTTAATTATAAATTCTATATCTTTAGAATTTGATATAATCTATTTTAATTAGAATGAAATATTTTTAACTTAAATGATATTTAATAATTTAAATAAAATGGACAAATTTGATGAACTCTGTCCATTTGGACAGAGTTGATCAACACTCAGATGGACAGTTCATGAACTCTGTCCAGATGGATAGAGTTGAAGAACTCTCTCCAAATGGACAGAGTTGATGAACTTTGTCCATTTGGACAGAGTTCATCAACTCTGTCCACATGTGGACAGAGTAAATCAAATCTGTCCAAATAGACAAGACAATGGATTATACTTAGCAAAACATAGTTCATGTAGAATTCATCAACTCTTTCCCTGATAACTTCACTTAGCAAAACGTATTTTAGTAGGTTTAATATAAATCATAAAAAAAAAACATTATTACACATAAAACATCAGATTTTTTGATTACCAATCTGTTTGATCTTATGTATTTTTAATCTAAATCATAAAAGAAACATATAACTTGTATAATGCTTATTAGTTACAATTTATACTTACTGTTATATTAAGATATTGTGCATTTTTTTTAATTTTAATCTAAGTTCATAGGTATAATAAGGAAGATATTTGTATTAAATATGTCCATGGTCAAAGTTCATGAATGAATACTCTATCCATGGACAGAGTTGATGAACTCTGTCCATGCAGAGTTCATGAACTTTGTCCATGGAGAGTTCATCAACTCTGACTCTGATCATTTTACTTAGCATAAGGGATATCTTTTATGATTTTATGGAATAATGAAAATATTTGTAGTTGACATAAAGAAATGTAGCTTTAATTTCATATTAGATGATATTGGTTCTATTAATTTTAAAAATCTAAAATACATAAAAAATGTAGAGATTGCTACATTAATTTCTTATGCATCCAACAATAGTGTAGCTATTTTCATTTTAAGAACTATTAGATAATATTAGGGACATTTAGGTCTTTATTAGAAAGGTAGTTTTAAAAATCTAAAACACATAAAAAAACACAGAGATTGCTACATTAATTTTTCATACATCCAACAATAGTGTAGCTATTTTCATTTTAAGAACTATTAGATAATATGAGGGACATCTAGGTAATAAAAACTTAGTTTTTATAGTAGCTAGTTCTCTAAAGTTGAGGCATTAACATGCAGAATTTGAATATGTTATGAGTTGATATATTAGATAATATTAAGGACATATAGGTCTTTATTAAAAACTTAGTTTTTTTAGTGGCTAGGTCTTTGAAGATGAGGAATTAACATGTAGAATTTGAACATGATATGAGTTGATTTGTGTAATCTTATAGATATCATATCAAATGGAAATAGATAATAAATTAGCTATAATCATTTAAAGAACTATTAGATCATATTAGGGATATCTAGGTCCTTATTGAAATCTTAGTTTTTATAGTAGCCAGGTTTTTGAAGTTGATTAATTAACATGTAGAAATTGATATTTATGTAAAATTGTAGATATCATATCAAATGGAAATAGATAATAAATTAGCTATAATCATTTAAAGAACTATTAGATAATATTAGGGATATCTAGGTCCTTATTGAAATCTTAGTTTTTATAGTAGATAGGTCTTTGAAGTTGATTAATTAAAATGTAGAAATCAGTGATATTTCTGTAAACTTGTAGATATCATATCCAATGGGAAGATAGCAGCCTTTGAGATAGAAGCGTAGGAGGTCATCACATTTTTTGGGAGTTGGTGTCCCAAATAAAAATCATAGATTATCGACTTCACCTCTGGATTCAAGCTTATTGTATAGTTCACATTCATCTGATCATCAACGTGGCAATAGTGGTAGAGATGATTCCTCCTTATCATCTATGGTTGCAGTGTCATTGATATAAAGAAGGGTCATTTATATTTATTTGTAGAAATGGGTCGTGGAGTATTTGGAGTTATAGATATGATTGATCAAATCTATGACTCCTATTACTCCTCGACCCATATCTACAAATCTACACATAAAATTTAGAGGAAGCAAAAGTAGTAATGTTTTTACATGTTTCTTCTTCAAGGTATGTAATATTACCCAAATCGTTCTCTGATATATAAGTTTAATTAGTTTAAATAATTTTTGACATTTGTAAATTGCTGTATATATGTTGAAGCTTGGGTCTCTTCAATCTTTCGAGGCAAAGGGAAGACTCCATTGGAGGATAGTGGTGGAATTGTAAGTTTAATATTTTTTTTTTTTTTAGTTTAAAATAGTTTAAATAGTTTGTAAGATTTATAAACTATTTTTATACATGTTGCAACTTGGGTCTCCTCCACCTTTTAGAGGCAAAGAGAAGACTCCATTGAATGATAGAGAATTTGAGGTAATTTTGTTAATAATTGTATTGATCTTCTATATACTAGTTTAATGTTTTAATGTTTTGATTTTAATTTAAAATTATTTAATAATAATTGTATTGATCTTCTCTAAAATTCTTTTAGAGAATTTGAGGTAATTTTGTTAATAATTGTATTGATCTTCTATATACTAGTTTAATGTTTTAATGTTTTGATTTTAATTTAAAATTATTTAAATAATTTATGATATTCATAATCTGTTTTATACATGTTTCAGATTGTTATGAGTCCAAGGGAAGACCCTAGTGGAGGATAGTGGTGGAATTATTTGATTCAGACATCGAGGAGCTTAATTTTAGGATTATACACATTTCATTAATGTTTTTTTTATTATATACATATACATTGAACTCACATGTTCAAGACTGTTTTTTTTATTATATACATCTACATTGAATTCACAAGTTCATGATTATTTTTTTGGATTATATACATACATACATTGATCTTAGATTTTTTTTTTGGATTATATACATGTATATGTAAAGGTTATGAATGTTAGGAATGTTAAGAACGAATATGGGGAATGTTAACGTTAAGAATGAAAGCAATCCAATTTGTTAAAAATGAACATATGAGGAATGCTAATGTTAAGAATGAACATGGGGAATGCTAATGTTAAGAATGAACATGGGGAATGTTAGGAATGAATGTTCGGAAAGGAACTAGGAAGTTTTGATAGGTGCAAATATACATGAATGTTAGGAAATGAACTATGAATTTTTGATAGGTGTAAATATATGAATGTTAAGAATGAATATTAGGAAATGTTAGGAAGTTTAGATAGGTGCAATTATATGAATGTATGTATTAGTAAATTTATGTATGTTTGTATATGTAACATATTTTTAGTGTTGAAAAGTTGAGAATTTTAGGAATGTTAGGAATGTTAGATGCAATCTAATGTTAAGAATCAATGTGGGGAATGTTAGGAATCAATGTGGGGAATGTTAGAAATGAATGTTAAGAAGTTTTGATAGGCGTAAATATATGAATGTATGAGTGAATGTTAGGAATGGTTAGGAATGTTAATAAGTTTTGATAGGAATATTTTTTATTACTAACGTAAAATTAGCAACTTGATTCTGAATTCTAATAAATTATAGCTCAATCCATAAATTTTCTAAGATAACATTAGCAACTTGATTTTGAATTCTAATATTTTTTTATTACTAAGGTAACATTAGCAACTTGATTCTGAATTTTAATAAATTAAATTTCAATGACTTCATGATAGCCAATCTTAACATAAAACAAGAAATGATATAGTTAAAAACATCGCAATGGAATTCCGTCCTCAATTATCCATTCATGGTCATATTTGGACAGTTTCCATTTTTTATTTTTTATGTTTTTTTTTGTATGCAACTTGTACCAATTTTATTCGAGATGCACATACTAAATGACTATACTGACAACATATAATATCAGGTTCATAATCCTGAAAGTAGACATAATTTTTAGTCATACAGGTCTACTACAAAAGATAGCCTTTTAAAATGATGGATCCTCTCTTGTATGCAAATCCGTTGTCATTGTAGTCCTCCAATAACTTCATTTTTCCTTCAGTGCATTGCATCAAATAATATTTTACATTTTCATTGTTGTCTAAAGGTGCAATCACAGCGAAAATATCTCTTGTGCAAATTACAATTGGCGTTGGAGCTAAGTGAATTAAATTGACTATATAAACATAAGGTGATGGACAATATTGAACAATCAACAACATCATTACCTTCTCTAACAAGATCTGAAATTCTATCGCCATCAGATGATATTTTTATTTCTTCTAATTCTAATTCTTCTATGCTTGCTAGTGGCATTTTCCCTTTTGGATTAATCTCTGTGTGTTTCCAATGTTTTACGTAGTTGTTCGTTATGTTTTCACAAACTTCTATAGATTCAACATTTTCAGTGCAAATATGAAAAAAACATGTTTGCTTTCTACTGTCAAATGCGAACACGTTTTTGAAGGATTTTGTTTGAATAGAGTGAAGTTCTCTAGTCCCATGTATGGTGCTAGCCTCGTATGGTATTGATCTATCTATATATTGGACCCCAACAAGCCAAAAAAAACTACACAATAAATGATAAATCATAAATGACAACTTTTAATGTTAGTGTACAAATACTTCAATGTTAGTACATACATTTTTTTAAATTTACAATTAATATAAATTAAAAAAATAATGTACATACCTGCGTGCATCTTTTGATTGTTGACTACAATCATGGCTTAGATTTGATTTACACCATTGGAAAACCTTTGTAGCTGAATGGAATCATCTAGAAGAATGGTTCATTTTCCATCTTCGAAGCGCTCTTTTTACGCATGCTCCTGCACCATCATGTTCACCTTTTCCATGTCCAGTTTCAAAGAAATTCCAGCAATGTTTAATGTTCATTGCTTTATGAAGTCGACATAACTAAAAAAATGATCGTGAAGATTTAAATTTTCTCGCACATCCATCCGACCATATCCAATGTTCATTGAATTCAGCTTTACGACTTTTTAGTGAATCATAGAAAAAAATTTCAATACAATGTTAAACAAAATGTATATCATGTGTAGGATCATCGTTGATATAAAAGTGATACTCTTTAATCACATCTCGATTGTCACACGTGCTTTCAATGCCATCAATATCTTGTTGAGAATGTCTATATAGAACATGGACAAATATCGAAACTTGGTCAGAATGATAGTATTCACTTTGAATCTCTTTTTGTGCAGCAAATGTGTAGTTTTCTGCAAAGTCAACCACAGACAAAATTGTTTCAGCTGGAAAAATTTCACAGAAATGTTTGAATTGAAAGTCTTTCCATCATGCTCTATGTGAATGCTTGGTGTATTTATAAATTTCACTTTCAAAATTCTTGAGAAAATCTATCACACATATTTTATCTTCTCGCAATTCAATTCTTTTGGAATGTGCATTACTAGAACTTGTAGAATAAATGTTGTATTCATATCTTCTCCAATCAACAGTTACATTTGAAAGCAACTGATCATTATCGATAGGGTATTTATTATGGAATAAAACAAGATTTCCACAACCATGACAATGTTTTCCATTGACACATTTCTTATTATAAAATACTTCATCATGATTTCTATCACATAGGGTTTGAGATATGAATTCACGTACTGTGGGCGGAGGTGGTGAATTTGTCCAAAATTTTTTACCAAATTCAAGAAACGTGTCGTAATATAATTGAAATTGCACATGATAACAACAACAACATGTGTCACGTATAGTAATAGGTCTAACATACCATGGTTTTTGTTGCACAAATGTAGTGATCGACATATTAATTCCATGATGATGTTCCTTGAATTTATTGAACAATTGTACTTGTGTAATTTCCATTATATTTTTTGAACGGATTTCATATACATTTCGTGATACTCTTTGTCATATCACATCCCTTGAATTTGGTGAAACTCGAGCATGTTCCAACCAGTATTTCTGTACACTGTATCTTTAACACCTTCTCCCATTCTATCTTTGTAAGGTTGTCTACAAATAATTTCCCATCAAGCAAGTTCATCATTTTCATCTATTTGCATTCTAAATTTGCTATGTTTGTATAATGTCTTTCTTGAGGTTCCAATTGCTTGTGCTAGTTGTGTTGTCAAACGTTTTTGTCTAGTACTAGCTGAAACAATTTTTGTTTGAATTTCTCTACGTGCAGCACTGGTATCTTTCTTTCTGGATTTTCCAATTTTTTTTATTGCATCACCTATATTTTCTATCACATTATGTTTCAGTTTCGATTCTTTTGTCGCCTTGTGAATACCCAATAATGACGTATCACCTTCTAACTTCTTTGACACCAATAAACATCTCAAAATTTGCGCTTGTCCTGCTATTGAACAATCCTTGAGAATATCATCACAAATTTTTGTAGCACGATATCGTGCAACATGTATGGGTAATTTTTCTCCATATTTGTCGCAATCAATGTCTTCTAACATTTCATCATCAATGGTGAAAGTACGTATAGATCAAATTTAATTTAATTTAACATATGTCCAAAAATACAATTCATTATAAAAAATGAATTTCAAAAATACATGATATATACACACCAAGTCCAATTTCTGAATCTTGTTTTTGATCTTCAATATTGACTTCATCAACATTAACATCTAAATCACAATTTAAATCTTCAACAATGGTCTCTTCAACTTCCATTTGTTCTTCTTGTACCCTATTTTCAATCTCCATTTCATCAACAGTGTCATGTAAATATGTTCTTATATCTTCAATTATTTCTTCTGTTTCTGCAACCCTTGCTCTTTTGGCTGTATTTTCAAGTTTTTGTTTTTCCCTATTAGCATCGTCATCACATTTACAATCACTTTTATTTTCACGGTTTCTTTTATTTCCCATGATTGCTTAATCTCCTTTTGAAAAACCCTTGGGAAAAAATAAGAACACCTTGTAAAGAAATCTTCTTTGTAAAACAATTGGAAAAAAAAACTCTTTGAAAAAAAACTTTATTTGAAAAAACAAATTATATAAATATTTTGGAAAAAAAAACTCATTTGCAAAAATACTTTGCAAAAAAACTCTTTGGAAAAAACCCATTGCAAATAACCTACTTTGCAAAAATACCTTGGAAAAAAACTTTTTGAAAAAACACCTTGCAAAGAAATAACTCCTTTGCAAAAATACCTTGAAAAAAAAAACCCATTGCAAAGAAATAACCTACTTTGGAAAAATATCTTGGAAAAAAACTCTATAAAAAAACTTCTTGCAAAGAAATAGATTCTTTTCAAAAATACTTTAGAACACAAAATCTTTGGCAAAAATGCCTTGGGAAAAAACTCTTTGAATGTACCCCTTGAAAATAAATAAGAGGAAAAATACCTTCTAAAAACCCTTTGGCAAAAGAAATCTCCTCTGAAACCTCCTTCAAAAATACTTTTACTTTTACGAAATAAAGAGGTGAGAAAATAATGAGGCTCTTTCGTTTTACTTATACGAAATGAAGAGGTGCGAAAATAATGAGGCTCTTTCGTTTTACTTATACGAAATGAAGAGGTGCGAAAATAATGAGGCTCTTTCGTTTTACTTATACGAAATGAAGAGGTGCGAAAATAATGAGGCTCTTTCATTTTACTTATATGATTTTTTTTTCGGCCAACAAATTTTTTTTTGCACTTAGTTTTTCGGCCAAACAACCTTGTTTGTAACGTCTCCGTTACAGAAAAACATTGTTTGGCCGAATAATTATTTGGCCGAATAACCTCTGTAACCTGTAACCTGCATAGTTTTTCAGGTTTCTCCATTTTCGGAAAGTAAAATGGATGCCTTACACTACAAAAGGACTATCGGACTTGATATCTTTAGTTTCTTCATTAAATCTACTTTCCGTAGGTATAGATTTTTTTGTGTATAGGTGAGCCGATATTTTTATTGTTTTTGTTTCTTAACATGTGTTGAGTTTAGTTTCATCTCTTTCAAAATGCGGTGAAATGAAAAATATATAACTTTAAAAATACACCACCAAAAAAATTGAAACAAATATGGTGCACTTAATTGGAATGTCTACTTCAAAAGGGTATTTGTAGATTTTTAAGTTTTATATTCAATTGAAAGAAAATTGGCGCAACCAAAAACATGTTTAAAACTGACAAGGTTTTTCCATTGATCGAATTAAAAAAAATATTATAATTAGTATATAGATCCGTTGGTTACAAAGTTATAGTCATCACAATAGTATATTGTGTTTAGATTGTCGTAGATTTTTTTTTCTTCAAAACACGACTTTAACAATGATTTTACGGGCGCAACCAAACATAACTATTTTTTAGTCCTTTCATTTTATAAGGACACGCTGCCAAAAATTTTCCGAAACGACATATCAAACCTCAATAAAAAAAATTCAAAAAATTATGAATAGAAAGCTAACATAATTCTCTAAAAGTTTTGTTTTTACTTGAAAGTGAAATTCTAAACAAAAATATCACTTTCGTTCGCCCAAAGTTGAAAAACATGAAAAAATCAAATTTATTTTCTCATAAGACCCCCCAAAGTAGACACCCATCTTCATGGATTCACCCTGCTACAAGTCTGATTTTCCACATTTTTCATACTACCATGAACTTCAAAACTGACCATATTTTCTAATAAGGTTTATTTTCAAACCTAGAGTCCCCAAACCTGCATGAAGAGAGGATTTGTGGTTTTTATGACCTCATGACTGTTCATACTTGATGTTTGTCACCTCCATATGTTGTTGTTGAAGTTTAAGGCTGCGGGCTATACAAAAATACACCCAAACCTGCCTCAAAAACCACTTTTTCATCTAAATAATGGTTGATCTTTGACCCTTTTATTCTAAAGTCTACAGGGAATATCTTTTATGACTGTCAAAAGGTCAAGCATAGGCTTGATTGTGCTCATGTGATTGACACTAGGGTTGCAGCTACACTATTTTCTCTTTATTGTCGCTTCTCCACCCACAGGACTACCCAAGTCTGAGACTAATTGATGTTTGGACTCGGGAGGTTGAGATATGACCAAAAGTGCCCAAATTATGCCCATATTGAGAGATTAGTTTGTTTTAACCATTGACCTAGTTATCCACAAACAATTATCCCAATAAAATATTAAGTGACTAACCCAATAACCAAATAACATACTAATCTTTGAAGCAAATAAGATACTAATCATTGAACCGCTAACTCTCTAATTACTAAATTAATAACCTTATAACCCATCAATATCGAGGCCTAACTCTATAAGTTGAGGACCATCATAAGATTTTGACACATTTCAACCCATAATTATGCATAGTCGTGACAAGCTTCCACTAAGACAAACTCATGAAACCCTCGTTGACACTTGTTGGATTGATCCTTAAACAAGACCTAGAGCACAATTTCACATTAGGTTTGACCAATTAAAAGAACAATGCATGGTGTTTCCCACATCAGATATGGGTCAAATCCAATCAACAATGGAAATGAAAGGTTCTTCACAACAAGTAAATTATTAGATCTGATTTTAATTTTCTAAATTAATTTATCTTATTACCATTGTTGTCCTACTTTAAATTGTGATTTTATTTCGGTTCTGTTTTAATTTATATTTGCATTAAAGTTCAATTTCCTTTATTTTTTGTTAAACCCCCCTAATTTTAACAAGTAGAGAAAATGATAGTCATGGTAATGGTAATGAAGACAATGTTGATGGTGATGGTGATGGTGATGGTGATGGTGATAGTGATGAAGGAAAAACAACGAGGTACAATGACAAAGTTGAAGGTGAATATGAGGATTGCATAAAATTGCAGATTGTGGGAGTGCATATTACCCAAAATAAAAAGAAGGATGTAAAGCAAATAAGGAATAACAGTACAAAGTGTGACAAAGAAGAAGGAAGAGAGAAAAATCTAAGACATTTAAGAATCCCATATCAATAAAAAAAAAATTGTAATTATGTTAATAAATTTATGTTTGTGGGATCAAAGGCAGTTTCATTCTTAAATTTGAAGTCTCCTAGAGATTTGCAATTGAAATATAACTATATGTTTTTTTTGCAGAGTTGTATCACAGCAAGCAATTTCATTGAGTTATGACAAAATATTGTTGGTCCATACCCTTGTAGAGCCCAATGACTCTGCAACATATCTCTCAAGCGTCAAAGATTTCCCAAAGTTACTACAAGTCATCCAATGGGGTTATCCCTCGCAATATTTAACCACATCAGTCTGACACATCAAAAAATTATTAGAACTACAACAAAGTCTCCACCATGTTAATCCTATCCATGGCCCCACTATATTGGTTGGGGAACACAACTTTCCAACACCATCAAACAATTTTGTTGGGACATACTTACAAAACCCTAAACTGCACTAGCTAGGGAAATCCACACCCATGCTTGAGTGCACTACTTTACACTCAGATTGACCAGTTAAAGGATTACACACGGCATTATATACACCATTAATGGGTCAAAACCAATCAACAACAGACACATGGCATCACATGTCAGTGCAAAGAAGGCAATTGATGTCTAGCCTTCGGCCATGTCAAAAGATGATTAATCTAAGAATTGTAGGGGAACAACCCAAGAGTCTCTGAACCGTAAAACTAAGGCAAGCCTAGTATCCCAGCTGAGTATCCCAGCCAAGCCAAACCTATAAGCCCATCGCAACAACCCAACCCAACCCCGTGCATTCCATCCAAGATAGGATCCATGAAAATGTTCCATCGCCGTAAGTTATTTCGAGGTATAGCTCTCGGTGGAGGGGGTCAATTTCAAGGAGAGGAAAGACAATTTCTATTGAAGTTGGAAGTGGTTAAAAACCATTATCATTCTGCAATTGAAAGACCATGTATAAAACCTAAGACCGTGAATAAATAAGAGCTTTTAGCTCTCACAATTAACCTACTTACATACCGAAGACATTGGAGGCAGCCGTATTGAAGGTGCAGTAAATCCATTAGAATCCTATGAAGACAAATCCCAGAGAACCCGTCAAGAGAAATTTCAGAGAACACCGTGAACACCTTCAACAGAAATCACAACCCATACTAAAGTCGTGAATCCCTATCGGAGAAATCACATGCAGTGGCCAAAACACAAGTTGTGTTGAGACAGAAAAATTGCAGACTGTGCAGAAGCTTCCAAATGTTAACAAAAAATCTAACCTCCTCTATTTATATCATTTCCCTTTTGTATGTCAACGCCTTGTGCAAAAAGACACGTGCAGGTAGTGAACCATATAGTTTTCAACTAGTTATGATGAAATATGGTTTTGGTGACAACTTTTCTTGGTGGAAAAAGTAAACATATATGCTAACATATGTTAATCAAAGAAACATATGCTAACATATATGTTAATCAAAGAAACATATGCTAATCATTATGCATGCATATTAATAAACAAACCATCCAAAACCTAAATTTTGAATTGTTTAAACCATATATGGTGGAGAAGCAAAGGAATTATTTAGTATCCAAACGAAAGGGAAATCGCAACTAACTGAATATCACATGAGGAATGGACTATAGATGTGATCTCTAATCCTTATCTATGGAAGGATCCTTTGTTTCCTCCAATGGGATCTCTATATTGAAACAATAATATAATATCATTTCCCTTATATGTAGACGTAATTTTGAATAGAACTTTGGGCAGCATGAGACTATGGTAAGGGAAAGAAATGTGAGAGGAAGAAAGGGTACTCTACCTCTTATAAAAATATCAATAGAATATCCTTATAATAAAAAAATATTGAAGAATGCATGGAAGTGGATTGTATTTATAGGCCAATGTTGAGCTTGAAGGTGAACCGGTTCAAGTATGGGTTCCCATATGATTGAATTGACCGTAAGGAGGCCAAGTAGCTTCCTATTTAATGAACAAAGGAAATTGGAATGGATTTGAACTCACCCACCAATATTCTAAACCAACATCTAGCATTAATAGGCTACATAAGTGGTCAAATCATACCAATATAACGAAACCATGTATTTATTCTATGAATACTAAGAATGTATCATTTGATGAAGATGATGATGATGATGATGACGATGATGATGACGATGATGATGATGATGATGACGACGACGACAACGATGATGATGATGATGACGACAACGATGATGATGATGATGATGACGATGGTGTTGATGATGATGATTGTGAGAGTTTTTGGAACCTGTGT
>LPNX010329860.1:386511-546186 GCA_001517045.1 Pseudotsuga menziesii
TTCATGGGAATTTTTTGCTACATCATCTGATTCAACTAATTCCTGTAAATCTTCTTCTGGATCATCGTGATTATACAACTCATGTTGATCATGATATTCATCATCATCTTCTTCTTCCAGACCCTGTTCATTACCTTCCTCTAGGTTATACTTTACCAGCCTTCCCCTTGGATCATGTCTCACAACAAATGACCAACCCGCTTTACCTAGAACCTCATAGTAAAATACATGTTCACATTGGATTGGAAGAACATAGGGCTATGTTCCTAGATCAAACAACCTTGCATTTACCATGTTAAATCTGTTATCATGTTCAATAATGGTTATATCGGGATCACATTGATTCAATCGTAACCTATACCATTTGACAACGAACAGAACTACCTTGAAGGATTTAAAGTCACACTAAAGAATAACTTCCAAATACCCATACTATCAATTTTTTGAGAGTTCTAGATGTCTGTCACTTCTACATGAAACATTGGTCACCTCAAATACTGTAGATATCCCATAATATGATGTTTTCTTTGTTTCATCCAACTTTTTGATGCGATATCTACAACCATTGCAGATCATAGCCTTATGGTGTTTTACCTACAACAAGAAATACACGAATAGATTACATAATGATTCAATATTTATGATTAAGTGCATGTTTATGCAGCCATGTACACAAATATGTAATTTGCAACAAAAATTAATTAGAGTGGTTGATTAATATGCTTTCCTCCTTATCTTTTAAACCATATGCTAAATCAATTTCCCTTTGTGTAAGATTGGTATCTCCATTGAGATGTGTTTCTTTTACCAATGAAGCCACACCTTCCCATGATATTCCATGACCTGATTGTTCGCATCATTCAATCCATACCTTCATCTAGTCAAGATTGTTTGCGATGTATCAATGAATTTCATCCCACTCTCAACCAACTGCTTGATGACAAAAAACACTAAAATTCAATACAGATGTAAATGTTATGAACAAAGTATACGCTCTTAATTGATGCAATGAATTGAATATGCATATATAATATGTATGATATATATACATAAAAGTCAACAGTCAAATGTATTATATTAATTAACATCCATTAGATAATAATTACCTTTCACCTTCCTCGATCTACCTTTCCCCTTCAGGTACTCCCCATGAAAATTGTTATTGGAGTCTGGATCACAAATGCAACGTAAATTGAGCTTTGATGTTAAATTAGGAAGATATTCATTAACATACAACATTTTTTGGTGTACTATATATCCCTCCATCATAGAACCCTCAACATGTGCTCGTTGTCTAACCAAACCCTTCATAAATTTCAAGTGCCTCTCAACCATCCACATGGACCTTGAGTGCACAGGTCCACACAATTCAATCTCCTCAACTTGTTGTATGAGGTAGTGTTCTTGTGCATTGAAAATGTGGAAGGTATATGCTTATGCATTTCACACATGAGACGAGAAATTTCTCTCCTACAATACTTTATATCTTCTTTATGGATTTCTTTAGATGACAACCATCTACAAGTGACACAAACCAATAACGATATTTAACAAAAAAAACATTAAATTACATAACATGAATTGGTGCACAAAAAACAAATATAAATTATATGAAGAATTAAAGGAACACTAAGCACATGCAAATAATCACTAGTTACCTCATGTATTTCCCAAGGTTATATATAACTTGTTTGACATTGTTGTCAAACTTGTCCAGGAGAGAGAGAGAGGTAGAACATACTGTAACAATATAAAAACCACATCATTTTTTAAACAAAGAATAGACAAACAAAATAACAACAATATGCAACAGAATTAAAAAATGAATAATTATACGGACATAACAATAATAATTACCTTCATGAAGACGTGCCAATCATGAGTTTTGACCCCCACAAAATCACCTTTCTTTGTTATGATATTCTTCATGTTTGCACAAAATCTAGTGGGAAATTTAATTTTCCACATGACTTCTTTTACAACATTAATTTGTTGCTCCGTAAACATCCATGGAATTGATTTTATATTAATTGGTCTTCGTTGCTATGAAATTGAATGATGTCTTTCATTTCATGGTTTCTTTCTTGAATGTCTTTGCGAAATTTCATAGTTTTTTCTTTCTCACTCCTTAGCTCCAATAGTCGCCATAATTTTTCAGTCACATTCTTTTGGATATGCATTGTACCAAATAGATGAGCAATTTGTAGGTGCTCATAGTAGGGAAACCTATTGAATTGTATAGGATAACTTTTCATTCCTTGTGGAAATCCATTAATTCCTTCATGATCACGATAGACATCATGAATATTATTTTATAAATAAATTACAAAAATTAATTATGGCCACTACAGTAAACAACACATAATAATAAAAACATAACAATTCATATACGATGATCCATACGTACCAGCTTGAAGATTTCTATTATATTGCATCTTCCAAAGGTGAGGTGTCATTCTCCGTGGTTTTAATGCAGTCTCTTACTTCCCATTGAAAATATTTTTTTCAGTTGTTCTATACCTATGATTCTTAGAGAGGAAGTTCCTATACTCATCAAACACCTCCTTTCTTAAGCTTTCTGAGCGACGAGATTTGATCTTAGGACCACAAACTGGACATGCAAATATTCCCTTTGTCTAAAGACCTACAATATATAGATATGGAATATCTATGTCAATTATAATTATATATATAATATATTAACTACTTCATGTAACTAAATGCAATTAAAGTAGAACTTAAAAATACAAACCACAAAAATGGGTTAACCCTGGGGCATCGTGTATTGTCCATACAACCATTGCATGGAATTGAAATTGCTTTTATCGTATTGATCTAGATACGTCATACATATTGATTCCATTCCATAACTTCAGTAGATCATCTATAAGAGTTTTGATATATACATTCATATCTTTGACTAGGAACTTACCTGATTGATTTGAAGTACATATAAAATATATAAATGAGAACCATTAAGATATATAAACCATGCATAAGATTAAAATAAAAATTATATATATGACATTATGAAACAAAATACAACAAATGAGATGCCACAACTACATTAAAAATAAAACAGTTGTAGACACAATATACCTGGAATAATCATCGACAACATTATGTGCTCCCTCTTTATTGACAACCATGGAGGAATGTTATTGTTGATAACAAAAATAGGCCACACCGTGTAAATGGATCTCATCTATGCAAATGGATTAACACCATCTGCGGCCAAATAAATCCTAATATTACGGGGTTCTTCTTTAAAGTGAGGCCACTTTTCCTCCATATATCTAAATGCAGAACCATCTACAGGCATTCGAATAACGTCATCTTGACTTCTTTTCCTTGCATGGTAATCCATAAATTGCACTATGCTATTGCACCTGAACAGTCGTTGAAAATGTGGAATGATGGGAATATAACGAAGAACCTTGTGAGGCACCCTTTTTGTTACTTGATCTTATCGATATCTACTTATATGACATTCCGAACATTCTGTTGCAAATTCATGTTGATTATAATATATAACATGGTCATCGGGGCATGCATGAATTGCTTCATAATGCATTCCAATCTCTTTCATGATGGAAGATAAATCTCGATATGTGCGAGGTAAAATATTTGATGGTGGTAACAAAAATTCAGCAATCAAGCTACATAAAATAAAAATAAAAATAGAGTTAATATAATATATAAATGATATTAATGAAACACACTTCATCCATATTAATTTGAATTATGAATTAACAATACAATTATTAGAGGAATAAAGATAATATTTATCACGATCGTACCTTAACATCTGTGTCATTTATATGTTTTAAAGACTATTCACAACCTTCAAGTTCAATATCAACAATATAGCAGAGAGAATATTTGTTCTGGAGCCTTCATAAAGGGGTTTGTATGCCTTATCAAGAAGAGGTATATCATGATCATCATCAAAGTCATCAATATTTTCATTATCATCGTCATCGTCATCATCCATCCTAACATTAAATGAATCATGGATCAATGTATTTGTACCATCATCTTGAACTACGTTATCATTATGATCATCTTCTTCAATATGATTATTCACTTGTTCTCCATTAAGCATAGGTAGTCCATGTTCCTCCGGTACTTGTTCTGAAAGCACTTCCTCTAGACGATATGTCGTAGGATGTCTTTCCTTTATAATTACATGAATACATCAATAGATATAAGTTAATATAGGAAATATTAAAATAATACATCAATTTACCAAAGCAAAAAATATAAAAAAACTTTATAATGCTAAACTTAAAAATGGACGATATTCATTCCCCCCCTCAGCATGTCCATGTTCCCTAAAATGTTTTGTGGTTGTTGCGATCAATATTCTTCTCCTCTTAAATCCCCTGCATTGACTACATGGACAATAACATTTCCCATCACCCCTTCTTTTCGTTGCATCCCATAGTCTGGCAAGAAATTGTCGATTTTGTTCGTTTGGATCAGGAATATTGCTATTTGACACTTTGTCACAAACTTCGTGAATGAAGACTATCAACAATCTTAAAAAATAAAGGTCCACACATCACTATTTTCGCAAAGGGTGGTTTGTCGAAGAATAAAAAAAATTCCGCAAACTATATGTCGAAGAAAAATATAATCCCGCAAACCGTCCGTCAAAGAATAAAAGAATTCCTCAAACCGTCTGTTGAGGAATAAATAATTTCTGCAAACCATTTGTCGCTTTTATAGAAAACATGTCGAAATTTTTCTCTAATTTATATATTTTCAAATTTAACTGTCGTTGAATATCTGACGATATTAACCTACTTACCATTGCAAAAAGAAAACCTAACACTATATCAAAAAATAGGTTAATGTCATCGGATATTCAACTAGTAACCATCGCAAAACCGACAAAAGGATCATCACAAAACTGACGACAGTATTGTTGCAAAATCGACCACTATATAGTCGCTTAACCGATTTTATAAATGTCAGATTTTCGATGATTCTTCAAGGTGACAAAACCAGATCGGACAAAACAGTACTTTTCATCATTGTAATCCGACAAAAAAGTACTTTCCATCGGATGTCGTCAGATTTTGGGTTCAAAACCTGTTGTGATAGTATTAACAAGTTTATGGAGAATGAGCTTGTGGGCATAAAAGAGAATTCATGCGGGCATATGTTTGGGAGCCAATAGTACAAGTGAAAAGGTCCATGCAGGGTTGACCAATGATATGGCAAAGAAGAATTCGAAGGTGTTAAACCCACCTTGTGATGTGGCAAGAAAGTCAACAAATATATATATATATATATATATATATATATATATATATATATGCTTGATGAGGTCTTTACAGAAATAAATATAATTTGACAAAATAGAAGATTCAAATGTCAATTAGAAATGTGAGTCGACTCAAATTTAAATAAATGTAAAAATCCTTTTATGACAGGTCGGCTCAGAAATTAATAGGAAACGAGTATAAATAGCCAACAAAGTATCTCTCAAAATGACGAATGGAGAATCATAGGTAGAGCTCATAGCTATTAGGAAAACCGAGGAATTTTGTATTTTTTTGGAGCAGGTGAACTAACTTAGCCGAGGGTCACATATTGTGCACAGTTTCGAAGTCTGTATAGCTTTGATCTTGGTTAGCATCAGTATATTTTATTGTCTTCGATTTTTTAATTCAGGTTTGTTAATGAGCATCATTAAACGTGTTTTGTTGATGTTTTTCTCTAAGATTTTATGAATCTGGGCTGAGGTAAATTCATGAGTAAGACAAAAACAACATAACTTCATCTAGGGCATACACGGGTTTCCACAACAACAACAAAAATTAAGGACTGTGTAAAAGTATAGTGAGTATAACTTTAATATGTTGAACCTTGACAAGCAGACTGAGTTGAATGATGACTGAGATGAGAAGACACCTGAAGATAACCACAACATATACATTGATTTGTGATAGTTTGACACTCTGCATGAGGAAAATGTTGATGACATGATAGAGTGAATACATGATTGTGAAGAACAAATACATACTTGTATGCTTGGGTTGAATGAATATAGGGCACCAAACAAAATGGTGTTTTTTAGAAATACATGCTTAGATTTGTGGTTATGAACAAAATGCTGATAAAAACAAATACTGATGATATGCATGAACAGAAAGATGATGGATAGAATTGATGAAGACATGGTGATTATGTGGATAATCTTGGACCAGACCGAAACATGTGTTGATGTAATTATTAAAATGTAATGTAACTAATGTGTGTATTAATACAAGCTGGGTCTTGTACATATTTTCTTAGTTGGATCTAAGAAAATACCAAGTTGAGTCTTGGAATAGAAGTAGGTGCTTATGATTCAATAGGTGTTGAATTACCTCAAGGTTGTATCCAGTTGAACGGTTATAAAATATTACAAAACTATATCTTGTGTCTCTTGAATGGTGTTGTTTATAATGTGTTTTATTTGATTAATGACATATGGTAAATTGTTTATTGAAGCATATTCTATTGATGAATATTATATTGAAGTGAATGTGAAATGATGATATAAGATTTAGAGTTTGAATAAGTTGAAATTGGAATAAGTGTAAGCTCACTGATTTAACCCCCCCTCTTAGTGAGCCATTATGTCTAACAATTGGTATCAGAGCGGGCCTTCAACATAATCCTGACAAGCTTGAAGGGATTTGGGGACACAATATGGAAGGATCAACAAAGCTCATTTGGCCATGAAGTTCTAGTCTTGGAGAAATCAGATTATTTTGGATGGATAATTAAAATGAAAGGTTACTTGAAGCAATTCGATGTTTGGGAAATAGTGGTTAACCCACCTAATAATCCCAACAAGAAGACAAAGGAAGCAGTTGAGAAAGACAATAAATTTGCATTGAATTTTTTGATGGATGGACTCTCAAGCACTATCAATGAAAGCATTGGAAAGTACACTTCAGCCAAGGATCTCTGGTTCAAGCTGGAAGAAGAATGCCAAAGGAGGAGTCAAGACATGAAAAAGGAAACAAAATTCAAGGATGAAAAGCAAGAAGAAAAGCATGTACAAGCTTCAGAGACAAGTGAAGTTAAGCACTCTTTAATCGATGAAAATTCTGAATGTAATGATTATGAAGTTAAACTTGCAGAAGATGAACAAGAAATCTTGTTAAAAGATAATAATGCATTTACAAGCACATTGTTGGATATTGATCTTAAATTCAATCCAAGACTCAAGAAGAAAATTTTGAGGTCATTTAAAAAAAATACAAAGAGGAGTCAAAAGATGTGTTCATGAGAATGAAACTTAAGAACAAATTTTTGAAAGATGATCTTGAAGACCAAAACAATGAAATTGGAAGATTGAAGTCTAATTTAGCAAGAGAACAAGAGAAGATTGATAAAATCCCTACAGAGCTTGAAGATATAAGAAGAGTTAATTTTGGCTTGAAGACTCGGCTGGAAGAACCCAATAGAATAAAAGATGTTTTGAAGATTTAGCTGGAATAAAATGAAAAGAAAAATCAGAATCTTGAAATGGATATCGTTGGTATTAAAAAGAAAATTGAGAAGTCAAAAGCTCAAGTAATGTTCAATGAAAGCTCAGTCATATTGGATGAAATTCTGAAGTGTCAAAGGTCTCCACTTGACACATCTGGCCTTGAATTTATAATGGTTGTAGGTTCACTTTTTGGTTCATTGGCATGGTTGTGTGTTGAGTTTGTGCAAGACTAGTTGTTAGTATTGAACAACTACTTAACTAGTTCTTGTGGAATTATTTTCATAATTATTATGTTTAATTAATTGGAAAATTGTAATTAGGTATGATTTTAATGTTATTAGGTGTTGATTAGAAATTGGACTTGATAAACATCGGTGAAATGATTAAAAAAATGAAATTATATTAAGTACCATCAAATGTGCGCCAAGTATCGTTAAGTATAGTAATCAGAACACTAATTACTAGTTAATCATGATTAAGAGTAAATGGCCTTTAGAGATGGAATTTATGTCTAAATTGGATTGTTATGGATATTTGATGTTTCTATAAGTTGTTAGTTATCATTCACAGCCCTTGTATTAGATGATGGAATAGTTATTGAAATTATTTTAATTTATTGGTAAATTAAAGGGACTTTGTCGTGATTAAATATTGAAAAATGAAATTGAATATTTGTTTAACTAATCTGATGTGCTAAAATTATCTAATTAGACTTAGAGATCTAATGATATGTCCCTCATACCCTTTTATATCCCCGAGGTACATTACACTTAGTGGGATAAAAGTGCAATCCAACAATGGAAAATTGTTGGAATGTGGAAGTAACTCAATCGATGTTTAGACAAGAAATTTTAAAACAAATTACTAGAGACAATGGAAGGATGGAAGCAATAATGTCTTTGGATATTGTTTTCCTTTCTTATAATTACAAATAATGAAATATGGATGTTAATATCGGTCCTTTCCCAAATTCTTAAAGGGTGCTACCTCAATGGAAGAGTGCATGCCTTATAAGCAGGAGGTTGGTGGTTCGATTCCTCTGTACACTAATGATATTGCAATATTGGTATTTCTAATAAAATATTATGAAAATGGTCATATCCAATGACCAAATAAATGACTGAATTCATTGTGAAATAAATGACTAAGTCACTAGTACAAAATGAGAGATAAATGACCCAAAAAACGACCAAGATTCGCATACAAACAACCATTTTTGAGTTGAAAACCAGTGGTAGCAAATTTCCAGTATCTTATCATGCAATCAAAAATGTGGTCATATTTAGTTTGGTTGGTTATAGCTTGTCTTGTAGTGATATATTTGCTTGTATATTTTGTCACTATAAATTACCAAACTAAATACGACTACATTTTTTGTCGTGTGATAAGATATTGGCAATTAATGATCAAATATACGACCAAATATATGACTACAAGACAAGATATAAACAACCAAACTTAATACGACCACATTTTTTCTCATGTTACCACTGGTTTCCAACTCAAAAATGGTCATTTATATGTGAATTATGATCATTTTTTGTCACTTATCTCTCTTTTTGTACTATTGTTGTAAGACTTGATATATGGAGTGCAAATATATGGGTTTTATGGGTTTGCTTGGATGTTGGAAATGGGTAATTTGACCATGTGAATAGCTCCAATGGCTTGGGTAATTCAACCTTTGTGTATCTGATAGGGAAAATTGATTTGTGGGTTTATATGTTTATTGGTTGGCTTTGAATCCATGTAGTTTTCTTAGGTTGACATGTGTAATTGCACTTATGATTGGTATGTGCTTGTAATAGTTTTGAAATGGAGGATAATCTGACATGTGGGTTAGCTTTGATGCTTTTGAGACATAATATATGGAGGGTAAAGCTAAGGGTTTTATGGGTTTTCTTGGATGTTGCAAATGGGCAATTCAACCATGTGAGTAGCTCCAATGGTTTGGGTAATGGATTGGCTTTTATTCTTATAAGATCTAGTATATTTGTAAAATATTCATATAGGTATGCATGTGCTTGGCTAAAACTCAAGGGTAGGGTTAGAGTTGATATTATGATGCTTCTTTTCCTATGTATGTAATTTATTGTGCTTATTTTCCCATATAAGTGTTGTTATTATGGTTTGGGTTGAAACTTGATACTTTTACCTTTGACCTATCATTGATAACCAATGATCATTTGACATATGTATAAGGGATACGTCATTAGGCCACATTATCATTGGAGATACTAATCGTTAAAATGATATAAATCTTCATAGTTAACCATTTTCTTTTGAGTTGAGAAAAAATGAATCCAACATTTGAATACTAATTAAATAAAATGGACTATTAAGAAGATCAAAGTAGATTAATAATTAATAAATAAGTAGATTAAATAATAGTATATGAAAATTTGAGGTGTGAAAAGTAGTGTTAAGAAGTAGGGCTACACCATTTAAATAGGCCGTCACATCACTATGCAATGGATCAACCCAATAAGGGAACCATATTAACAATAGGCCATATGATTTGGACAACCATATTGACAATAGGCCATATGATTTGGACATATAAATATTGGGATTTTGATACTAGGAGATATTGCGGGTGATCCTTTCATAAAAATTCTCATTACATTTTCAAGCTTCTCACAATTTTTTTTCACTTCTCAAGTTTCCCTATTAATGGAATCGCATTTTCTATTTGAATGAAATTCCAAGATTCTAATGATTTTATCAACTTACGCCCTTCAATTTGAAATTTTTACTATATATCTTAGTTTAAAAATACATGTCACTCTCTCCTCTTTGTCAAGTAAAAGTTTTCCTTTATGTGTTGGCAATTGAATTTAATTTTACTTGTCTTTAGATTGTGTTGGTTATATTAATGATGACCTTCAATGTGAGTTGATTGCTATATGTATAGATTTGATAATAGCTCTGATTACCTCTTTTATGTCAAGTAAAAGTTTCTCTTTAAATTCCCAACTTGATCATTAACAAAGCTCTATCTATAAAGATCGTCCTAATAGTTTCCAAGTTGAGTAGGGCTAGGAAAAACAAGGTTTTTCAAAGGATTGATTATTGATATATCCCAAACAAATTGTTTCTAAGAATTCATATAGTTTTTGATAAATTTTCCAAGATAGTACTCATATGACATATACAAATATTTTTGGGTATTGGAAAACATATTTAAAAGATGATCATAAGGTCATTCTTTACCAATGCTCCTACAAAAATTGCAAAAAATATGAGAATCTCTATACTTTTTCTTGGGATTTGAGGTCAAAGTTTATATAAGGTCGGGTCATGTAGGTGCATGTTGTTTGGATTCGAGGGAAAATTTCATATTGTTTTCCTCCTTAACACTCTTTTCCTCATATTGTTTTTGTTTTTTGGTAAAACTTGTAGAACATAAGAAGATATGTAATCCTACATGTGAACATTATTGGGATAATAGGATGTGTGCATGAATTGTGAATGGACTGTGAATGGGTATGTGCATGGATAGTAATATGTGTAAGGTATGAGGATTTCTAGTTTTTGTAGATGTTATTAGCTTAATTAGGATATTTATCTGAAAGAATAACAAGTACATTAACTAGATGCATAAGATATAGTAGATACACAAGACACAAATATTTTCACCAGGGAAACCATAAAGGATAAAACCCCGCAAACTTCCTCAAAATAGTACAGTCACAAAGGTTGTGTCATAAGACGATCAATCCCAGTAATAAGAAGTATTTAGCAACTATCTATCTCTACTCTGTAGTCTCTCTCTCTCTCATGCAAACTTGAGTGAGTGTGAGGTGTGTATAAATGAGGGAGGGTGCCTCCCTATTTATACTAATCAAGTGACTGACCTTTTACATGACTAGGTCGACCCGTTTCACTAACAGGGTCGACTTCTCCTAGAGATACTCCAAATACACATTACATGATGTCACACTGGGGACTATTTCCACGATTTACAATGGAGGTTGTAACTCAAGGTCTATACACAATAAAGACATCAGTAAGGAGGAAAACACATCTCTTATGGGGGTAAAACAACATACAATGATAATATACATCAGAGTATCTTTTGAAGTTACAAATACATACACACTCCCTCTTAACTATGAAGGTATTCTCTCTCTTCCACAGCCATCAACACATCAGTTCAAGTCTTCATCGCAGAGTCATCATCACGAAGTCATAGAGTCATAATCATAGTTGTTGGAATCATCATCTTTTTATTGATCATCAAACTTTACTATCTGTCATCAAACGTTTCTACAGAGCCAACCCCTTTTTATGTTGGGTGTAGGCCTAGTCCTCATCCAGGTCTTCATCACATCTTCGAGCAAGCCATCTTGTACATATTGTTCATGACCTTATTTACATTGCCACAGCAATAACCTGCATCTTCTAACTTTATCTCATCATATCCATATCATCTCTTTTGTCCTGCACAAAACAAAACAGATCACACAGAGCATCCATGGTCAACCTGTGTTCTACCAATAAAGGAGAACCTCCTAGGTGCACCTCACTTGCTTCATGACCTAATATTCTCAACATGGGAACACACACATATATAGATATATATGTAAGGACATATTACGACCAAACTGTTGATGTAATTGTAACTTCGGAATGTATTCACTTGTATATCTTATGTATTGTACCCCATGTTTATTCCGAGAAGTGTCTGTAATGTATTTGAGTCATGTCATGCCCCGATGTTCCTATCGAGAGATTCAATAATGTAAACAAGTCATGTAGAGTCATTGTGGGTAACCCTCCTATTGGTTAAGGGTTAAATTCCTCGCAGTTGTGGGGCCCTAGGGTTATTAGACTATTCTAGAGAATTTTACCCTAGGTGAGTCATTGTAAGTCGGGGCAATAGTCCACATCGTTGTGTTAAGGATAACCCTCCTTGTTGGTCGGAGGAGGCAAAGTCCCCACAAGTTGTGGGGCACTAGGGTTATTAGACACTCCTAGATATGTCAGCTCTAGTAAGTAATTGTTAAGTGAGGCCGACATGTTGGAGTGGGATTCAAGTGAACGAAAGAATATAAATAGAGAGTGAGCCTCTCTATTTATCACACACACACTCACTCATTGGGGTGCATGAGTGAGAGAGAAGTTGTTGGGATTAGCGAGAGATACTACTACTGTTGGGAGATCATCTTTATGTTTTCGGGTTTTTCTTTTGGTGCTGATTCTATCTCTTAGGAAGTTGTGGGTTTTTCTCCTTTATGGTTTCCCCGAGGAAAATTCTTGTGTCTCTTGTCTCTTGTGTTTTATTGTTGTGCATGTTATTCTCTCAGTTAAAGATCCTAAGATCATAATGCTAGCTTGAATGTTAAAATTCTAGCATGGTATCAGAGATAACCTGAGAAGAAGACATTGTGCAGCTGCAAAAGCTAGGGATTCTTAATTTTTAGGTCTCTCTCCATGATCCATCAATAAAAGTATGCTAGGTTGACTCTCCATTGAAGGGCGGATCTTTCTGTCGAAGCGAAATTCAACTCTGAGCATTTTCAATTTTCAGTGCGGGAAATTAGGGCTTTCTACAAAAGAAGAATTTTTTAGTGAGCCCGGCATAGGATTTCTCTCCTCAAAATCGAAGTTTAGAGACCTATTTCAAGATTTTTGGTTGGGTGAAACTCTGGGAAAGTCAAACCCTAGTTTCACCCCGAGCTGGAAAAACCCTAAAATACTAAAACTGATAAGTTTTGGTAGATTCAATATATCTAGGGGTTGGAGAAGGATCAGGAACTGAAACTTTCACATGCCATAGCTGAAATCCTTATTTACACTGTATCCAAAATTTAGCGTCATATTCACTATATTCTTGGAGCTATGATCCCTCCAAGTTAGGGTTCTAGCCTCTTCCAGAATTCATCCCTAAACAGGACACCTGGGAAGAATTACTATATATTGGGCTACAAAGGTCCAAATGAAATTTCTGAAGATATTCTAGAAAAGGAATGGAATTTGCTTTCTGTGGTCTGTGTTTCAGACCTAGAAGATGAAACAATGACATGTGGCAGTCCGTGCAACTTCGTTATGCTAAACAGTCCTAAAACCGGTCACCTTGGGAAAATGATCACAAGTCCCAATTGGTGAAACCAATTCTGATGAAACCTATGGTGTTGGAACAGGGACCGGTGAGGCTACCTTAGTGTAAATATTTAGACACATAGGAGCAGTAATTTTGGATATATCGTAGAAATAGTATCAGGAATTTCTACAAAAGAAATTGGTAAACTAGGGCTTCTTGTTCCGGGAGATTCCCTCCACTGTTTTCAGAAAACGAGTACACTAGATAGCTTTCCTTCAAGAGATCTATCTTTCTATCCAATCAGATCCGAAAAATTCCAAGTTTTGAAAATTAGGGTTTCTCTTACAAACCCTATATTAGCCAACTCCAAAACCAGGACGGACACCTCAAATCGGTAAGATCTAATCTATTGATATTTTCATTTGAGGTTCTCATTTCAAAGTGATCTATCACATAAGATTGGTGCAGTTGACAACTTCCAAGCATGGAATTATTTGATCTCTCTGAAGAAAATCAATTGGACACCTATAAGAGTAGAGAGGTTCCAGTTCTAGAGGGAGATGAGGCTCAAAGCCTTACACAAGAATAACTTGGTCAAGGCCAAGAAGATCATTGCTGATTCAATCACGGATCACCTTACACCACAAGTGTCTTCCCTAAAGACACCAAAAGAGATGTTTGATTCCTTAACCAAGCTATTTGAAGGGAAGAACACAAATCGGAAGATGACCTTAATAAAACAGTTGTAGAATGTGAATATCTAGAATGCAGAAACCATACAGTCATACTTTACGAGGGTCTCTCGAATCAAAGAACAACTTGAAATGGTAGAAGAAAAAGTGGAGAATGCAGAAGTGGTGATAGCCACCTTGAATGGCCTCCCAGGATCATGGGATTCATTCATGCGAGGAATGTGTGCCAGAAGGAAGTGATTACTTTCAACAAACTCTGGGAAGAAGAAGAAGAAGCTCGACTCATAAGACGAGAAGAGAAGATGGGAGCAATTGAGATCAAGCTCTCACCATCCAAAGAAGATCCCTCAAGCGATGAGGAATATGAAGAACTCAACTTTTGAAAAACCTCTTATCCACCTTAGCATTTGGATAAGAAACGATGCTATTATGAATGAAGAAGATGATGAAGCTGAAGGCTCAAGAAGGAGTCCACCCACGAAACAAATAAAGATAAGTATTCAATTGTCATTTCATGATATTTCTTTGTTATGCATTTGTTTATATTCAGTTGATGTATTATGCATGATAGAATGTTTGTATTAATGACAGTATACTACGAATATGCATGTAATGGGTAAGTAGCTCATGGTGCTATACAACTCTCCATTGTTACTTATCTAGAAATGAAACCTCTTTACTGACATATTGGATTAGTGCACAATCTCAATGATGTCCTGGTAGAAATGGAAGGCATCTAGAAAGTTTCCGTGAGATATGGATGAACGTTGTATTGGCTAAAATAGCTGCATAATCATATATCTTGATGCAAAAAAAAAATTCATTATCAATATACCTTATGAAATGTTTCTAACCATACAACTACTGCATTTGACTTGTAGGAAAGTTCACGTAAAATCACCTACAAGCAAAGAAGAATGAGACTTGTTCCAAAGAAAAAGTGACGTGTTCCGAAGAACAAGTGACTACAGTTGAAGATGAAGAATAATATGACGAATACAGCGACATCATTGATGTAGAACCTTCCAACTATGAATAAGTAACCAAGAAGAAGGGAAGACCAGTTCAAGAAGAATGATATCTAGGATGCAGTATCGATACATGAAGGGAAGTTCGTAGTTCCATCATGCAGTAGATAGAAACATCATGGCATACAGGGCAATATTTTTAGCACGAGGCTTCTCATGAAAAGAAGTCATAGACTACAAAGAGACATTTGCAGTCAGTGGGAGTTGAGACACATGACAGGAAGAATCATGTGTGCAAATGAAAGAAGGACTTGTATGAGCTCAAAAGACACTCATGGGATAACACATACATGAGGAGCTTGATGAAGATCTGAACCTTTGCTACATGGTTGATAAAGGATGACAAGCTCACAGATGGGTGTGAGAAGAACACTTTCAAAGATAGAGGATCTTGGTATCCAGTGACCCTAGATGAATACATAGAATATTAGTAGCAGAGGAAGCTACTTGTCACTCCAGTATAGAATGTTTCAGTGCATAGAGTACGGAAGACAGAGGGAGTGACTACAAAATATCTTGAGGTTCGACATGGTACGACAAGATGGACAGATTACTGATGACTCTAGGCTTTACTGAGAGTAAAGTGGATTCCAACCTTTGCTTCAAGGTTGAAGTTGAAAGACCAGTGATGCTCCTGTTATGTGTCGATGCACTATTTTTCTAGCCATGGAGGTGTAGCAGAATGCGGATGGAATCTTCCTTGGACAAGGGAAGTATGTAGTAGAGATCCTGAAGAGGTTCGGGATGATGGAATGCAAGGCCATGACCACACCTATGGAATCGAAACTGAAGCTATTGAGTGATGCTTCATCAGAAGCGATTGATGCTACGATGTATCATCAAATGATTGGGTCCTTGATCTACCTGACGAACACGAGACCAGATATTTGCTTTGCTGTGAACAGCTTGAGCCAGTTCCTGAAAGATCCGAGACATGTTCACTTGATTGCTACAAAGCATATTCTAAGGTACCTGAGGGGTACAGTTGATTTATGGGCTCAAGTATGAGGTGATTCAGAAGATTAACCTGGAGGGTTATGTTGATTCAGATTGGGTAGGCAGTGACATCGATAGGAAGAGCACTTCAAGGTGTTGCTTCAGAATGGGATCAGGTGTGATCTCTTGGTTTAGCAGGAAGAAATCCTGTGTGGCACTGAGTACAGTTGAAGTAGAGTATGTCGCAGCTTATTCAGCTAGTTGTGAGGTAGTATGGCTGAGGAAGCTATTGTCTAATTTATTTGATCTCCAGTTGGATGCTACTTGTATATATTGTGACAACCAGAGTTGTGTGAAGTTGTCGTAGAACCCTGTGTTCCATGACAAGTCAAAGCATATCGAGATCAAGTATCACTATATCAAGGATATGGTGCAAAGAGGAGCAGTGAAGCTCCAGTATGTTCCGACGGATGAACAGATAGTTGATGTGTTGACGAAGCCATTATCCAAAGTGAAGTTTGAGTACTTCATGGAGAAGCTTGGTGTTCTCCATATCGAGGTTCCTTCCAAGGGGAAGTGAAGAGTCCATGAGACATTCTGACATGGGGAGAGGATTGGTTCCTTCCATGGTCAGATGTAAGGGTTGAGCCATTCTGTCGTGGTGAGAGGATTGGTTCCTTCCATGTTAGATATGAGTGTTGAGACATTCTGATATGACTATAGGATTGGTTCCTACATGATCAGATATAAGGGATATTTTCATTCTCTGAATGGAGGTGCCTGGTCAGTTACCAGGAACACTCAGTCTAGGACTAAGGGCCATTCTGATATGACTGTGAGATGTGTTCTCACATGATCAGATGTGAGTGCATGGCCATTTTGATGTGATTGAGGGATGTGTTCCCACTTGATCAAATATAAGGGTTGTTTCCATTCTTTGAATGGAGGCACCTGGTCAGTTACCAGGAATCCTCAGTCTGGGACTGAGAGCCATTCTGATGTGACTGTGGGATTGGTTCCCACATAATCAGATGTGAGTGTTGCAGCTTTTCACATATGATATTAGGTGTGTCCTACCATGTTGGTGATTGTAAGTGTTGTGCCTTTCCACAGATGGTAGTAGGTGTGTCCTACCATGCTGGTGGATGTGAGTGTTGTGCCTTTCCACAAATGATAGTAGTTGTGTCCTATCATGCTGGTGGATGTGAGTGCTGCGCCTTTTCACAAATGGTAGTAGGTGTGTTATACCATGCTGGTGATTGTAAGTGATGTGCCTTTCCACAGATGGCTACCATGCTAGTGGATGTGAGTGTTGTGCCTTTCCACAGATGATAGTAGTTGTGTCCTATCATGCTGGTGGTTGTAAGTGCTGAGCCTTTTCACAGATGGTAGTAGGTGTGTCCTATCATGCTGGTGAATGTGAGTGCTGTGCCTTTTCATGGATGATAGTAGGTGTGTCCTATCATGCTGGTGAATGTAATTGCTAGGCCTTTATGACATGACTGGATTGGTTCCTATCATGGTCAGATGTGAGTGTTGGCATGCCTTTCTGACATGGTGTTGGATGTGTTCCTCTCATGGTCAGATGTAAGTGTTGAGTAAGCGCTGAAGAAGACCTACATGGAGGCTAGGCCTACAACCAGCATGAAAAAGGGTTGGCTCTGTAGAACTTTCTGTGACGAGAAGAATCATGAGATAGCACCTGTGATGATGATCCAGCAGTAATGATCCAGATCCAGTGATGATCCAGATCCAGTGATGATGATCCAGATCAAGTGATGATCTAGATCCAGTGATGATGATCCAGATCGAATGATGATCCAGATCTAGTGATGATGATCCAGATCCAGTGATGATGATCCAGATCCAGTGATGATCCAGATCCAGATGAAGATGACTTGAATCTGAATATTACTTGAAGATGAATATGATGAAAAATAAATGATGATCTAGATGATACAAAGAAGAAGACTTGTGCTGATAAATTGTGTCGAGAGAATACCTTCCTAGTTAAGAGGGAGTGTTGATGTAATTGTAACTTCGGAATGTATTCACTTATATATCTTACATATTGTACCTCGATTTTTATTCCGGGAAGTGTCTGTAATGTATTTGAGTCATGTCATGCCCCAATGTTCCTATTGGGAGATTCAATAATGTAAACAAGTCATGTAAAGTAATTGTGGGTAACCCTCCTATTGGTCAAGGTTAAAGTCCCCGCAGTTGTGGGGCCCTAGGGTTATTAGACTATCCTAGAAAATTCAACCCTAGGTGAGTCATTGTAATTCAGGGCAATAGTCCCCACCATTGTGTGAAGGATAACCCTCCTTATTGGTCGGAGGAGGAAAAGTCCCCACAAGTTCTGGGGCACTAGGGTTATTAGACACTCCTAGAGATGTCGTCTCTAGTAAGTAATTGTTAAGTGAGGCCGACATGTTGGAGTGGGATTCAAGTGAACGAAAGAATATAAATAGAGAGTGAGCCTCTCTATTTATCACACACACACTCACTCATTAGGGCGCGTGAGTGAAAGAGAAGTTGTTGGGATCAGAGAGAGAGACTACTGCTATCGAGAGATCATCTTTATGTTTTTGGGTTTTACTTTTGGTGTTGATTCTATCTCTGAAGAAGTTGCGGGGTTTTCTCCTTTATGGTTTCCCTGAGGAAAATTCTTTTGTCTCTTGTCTCTTGTGTTTTATTGCTATGCATGTTATTCTCTCAGTTAAAGATCCTAAGATCATAATGCTAGCTTGAATGTTAAAAATCTAACACAAACAACCTACTACATCAGTGCTTTTACATTCTAGGCCAACCTCAAGGACTTATTACATTTGAACAACCTGCCTCTAGGATCTTTTCCATTCAGATAACCTTCGAGGCATATTACATCCAAGTAACCAGCATACTATGTCAGGACTCCTTTTACACTCGGACAACCCACATGACTTATTACATTCGAGTAACTTGTGTGCCACGACAGGGCTCATATTTACACTCGAATAACTTGTCTCAAGACTAATTACACCCAAGGATAACCTGTGAGCTTTGTCAGGACTGATTACATCCGAGGACAACCTACATGACTGATTACGTCCGAGCATATTGCTTCACCGGGATTTCTCCCGCTCTAATAACCTATCTCATTTCCCATGTGAGATATTATGCATCCGTTATTTATAGCATAGAATCATATCAAGGATTGATGACATCCAAGGATAACCTACGATATTTTCCATGACTTATTACATCCTAGGACAACCTATAGGATTGATTACGTCTAAGCAACCTACGATCTTCGCCATGATTTTCTACAAATATACCTTTTTTCCTCAAAGGATCGAGCTTGGTCCTTTTCTCCTTTGGGACATGTATGTACACCGGGAAACCAAATATTATCAAATGGATAATTTCTGTTTTCTCTTCTGAGAAATCCTTTTCAGGAGTCTTGTTGTCAAGTACTTGATGAGGAGTATGATTTTGTACACACACAGTTGTCCTTGTTTCCTCCGCCCAAAGGTGCATAGGAAGATCGTAGTCATGCAACATTATTTTTGCTACTTCCATGATGGTTTGGTTCTTTCATTTCAAAACCCCATTCAGCTAAGGATTATATGGAGTGCTCAACTCCCTCTTAATCCTGGACTCTCTGCAAAGTTCCTTGAATTCTTTCAAGGTGAATTCTCCGCGAATATATGATCATAAAGTCTTGATCTTCCTATCGGTTTGGTTCTCGACCAAGGCTTTATATTCCTTGAACTTACTAAAAACTTCATTTTTCCCATTCAAGATATATATCCAATTGTTACGTGAGAAATCATCTATAAAAGAAAACATAGTACACATACCCGCTTAATGAGCTAGAAGACATGGGTCCACATACATCCGAGTGTACTATCTCCAGTATTCCTTTAGCCTTGATATCACTGTTGGGAAAAGCCTTCTTTGCATTCTTTCCTTGTGCACATCCTTTGCAAATTCCTTCATGCTTTTCCTGGATCTCTAGCAGTCCAAAGACTACTCTACTTGCCATTGATAGTGCTCTATAGTGCACATGTGCAAGCCTTTTGTGCCATAGTTTTCTTGGTTCAATTGAGTCATGAACCAGTGCTTGTTCAAGCTGTACCTTTAGCTTGTACAAGCCTCACTCTTATTTTCCAATCATTGTTGCATCCTCTATTGTATTCCCTCTAGGCCACATGTAATATCTTGATTTTGACCCCTATTTCATTAAAATTGTACATTATGTAAATATCGTTATTAAATCATGGTGAGGATATCAAGGCCAAGGCCCTGCCATCGATTTAGCGTTTTATGTATCAGCAATTAAAATCGATGCCTATGGTTCTCGTGCTAGCCAGGCACAATATAAATTGAGACATCATGTAGATATGCAATTTAATCAAATACCCACAACTAGCTATGCAATGCAATAAGAGATGGGGGCATGATTTTCACAAGGAATAGGGAGGGAAATTATTCAAACCCTTGAGCCAATAGTGTTAAGTCAAATATCAATGAGAGGGCCCATAAACTCTCAACTACCCATTTTTTCTTATGCACCCAATCATTTAATTCTTCCAGGAGTCTGTTGAGGCAATTAATGCATTTGAAATGGAGAGGTATGGCAGTCAATTTCATATTGGGGAAAACCATCAATTTGGGAAATCATATTTTTACTTGTGGGCCAAGAAAACACCCAGAAATGTGTGCTAAATTCATTCCTCACCCATGATTTTCATTTCCTCATGCAACTGGAGCTAGATGGGCATTTTTCCCTCATGTTTTCTGCATTTAACTTCATTTTTCCATGGCTGGGAAATCCATTTTTGTATTGCACAGGGGATGGGAAGAAGAGATTCACAATTTTGGTGTTTATAGAGGTTGTTTTTTCCTCTGATGGCCCATAAACGTTTTCTGAAATCGAATTTGCTTTCCCAAGTTTAATTGCCCTTCCACCATTTCGTTTTTGATAGCCAAAACATTTTCCTCCATGCCCAAAACTTGTGTTTTGTTGTTATGTGCATCCTTGTTTTGGTGTGAAATGTAAGTAAGAATTTAGGAGTGGAAGAGGACCAAAATTGGCTTGATAAACCTAGTGAAGAGAGGAACCTCACAAAAGATCAAGATGGGTTGGTTACTCTTCTATGCACACCTTGGAGAAAAATAGAATGGAAGGTATGGCCCGAGGGAATGTGTAGTAGTGAAGGGAATAGTTCTGTGTGTCAGGTGTGTAGGTATTGTGGAGACCAAGCTAGATATATCTTGTAGAGGTGTCCATAGCTCTGTGGTTGAGCTCACTAGCTTAGCAATTCTTCATTGTCACTGCCTTAGCAGTGTAACACCCTAGTTTTGACCCCATGGTAATGAAATTGTACATGATGTATATATTGTATGTAAATCATGGCAATGAGATCAAGGCCAAGGTCCTGCCATTGATTTGGTGTTTTTGTGTATAGGTGATCAAGGTTGATACCTATGGTTATAGTGTTGGTAGAGCACAACACATTTTGGAATATCATGTAAATACACAATTTAATAAAATACCACATCTAGCTATGCACTGCAATGTGAAAGCGATGGGGGCTTTTCACAAGGAATAGGGAGGGGAGTTAGTCAAACTCTTGAGCCATAGGGTGAGACCAAATGTCAATGGGGAAACCCATAAACCCTCAGGTATCTTTTTGTCCTCTATCCTCAATCATTAAATTCTTCCAGAAGAACGGTTGAGGCAATTAATGTCTTGGGCAGAGAAAGGCATGGAAGTTGATTTCATGACTGAGCTTTCCTACAGCCTGCAGTCTATGAAGCCACACTCTTACTTCTAACGCAAGTAAGCATGTGATGCATGTCAATCCGTCTTACCTCATTTGGGGAAGGTTTGTTGATGGCTGGCAGTTGTGGTTTTTCATATTCTATCATTCACGATCATTCATTCGTGCGTTGTTCATTGTTGTTAACTCTCTTGAGTCATGGAAGGGTTGTTCTATAGGGTTTTTACGTGTGAGATTGTGGTTCATCATTTTGCAGGGTTTTCTACAAGTATTTTCCTTTGTCGAGACCCTAGTTGATGGGTTTTGTTATAGAGTGGTATGCGACCCTATTTCTTTTTGTTACAGAGTGACGCCCTTTTTTGTTGTGTCTCCCTGTGGTTTTCTCTAATGTGAACCTTGGTTTGGGTCTGAACTATATACAAGACTTAGGAGTAGAAGAGATGAAGAGTGGGATTGATAAACCTAGTGCAGAGAGGAACCTCACAAAAAGATAAGAGTGGTTGGTGAATATTCTATGCACACCCTGAAGAGCACTGGAAGGGAAGGCATAGCCCAAGGGACTGTGGAGTAGAGAAGGGGATGCTTCCTTGTGTTGGGGTGTAGGTAATTTGGATGCCAGGGAAAATAGATCTTGTATAGGTGTCCCTAGCTCTTGAATGAGCCACTAGCTTAGCCATTCTTCCTTTCCACTACCTTAGCAACCTGTGAAACCCAAACATAGATTGGCTTGGCTGAAAGCATTTGAAACCCAATTATATATTGGCTTGGTTTGGTAGGATGTGAAACCCAATTGGACATTTGCTTGGCTGTGTCTTTTTATGCATTTGGAACTGTGTGATCCTTGGCTAGAAAGCATGTGAAACCCAATTGTTAGTTCGCTTGGTTGAATAGCCTGTGAAACCCAGCATTGAGATGGCTTAGTTGTGTGCCTAATAAACCCATCCATTGGCTTGGCTAGTCCTTAATGTAAATGTTGCCTTGACTGCGTGCAGTCTGTGAAACCCAATTTTTAGCTAGATTGGTTGTAATAGCCTATGAAACCCAGCTGTGAGATGGCTTGGTTATGTAGCCTATGAAACCCATATGTTTGGCTTGTTTACCTACAGCCTGATAAACCCAACTATGTGTGTTGGCTCACCAAATTGACACTCTTTTGCACCTCTTTACATCCTCCATATACACCTTTGATCTCTTAATTTGATTCTTTTACCCCATAAATCCTTCTATATTTTCACATATTTACCCAAATATTCAACAAGTATACTAAGGTATGATAATTCATCAAAATCATTTAATTTCCTTTGATTTAATGCTTAAATATAATTTCTTGAAGGATTTTAGACTAATTATATTTCTACAACATACTTTCATTTCTGCAGCACACGTTGGTATTCGGTAGTAGGATAGATATTATGAAGATTTTCCATACGTGGCCAGCTCGTTCAAACAAACTCGAGTCTATCCATCTTAATTCTCGTTGATGACTCATGTACAATCAATGCAATCTTCATCTCTAGGAACTATGTGCCATAGAGATGAATATTTTCTATTAGATGACAAATCAAGGCATATCTCGTTAGCCATTAATTAAAGGAATCAAACAGTTGTGTTATTAATAGGAGATAGAGTTTGTTACTGTAAAATCGGGATTGGTTATCTTAGCCTTCAAGCTATAAAGAGCCATGGATCACAAATTTAAAGGAGATGTATGTGTATGTATAATACAATGAACAAATAATAGAAGGATTGCACTTCCTAAGTGTTGGTTTCTCTGAATTAAACAGAGGTAAACTCATACAATGTTATTCCTGTTAATTTAAGTAATGATGTATATGTTTCTTTAGACTGTAATTAATTTGTTTTCTGCTGTCATTATTTTCTTCATTATAGAATCATGGTTGTAGCCTAGAAGTTAGTCTGCAAGTCGTTTAAGGACTTGTGGCTTTCTTGGCAAGGATCCACCAAGAAGACCATAAGCCCTTCTCTTGTTAATCTAGTTCTTGTATAGAATAGATATGTTAATTGTTATTTTCTTTTTTTACTAAAAGAGAGAATTGTAGTTAGTAATATTGTTAAGTGACTCTAAAAATAGATTTACATATGTTTGAAATCAGTCATTTTAATGTGTGATAATTATGGAATAATACCCACAGTATTTGTTAGTTTAGAGCCGAGCTCAAACGTTAGGATAGATTAATTTAAAAGCATTGTTTTAAATACTTAGTATTGTAGATTTGATTTGTTTTGTTGTAGATTTAAATTATATTTAAAGTCATGCATTGCTATTGTAAAACTGGGTTCCCAATGAAATGAACTTAATTGTAATTTCTTCTAAATTATAGAATATATGGATTGCATTCATTTTCATTATGGTTTAAGCTTTAAGTTAATTCAGTTCTGTCTTTAAGATTAATTGCATATATCTATTCTGTAAATTACATTTATTTTGTTATAGTTTTAAAATGCAAGTTAATTTAGGAATAGTTTCAATTACAGAACTAGCCCATTTTAAAGATTAAGGTGAATAAGTAAGCTTTATAATAGTATTAAACTCCTTGGAAGGAAATTCATTAATTTAATAAGAGATTTGAAGTATTAATTGATACATCAATTTCATAAGTCTACTTTCTGCAACCTACTCTGTTTTCTGTGTCAACATGTGGTTTTATGTTCATTTAGTCCTAGTTCAGTTTCTATAACCTATTATGTTTTCTGTGTCAATAAGTAGTTTTTTGTTTATTTAAATTTCTGAATTATGTTAAATAGTTCTCATTGGTCTATGCTTTGGTATTAGAATTGTTTTGAAGTTAGTTTAAAAAGTATTTTCATTTCTGCAACTAGAATAGAACATTAATCTGAATGTTTTGTAGATCTTAGATGTGAGAGTATCTAGTTAGTATTAGGATTTTACATTTGAATAAGTTTGATAGTTGATAGATTAGGAATCTCAGTATTAAGCATTCTTGAACAATCCTTAGATTAGAGTAAGTCAACTTAGAGTGGATAAGATTAGAATAGGCCCTAATCCTGCATATACAGTGTTTGCATCTCACAAGCTACCTTCCCGGGTTGACAAATTAAGTGTTGAATTAGATAGTGCATATTTTGCCCAACATTTTGGCATCGTTGCCGAGGAGGTACTAAAGGGATTAGAGTCTAGAGAGAAAGACTGCTTTTACATTACACAACAAGGGGGAGAGGAGAACGGTAAGATGAGAGGTAAGAACCTGCGCATCCACTATAGTGGGTTGCCCCAAAACCTTGTTTTTCTTTTTCTGCACAAGTTTGTTTGATTTATTTAGAGTATGTTTCCCTTTTTGCAAATGTAGATAGTTTACTCTCCCATAAGATAATTTCAAGCATACATGTTTTCGAAATTTAGGTAGTTTCCTTTTCCTGCAGTTACTTTTGATGCAAGTGTGTTTTTCCTTTCAATAGTATGCAAGAGTGCTCTTTCTTCAGCAAAAGTAGGATTTCTTTCAAGTAGGAATGTTTTTTTAAGTTTATGGTTTCATAGTATAGATTTGGATTGCTTTCATTTCAATATTAATTTTTGATTGCATATTAGATTATTTAAATATTGGGCCAGTTTTGCACTCACGACACTTAATTTCAGCTTAGTTCCTTTGCTTCTGAGTTAAATTTTACATTTCTGTAATGAATGCATTTTATTTCTTACATGCATGGTTTTTCTACAAATAACTTAATTTAGATTTAAAATTTGAACTTTAAAAACATTTGCGTGCTGTAAGAACCACGTTACTGACCCACCTATGAAGCAGGACCTTTGAACCAGTACAAGTTTAAGGATGTTCAAAAATTTGTTAAGTAGAGAAGGGCTTATTACTACAAAAGGTTTCTTTAATCCTTGTTGCAGCATTAGTTCTGGAGAAGAATCCATCTTCCAAAGTAGGCAGCAAATCCATAAGTATCCTCATCATGAAGATCTTGACCTATACATTTCTCCTTCCTCATTTGATGAGGGAGCTCGAGAATCATGAAAAGCAGCTGAAGAAGAACAACAACTAGAACCTAAAATTAAATATAATTTCTTGCTTGCTTGGTACCAGAAGAAGAATATCAACTTGGCTTTGAAATAAAGGATACTAAAGAAGAAATCCAAGCTAGTCAAGAATCTATTAAGTCTTGGATTGGATCAGTTTTTCAATTCCAGCCTATTACACTTCAGCAATTTTTGAAAACCAGATCATATGAGAAGTTGGTTCCTCATGTCATGGTATTTGTTCATATACATTATGTGAACAAAAATGTTTTAGAAATCATGATTCGTAGGTGGTTAAACTGGAAGTATGCATACACTTGAAAGAATATTTCTACTTCCAGTAGTATAGGGTAGTGTAGGAAATAAAATAGAAGAAAGATAATAATAATAATAAAAGTGAAGAGAAAAATAAGCTCTTCTGTGAAAACCAGTTGCCTGGCACAGTCTATCAAGGGTCTAGTTAGAAAACCAGGTGACTGGCTGGCTAGGCCCCATAATAAATTTTGTTGGTGATACTTCATTTCTGCAAAAAAATATCTTCAGTTCTGTGCTCAGCTGGATGATGAGAGATTTATTAAGGATCTCCTTCCATCAAGTTTCAACCCATTGACTCCAAAACACTTTCTGGGTCTGAAGCTTGAGACATTTTTATGTACCCTAGAGCCTCCATGCCTCAATGGTAGGAATCCTTGTCATTTGTTAAGGAAATTCATTAATGTTTCTTGGAAAAGTGAATTCTACAGTTCATTCGACTCCAACCAATATATTCATGACTGCTAGGATGTACCAAGTTCCTTGATTTCCATTAAAATTAAAGATAGAATATCTCGCATTGGTTAACAACCCTCCTCATTGGTTGGTAATCCAAAGATTTCTATCTATGTTCGACATCAACAAATTTATTCACATAGGTAGATTTGCACAGAGAAAAGTATGTGGATGAAGACTTTGCAGTTTTGTCATCATGGATAGTTTTCAGTGGTTGCAACTTTCATTTTGGGTACAGAACAGTCTATTCTCTTTCTACAGAAATCCAGTAACATTCAGCACAGTGGACAGCCTATTAAAATAAACATTCTCAGTTTTATAGCAGCACAATCTCTGGGAGAAAAGCAAGAGCTGCTTGTCACAGAAACTCCATTTTGTCACAGAAATGACAACATGTAGCAGAAACTCTTGGCATCCATAGTATTTCTGAAGAACTTGGTCTTGTAAGGTAACATTAATCTAAGGTAACGATCCTTTCTTTGAAATATGTTTATTGCATTAAATTTAAGGAAATTTTAGCATGGATCTTACTTATATACTTGCTAAGCCTATACCCTCATATGATTTAGACCATACTCTTGCTTTAGTTGTCATCATACTTTTACCTTTTTTCAATATAAATCCTTTTACCCTGCCTATGTCTATCATCATTTGACAACCATCGTTATACCTTATAAATAGATCTTCATCTCTATGGCACGTAGTGCCTAGAGATGAAGATATAATCACCTTAAATATATATGATTATGTTTCTTCTGTCCATGAAACACTCGTTTCATTATTTCATACTTTTCATACATCATTGCACTAATGGTTCAAATCCTCATAAACTTTTCTATGCACCATACATTTGAATGATTGTTAAGTACGAGGCTTATGAATCACCGTTATACCCACAACATTAGAAGCCTCGAGAACCCTATTGAAAACTCATTATACGCCTATCCAATAATCCTCATCATTTTCCAAGTTTCTGTTTCATCCTTTGTTCTCTATCCAAGGTGTAGTCTCAGAGCACATTATGGGATGAAAGGGAGCTGCACACCATGAGCCGTGTTTTGTCTCTCTGTTAGAATTTTTTCCCGAATTCAGCGCATGCAAGGAAATATTTGAAGGCATCTAGTATCAATTTTTCCAAAAGTTTCAGGGGCATGATGACGACATTACACTAAAATTCTCCCAGGGATTTGATGGGAAAGTTGTGCACATGGGTGATTTTCTCATGGCGGTTTTAGAGAAAACAGTTTCCCATGCCACTGGTCTACCTCGTCGTGGGGAGCGTTGGTTTAAAAATAAACCCATAGAGCATGTATTCTGTACCAGGCTTTTAAAAGAAGAACATCTGTCTGCAAACTGGAAGAAGGATTTTCCTCGAGATTGGATGCCAGATGAATGGCGCAATGTGCTCTATGTATTATAGAAGTATTTGACTTGTGAAGGAAGGTATGTCACCACTCTAAATTACCATATTCTCCTAATTGTGCATTTTGAAGCAGAACTGGAAATTAATTTCCCTTATTTCCTATGCAAGAGTTTAGCTAAGATGTCAAGAAGGGTTCAAAAGCATTCTGGGAACCCTTATAACAGTCTTTATCATCACGGCTTGGTCAAAATTCTCATTGAGGATGAGCTGCATCTTCGAAAGGATAATTGGGCAAATTTTGTGGATAGAATTCGGGGTCTCCCTTCATCCGCAAACCCTTATTCTCAACACATTCATGTTTCTCCTTAGCCTGAAAGTCGTGAATTAGAAGTTGTCCCTGACCCATAGCCAAAACCACCCCTAATTGAACTTTTCTCCTCTGTATTACGAAAATACAAAAAGAAACAACCTTAGCTGAAAAGCCCTAATGTCGCAGAATCCACACGGCCACAACGAACCACTAGAAGTATGACAAAACAATTCGTTAAACCCTCTAATCCATCCCTCAATATACAACCATCTGTTTTGATTGACCTGGAGGAATCCCCTGACTCAGAGCCAGGTCTCCCTGAGAAAAATACCCCAAGTCCACTTTCTCCATTACCTCCTCAAGAATTTGATTTTGCATATAATGAACATTCTCTTCTTGATTTTGGTTCTGAAACCATGGATGAAAATCCTCCTGTTCCAAAATATGGCCATGCAGAATATGATCCTAAACTGTTTAACCCTCAACAGTTTGAATATGGGTCTCCTGATGATAATTCACCTGCACAAGAACCATGTGATGAACATATACCTTAAGTCTCAGCCACTTCTACCATTCCTTCTGTAATTGCCCAGATGCAGAATAAAAATAAGAAGATTAAGAAGCTCAAAGCAATACTCAATTCATATGAACAAGCCCAACAGGAAAAAGATCTATTGCTTGCAGAATCTGAGAAATATAATGAGAAATGGAGAGATTATAGTCTTCTCAGGCTAGCAACAACGGCTTCGACCTAGAAATTCCGGAGGAAGTGCAGAGAATTGTCTCAAGCTCGGAGGATGAATTTTTTGGAGCGCTTGGTACAGCTGGACATACGGTGGAGTGCCAACAAAACTATTGGATCTTCAAAAACTTGCCCATGTGCCTGGTCCTCAGATTCAACCCAATGGTTCCACCACACCTAGCCCTTCCTGTTCAACCACCCTTGGCTCCCTAAGAGACCGCACCACAAGGTCTTAAACCAATCTTGCCTCAAGCCTCTCCATGCCCACCTGATGCCTTGACCCCCTCCTCTTGTGGATTTCTTGGCAAGGATCCACCAAGAAGACCATAATCCCTTCTTTTATAAATCTAGTTCTTGTATAGAATAGATATGTTAATTGTTATTTTCTGTTTTTACTAAAAGAGAGAATTGTAGTTAGTAAGATTGTTAAGTGACTGTAAAAATAGATTTACATATGTTTGAAATTAGTCATTTTATTGTGTGATAATTATGGAATAATACCCACAGTATTTGTTAGTTTAGATTCGATCTCGGATGTTAGGATAGATTAATTTAAAAGCATTGTTTTAAATACTTAGTATTGTAGATTTGATTTGTTTTGATGTAGATTTAAATTCTATTTTAAAGTCATACATTGCTTCTGTAAAATTGGTTTCCCATTTAAATGAACTTAATTGTATTTTCTTCTAAATTATAGAATATATGGATTGCATTCATTTTCATTATGGTTTAAGCTTTAAGTTAATTCAATTTTGTCTTTAAGATTAATTGCATATTTCTATTCTGCAAATTACATTTATTTTGTTATAGTTTTAAAATGCAAGTTAATTTAGGAGCATTCATATTTGACACAGGACAAATCATCTTGATCTTCTTTGGAAAATTGGGGCTTGAAATCAATAGTGTGGCTGAGATAAATGGACTCCTTCAAGGCATCAGAATTTCCTTCACTCATTCCCTCTTCCGCTTTAGAAGGCGACTCAACTCTCATCCTGAATCTCGCCAACAAGCTCCAGAATGGGACTAGTAGCTCCAAATCTCCTTCAGCTAGAGATTGGAGCATGATATTCAACAAATCATTGAGCTCCTAGCACAACCAGTTGCCATTAATTTCCAGCACATCAGAAGAGATTCCAACTCCCTGGTGGATAAGATTGTCGACTGGGGAGTCCCCTCCTCTATGTTATTGCATCATTGCACCATGGCTAGTATTCCAGATGCTCACCTAAGGTAGGTTTGTGAGCTCATAGCTTCTAAAGATCTAACTCGGATGCAGGAGTGAGTCAGGCCAATGTGGAGGCTAACATGGCCCCTCCATCCCAAGCTCAACCCACCATCATTAATGGCCTTTAAGACTCAGGTAGACGTGGTCGCTCCTCAGCTCGACGATAGGACGATGTAGTCTCATTGTAGCTTAGGCTCCATTACTTCTCCTCCTGGAAGCCATGCCTCGCGCAAGCACCATTCAATTGGGACGATGGCATCTATCATGGTCTTCCTACTTTACTCTACTTCTCCACTCTTCTGGTTCATTAGTGCTCTTCAGGTTCTTGATGCTCTCCATGGTCGCTTTGCGCACCAGGGTCACCACCCTCCGCTTCAGTTTACATTTATTTGTCTCTCTGCTACTCCGTGCCCCCGAATTGCTCTCCATTATCTGAGCTCGCCAACCCAGATCCTTGCTCAAGCCAGTATTCTCATTTATCTGCACAATACCACCCCCCATCCATGCCTAGAAGACAAAGAGGCACTTCCCACAGGGGACGAGGACACCATGCTCAGTCAGAAGGCCAAATTCCTCTCTCTTCTCAGACTAGAAACAACGACTTTGTCCTGGAAATTCCAAAGGAAGTGCAAAGAATTGTCTCGGAATGGGAGGATGAATTTTCTGGAGCACTTGGTGCAGTTGGACGTACGGTTGAGTGCCAACAGAACTACTGCGTCTTCAAAAACCTACTCACACAACTAGTCCTCATATTCAACCCACTAGTTCTGCCACACCTAGGCCCTCCTATTCAACCACCCTCAGCTTCCCAAGAGACCGCACCACAGGGTCCTCAACCTATCTTGCCTCAAGCCTCTCCATGTCCACCTGATGCCTTGGCCCCCTCCTCTACTCCGCCACAGTGCTCCATTCCCCCTCCACATCTTCGACCCTCCTCCAGCACTACATGTAAGTTCTCATCCAACCCAATTGTCTTGAAGAATACCTCTCCGTTACCCACCAAAAACCCACCTGCAGTCTCCAGGAAGGAAGACTCCAGCTCCAGTGACGAGGAAATGGTGACATCTGGTGACAGTTCGGCGACATCTTCAGGCGAGCCTACACATCCAGCATCTCCAGGTTACACATGTCCAATCACGGAAGAACCATGGCCTGGGCAGAAACCATGACCCGTGGTCGTTACGTCCATGTGTACTTCTATCTTCCTGCATGGGCTACGTTCAGGTTCCTTACTAGCCACATGCCGCTCATTTTTTATCATGTATGGTTTTCCTTTGTTTAGGTATTGTTCACGTGATGGCTTTTGCGACACCCTCCTTGAACTGTGGAGGTTTTGTCTATGTTTAATTGGAAGGCATTTTTTCCCTCCAAGAGGAAGGGTCACTTTTGATCTCTTTTCCCTCCCAGAGGGAGGGCCTAGCTACACTTTGATACTCTATATCTGCTCCACTTGAGCAAGTCGGTCAGTAATTATGCTTGTACTATTATTTTCTCTTTTTTTTAATAGAATAGATCTCAACTTACAAAAAAAAAATCAGTTTTGTCTTTAAGATTAATTGCATATATCTATTCTGTAAATTACATTTATTTTGTTATAGTTTTAAAATGCAAGTTAATTTAGGAATAGTTTCAATTACAGAAGTAACCCATTTTAAAGATTAAGGTGAATAAGTAACCTCTATAATAGTAGTAAACTCCTTGGAAGGAAATTCATTAATTTAATAAGAGCTTTGAAGTATTAATCGATACATCAATTTCATAAGTCTACTTTCTGCAACTTACTCTGTTTTCTGTGTCAACATGTGGTTTTTTGTTCATTTAGTCCTAGTTCACTTTATGTAACCTATTATGTTTTCTGTGTCAATAAGTAGTTTTCTGTTTATTTAAAATTTTAAATTATGTTAAATAGTTCTCATTGGTATATGCTTTGGTATTAGAATTGTTTTTAAGTTAGTTTAAAAAGTATTTTCATTTCTGCAACTAGAATAGAACATGAATCTGAATGTTTTGTAGATCTTAGATGTGAGAGTATCTAGTTAGTATTAGGATTTTACATTTGAATAAGTTTGATAGTTGATAGATTAGGAATCTCAGTATTAAGCATTCTTGAATAATCCTTAGATTAGAGTAAGTCAACTTAGAGTGGATAATATTAGAATAGGCCCTAATCCTGCACATACAGTGTTTGCATCTCACAATCTACCTTCTCGGGTTGACAAATTAAGTGTTGAATTAGATTATTAGTGCATATTTTTCCCAACATTTTGGCACCGTTGATGAGGAGTTGCTAAAGGGATTAGAGACTATATAGATAGGATGCTTTTACATTACACCACAAGGGAGAGGGGAGAACGGTAAGACGAGAGGTAAGAACCTGCGCATCCACTATAGTGGGTTGCCCCAAAACCTTGTTTTTCCTATTCTGCACAAGTTTGTTTGATTTATTTAGAGTATGTTTCCCTTTTTGCAAATGTATATAGTTTACTCTCACATAAGTTAATTTCAAGCATACATGTTTTTGAAATTTAGGTAGTTTCCTTTTCCTGAATTTACTTTTGATGCAAGTGTGTTTTTCCTTTCAATAGTATGCAAGAGTGCTCTTTCTTCAGCAAAAATAGGATTTCTTTCAAGTAGGAATGTTTTTTTAAGTTTATGGTTTCATAGTATAGAGTTGGATTGCTTTCATTTCAATATTAATTTTTGATTGCATATTAAATTATTTAAATATTAGGCCAGTTTTGCACTCACAACACTTAATTTCAGTTTAGTTCCTTTGCTTCTGAGTTAAATTTTACATTTATCTAATGAATGCATTTGATTTCCTGCATGCATGGTTTTTCTGCAAATAACTTAATTTAGATTTAAAATTTGAACTTTAAAAACATTTGGGTGTTGTAAGAACCATGTTACTGACCCACCTGTGAAACAAGACCTTTGAACCAGTACAAGTTTAAGGATGTTCAAAAATTTGTTGAGTAGAGAAGGGCTTATTACTACAAAGGGTTTCTTTAATCCTTGTTGCGGCATCAGGTCTAGAGAAGAATCCATCTTCCAAAGTGGGAAGAAAATCCATAAGTATCCTCAGCATGAATATATTGACCTATACATTTCTCCTTCCTCATTTGATGAAGGAGCTCAAGAATCATGGAAAGCAGCTGAAGAAGAACAACAACTAGAACCTGAAATTACATAATTTCTTGCTTGCCTAGTACCAAAAGAAGAATATCAACTTGGCTTTGAAATAAAGGATACTAAAGAAGAAATCCAAGCTAGTCAAGAATCTATTAAGTCATGGATTGGATCCGTTTTTCAGTTCCAGCCTGTTACTCTTCAACAATTTTTGAAAACCATATCATATGAGAAGTTGGTTCCTTGTGTCATGGTATTTGTTCATATACATTATGTGAACAAAAATGTTTTAGAAATCCTTATTTGTAGGTGGTTACACTAGAAGTATGCATACACTTGAATGAATATTTCTACTTCTAGTAGTATAGTGTAGTGTAGGAAATAAAATAGAAGAAAGATAATAATAAAAAGTAAAGAGAAAAATAAGCTCTACTGTGAAAACCAGTTGTCTGACACAGTCTAGCAAGGGTCTATTTATAAAACCAAGTGACTGGCTGGCTAGGCCCCATAATAAAGTTTGTTGGTGATACTTCATTTCTGCAAAAAAAAAAATTTTGTTCTGTGCTCAGCTGGATGATGGGAGATTTATTAAGGCTCTCCTTCCAACAAGTTTCAACCCATCGACTCCACAACACTTTATGGGTTTGAAGCTTGAGACATTTTTAGGTACCCTGGAGCCTACATGCCTCAATGGCAGGCATCCTTGTCATTTGTTAAGGAAATTCATTAATGTTTCTTGGCAAAGTGAATTTTGCAGTTCATTCGACTCTAACCAATCTATTCATGACTATCAGGATATACCAAGTGCCTTGATTTCCATTAACATTAAAGATGGAATATCTCACGTTGCTTAACAACCCTCCTCATTGGTTGGTAATCCAATGATTTCTATCTATGTTCCACATCAACAAATTTATTCACATAGGTATATTTGCACGAAGAAAAGGATGTGGATGAAGACTTTGTAGTTTTTTCATCATGGATAGTTTTCAGTGGTTGCAGCTTTCATTTTGGGTACAGAACAGTCTATTCTCTTTCTATAGAAATCCAGTAACATTCAGCACAGTGGATAGCCTATTAAAATAAAAATTCTTAGTCTTATAGCAGCGCAATCTCTGGGAGCAAAGCGAGAGCATCTTATTACAGAAACTCCATTCTGTCACAGAAATGACAACATGCAGCAGAAACTCTTGACATCCAAAGTATTTCTGAAGAACTTGGTCCTGTAAGGTAACATTAATCTAAGGTAATGATCCTTTCTTTGAAATATGTTTATTGCATTTAATTTAAGGAAATTTTAGCATGGATCTTACTTATATACTTGCTAAGCCTATACCCTCATATGATTTAGACCATACTCTTGCTTTAGTTGTCATCATACTTTTACCTTTTTTTAATATAAATCCTTTTACCCTGCCTCTATTTTTCATCATTTACTAACCATCCTTATACCTTATAAATAGATCTTCATCTCTATGGCACGTAGTGCCTAGAGATGAATATATTATCACCTTAAAAATATATGATTATGTTTCTTTTGTCCATACAACACTCGATTCATTCCTTCATACTTTTCATACATCATTGCACTGACGGTTCAAATCTTCATAAACTTTTCTATGCGCCATACATTTGAATGATTGTTAAGTACGAGGCTTTTGAATCACCATTATACCCACAGCATTAGAAGCCTCGAGAACCTTGTTGAAAACTCCTTATATGCCTATCCAATAATCCTCATCATTTTCCCAATAATTTCTGTTTCATCCTTTGTTCTCTATCCAAGGTGTAGTCTCAGAGCACAATATGGGACGGAAGGGAGCTGCACGCCATGAGCCGGGTTCTGTCTCTATGTTAGAAGGTTTTCCCGATTTCAACGCATGCAAGGAAATATTTGAAGGCATCTGGTATCAATTTTTCCAAAAGTTTCAGGGGCATGATGACGACATTACATTGAAATTCACCCAGGGATTTGATGGGAAAGTTGTGCACATGGGCGATTTTATCGTGGTGGTTTCAGAGAAAACATTTTCCTGTGCCACTATTCTACCTCATCATGGGGAGAGTTGGTTTAAAAATAAACCCATAGAGCGCGCAGTCTGTACGAGGTTTTTAAAAGAAGAACATCAGTCTGCAAACTGGAAGAAGCATTTTCCTCGAGATTGGATGCAGGATGAATGGCGCAATGTTCTCTATGTATTACAGAAGTATTTGACTTGTGAAGAAAGGTATGTCACCACTCTGAATTACCATATTCGTGTACTTGTGCATTTTGAAGCAGAACTTTAAATGAATTTCCCTTATTTCCTATGCAAGAGTTTAGCTAAGATGTCGAGAAGGGTTCAAAAGCATTCTGACAACCCTTATAACAGTCTTTATCATCATAACTTGGTCAAAATTCTCATTGAGGATGAGCTGCATCTTCGAAAGGATAATTGGGAAAATTTTGTGGATAGAATTCGGGGTCTCCCTTCATCCGCAAACCCTCATTCTCCACACATTCATGTTTCTCCTCAGCCTAAAGGTCATGAATTAGAAGCCGTCCATGACCCTGAGCTAGAACCACCCCTAATTGAACTTTTCTCCTCTATATTACGAAAATCCAAAAAGCAACGACCTCAGCTGAAAAGCACTAATGTCACAAAATCCACACTGTCGCGACGAACCACTAGAAGTAAGACAAAAAAATTCGTTAAACCCTCTAATCTAGCCCTCAATATACGACCATCTATTTTTATTGAACTAGAGGAATCCCCTGACTCAGAGCTAGGTCTCCCTGAGAAAAATACTCCAAGTCCACTTCCTCCATTACCTCCTCGGGAATTTGATTTTGCATATAGTGAACATTCTCTTCTTGATTTTGATTGTGAACCCATGGATGAAAATCCTCTTGTTCCAAAATATGGCCATGTAGAATATGATCCTGAACTGTTTAACCCTCAACAATTTGACTATGGGTCTCCTGATGATAATTCACCTGCACAAGAACCATGTGATGAACATATACCTAAAGTCTCGGCCACTTTATCCATTCCTTCTGTAATTTCCTAGCTGTAGAAGAAAAATAAGAAGATTAATAAGCTCAAAGCAGTACTCAGGTCATATGAACAAGCCCAACAAGAAAAAGATCTATTGCTTGCATAATATGAGAAATATAAAGAGCAATGGAGAGATTATAGTCTTAAGCTCTTGCAGAAGAATGATAAATTGAAGGGAAAGCGTGACAAAGTAGTTGTAGGTATAAAACGCCTTCAGAAATGAGTAAGGAATTGGAGAGTTGAGGCCTGTAAGCACTTGTCATATATCAGTATGTTGAAAAAGAAATTAAAGGATTGATCAAATCCAGCTGGTAGAAACTTGAACATTGTGGTCAATGCAACATAAGCCTTTTCAGTGATATTAAAACTCAGTTTTGAAATTTTGAAGACTCTATCTGGTTTGTTTGCATGGGACATACAAACAGATAGGCGTGGGAGAGAGAGTTTCCAGGAAACGGGACAGTGAAGAATTGGATATCATTGATTTTTTCAGCAAGGTTGGAAAACAGTTTTGAAAATTTTTGAAATTTTGGAAAGACATGTTTGCATGAGGACATACAAATACTCAGGCATGGGAGTATGTTGGCTCGCCAAATTGACACTCTTTTGCACCTATTTGCATCCTCCATATACACCTTTGATCTCTTCATTTGAGTCGTTTACCCCATAAATCCTTCTATATTTTCACATATTTACCCAAATATTCAGCAAGTATACTAAGGTATGATAATTCATCAAAATCCTTTAATTTCCTTTGATTTAATGCTTAAATGTAATTTCTTGAATGATTTGAGACTAATTATGTTTATGTAGCACATGTTGGTATTCAACAGCAGGTTAGATATTATGAAGATTCTCCATACATGGCCAGCTCGTTCAAACAAATTCGAGTCTATCCATCTTAATTCTCGCTAATGACTCATGTACAATCAATGCAATCTTCATCTCTAGGCACTTCGTGCCATAGAGATGAAGATTTGCTATTATATGACAAATCAAAGCATATCTTGTAGCCATTAATTAAAGGAATCAAACAGTTGTGTTACTAATAGGAGATAGAGTTTGTTACTCTAAAATCGGGATTGGTTATCTTAGCCTTCGAGCTATAAAGAGCCATGGATCGAAAATTTAAAGGAGATGTATGTGTATACAAAATACAATGAACAGTTAATAGAAGGATTCCGCTGCCTAAGTGCTGGTTTCTTTGAATTAAATAGAGGTCAACTCATACAATCTTATTCATGTTATTTTAAGTAATGATGTATATGTTTCTTTAGACTATAATTAATTTGTTTTCTGCTGTCATTATTTTCTTCATTATAGAATCATGGTTGTAGCCTAGAAGGTAGTCTGCAAGTCATTTAAGGACTTGTGGCTTTCTTGGCAAGGATCCACCAAGAAGACCATAAGCCCTTCTCTTGTAAATCTAGTTCTTGTATAGAATAGATATGTTAATTGTTATTTTATGTTTTTAGTAAAAGAGAGAATTGTAGTTAGTAAGAGTGTTAAGTGACTGTAAAAATAGATTTACATATGTTTGAAATCAGTCATTTTATTGTGTGGTAATTATGGAAAATTACCCAAATTATTTTTTAGTTTAGAGCCAAGCTCAGATGTTAGGATAGATTAATTTAAAAGCATTGTTTTAAATACTTAGTATTGTAGATTTGATTTGTTTTGCTGTAGATTTAAATTCTATTTTAAAGTCGTACATTGCTTTTGTAAAACTGGGTTCCCAATGAAATGAACTTAATTGTGTTTTCTTCTAAATTATAGAATATATGTATTGCATTCATTTTCATTATGTTTTAAGCTTTAAGTTAATTCAATTATGTCTTTAATATTAATTGCATATATCTATTCTGCAAATTACATTTATTTTGTTATAGTTTTAAAATGCAAGTTAATGAAGGAATAGTTTCAATTACAGAAGTAGCCCATTTTAAATATTAAGGTGAATAAGTAAGCTCTATAATAGTATTAAACTCCTTGGAAGGAAATTCATTAACTTAATAAGAGCTTTGAAGTATTAATCGATACATCAATTTCATAAGTCTACTTCCTGCAACTTACTCTGTTTTCTGTGTCAACATGTGGTATTCTGTTCATTTAGTCCTAGTTCACTTTCTGTAACCTATTCTATTTTCGGTGCCAATAAGTAGTTTTTTGTTTATTTAAATTTCTGAATTATGTTAAATAGTTCTCATTGGTCTATGCTTTGGTATTAGAATTGTTTTGAAGTTAGTTTAAAAAGTATTTTCATTTCTGCAACTAGAATAGAACATGAATCTAAATGTTTTGTAGAGCTTAGATGTGAGAGTATCTAGTTAGTATTAGGATTTTACATTTGAATAAGTTTGATAGTTGATAGATTAGGAATCTCAGTATTAATCATTCTTGAATAATCCTTAGATTAGAGTAAGTCAACTTAGAGTGGATAAGATTAGAATAGGCCCTAATCCTGCATATACAGTGTTTGCATCTCACAAGCTACCTTCCCGGGTTGACAAATTAAGTGTTGAATTAGATAGTGCATATTTTTCCCAATAGTGTGTTGGCTTGGCTGGACAGTCTAATAAACCCAACTAAAGGTTGGCTTGATTGTGTGTAATGTGATCTGGTTGTGTTTGAGTCTATTGTTCCCTAGTTCCTTGTGGAAGCTATGCCCAACTCGGGGGTGGCAATGTGTTGAGAGATTAATGAAAACAACTGGCCTATGTTTGGGTGGAACGTTGCAGCGATATAGCTAGTTGCAGGAAAGATTCATCTTCAAGATAAGTATTCTCTGTTATTCTTATTTATGCAATGTGTTTGCTTATGAATGAATTGAATATGATGAATTCTTGCTAATGATTTTAGTAGGGTTTACTGTGTTAAATGTTTGTGCATTTGCTTTTGTATATGCCTTATATGTTTCAAGTTTATGATCATGGAGGCTAGAATCCTAGTTACAGAGTCAGAAGGCATCTGAATTAATTTTTTCTGCACCCCAGGATCTGCCTACGGAAGGTGGGAGGCAGAAGAGAGAAGTTGAAATAGAGCAGGATGTTGGTTTTTCACACTCCAAGGTCTGCCTGCGGAAGGCGGAAGGTGGAAAACATGAAAGAGACAAGGTAGAATGTTGGATTTCTGATTCTTGGAATCCTCCTGTGAAAGGAAGAAGTCAAAAGCAGAAAAAGAGCTGGAAATTCCAAGGCAAAAGTGCATTTCCGCACCCCGGAATCTACCTGCGAAAGGCGGAAAGTGGGAAAAATGTTAAGGAAAAAAGTTAGTTTTCCAATTCCTAAGTTCCGCACTGGAAGGTGGAAGGGTGGAATGCAGAAGGTGGAAATATGGATAAAGGATTCCGTCATTTGTGAGTTTTATGATTCCCAAATTCTGCAATGGAGGGCGGAAAGGCAGAATACGGAAGCTGGAAACGTGGATAAAGTACTATGTCAAAAGTTATGTTTCTGAATTCCAAGTTCTAAAGGCTGAAGGTGAAAGGGTGGAAAGAAGAATATGCAACGCGGTTTGAATGACTCTATCGCATGCTATGTTTCCAATTTCCGATTTCGCAGTGGAAGGTGGAAGGGAAAATGCAGAAGGCAGAGTGTGGAAAGAACAGGTTCAGTGGGGAAGTGATTATTTTGGTTACAGAGTGGATCCGTCATGGGAAGAACGATTGTTATAATGATGTTTATGCTTAATCATGAATGTTGAAGAGTGTTTTCGCAGCTATGCCCTGTGTTTCAAAATAAGAACCACGATTCTTTAAGAAAAATTGTAATTCTGCATGATAGTTGGGGTATGGGTATGTGACATTGTGGTATCAGAGCTAATGGTTACAACATTGGGCCTAAATGGGCCAAGTTAAATAGATGCACAGAGAAAGTTGCAACAAGACAGAGTGTTATTTAGCAGATTCACTAAATCTCACCAACTCGACCAAATGTATCTGGCAGCACTCGTTAAAGGGAAAACTTCAAATGGATGGTGAACCCAATTACATAAAGTGACTTTCATACCTCCAATATTTGAGCTTGATATCCAATGGGGAGTAGAAACATCATTTACGCATGTTTCCTATCATGCACAACAAAATTTTCTTTGCCCCCACTAGTTCTCCCAGTGAAATCGTTGTCAACCGTTGATATGTTTGGGGATCAACCTTGTCTATTGATCTCAATCTACTCTGTGGCGATTATTTTCCAATTTCACAACTCAACGCCTTTTTATCCTCCACGTTCTTTTATTTACAAAATTCACCTTGGTTGTAGATCTGGTTCTACCACGATCTCGACCGTCCACACTTGCAGTGAATAGTCGGTAAGTGATTTTTGAATATTGAGATTGTCTAACAGGGTGTTTATTAACACATTTTTGCAGATTCATAGTGCATATTGGAAAAGTTGGTTTTTGTCTTAGCCATGAGGACCTAAAACATGAATGATGCACAGAATCCCTATGGGAACGAGGAAGATGCTATGGGAGAAAACGTCCGATTTGGAAATGTTGAAAAAGAATCTAACAGAAGAATAGATCAAGAGACTCTGCCATATATTGTAGCCACCATGAGAAGCCTGATTAAATCTCAGGAAGAGCAGAATCAGTTGAATGCATCCATGCTACAGAATTTGACAGACATCGAAAGGTGGATGAACTCTGGGCATCACGCAGTACATCCGGAAGGAAGTAAGAGCAGTGTCAGGAGAAGAAAAAGGTCTCCTAGTGGATCATCTGACTTGGAAGGATCCGCTGGGGGTTCAAGATCTTCATATCACAGGGATAATAGGAAGAGGTGTTACCAAAACCTTTCACGTGATGAATTTAAGAAGGCAAGGCCGCCTACCTTTAATGGTGAGGTAAATACTGGTAAAGAAGTTGAAGCTTGGCTTCTTGGGATGAAGAAATATTTTCAAGTCCAAGACTACTCTAGAAATACGAAGGAAAGGGTAGCCATCTTTAATCTGAACAGAAGAGCATCTATATGGTGGGAGCACCTCAGGCAAGTGAGGAAGATCAATGACATAAATATTGTGTGGAAGTAGTTCAAGATGTATTTCAAGAAGAAGTACTTGTCTGACAGGTGCTATGATGACAAGATTAAAGAGTTCCATGAGTTGAAATTGGGATAGCTGACCATGGAAGAATATGCAAACAAATTCTTGGAGCTGTTGAGGTATGTCAGGTACATCAAGGATGATAAATTGAAAATCCAGCATTTTTTGAGTGGGCTACCTCAGTCATACAAAGACAGGATTGAGTTTGATGAACCTAGAACTCTAGAAGAGGTTATCAGGAAGGCCAAGTATTGCTATGATCATAACAAAGGAAAACCCGATATCCATAAGGCATGGAAGGACAAGAAGAATGAAAAGTTTGACCAAAGGAAGAAAGGTTTGAAACCTTCTCACTTCCAAAATCAGCAAAGGTAGCCATCACAAGCTATGACTAAGCCATCTAGAGTGATAAATGACAGGTCAAGAAATCCAAAAGAGATCAGAGAACCTCTCCAATTTTGGAGATGTGGAGAAAACCATACATGCAGGAACTGTCCGCTAGAGAATGGGTATGTGAGGCAAGCTCACAACATCCAAGAAGATGAAACAGTGGGTCAAGTAGTAAGGAATGTCCCTAGAATTTATGCAGCATTGGAGGACCGTCAGGCAGATCAGTAGTCAACTGTGGTTGAAGCTGCGGGTAAGATTGCTGAGCAATCTGTTTCTATTTTCATTGACCCTGTATCTACTCACAGTTATATTACTCCTAGAGTTTTTTAGATTTGTTCTTTTAAGAAGTTAAAGCATAGAAAATCATGGCTAGTTCAACTAGCCACTAGAACCAAGAGAAGAGTTAGTGAGGTGGTATATAAATGTACATTAGTCATGGATGGGTTAGTCACTTGTGCATACTTGAATGTTCTACCACTTGGTTCCTATGATATTCTCATTGGAATGGATTGGTTGGAAGCTCACATAGTTAAGCTTGACTGTTATAACAAGACTTTTGAATGCATGGATGAAGAAGGAAATCCAAGGGTTGTAAGAGGCATTCCAAAGGTGATTTCTGTTAGGCAGATTTCAGCAATGCAGCTGAAGAAGTTCTATGGGAAAGGTTGCAGATTGTATGCAGCTCATGTCTTGGAGGCAGCAGAAAATGAAACTCCTAGGTTGGAGGACTTTCATGTGTTCCAGGTGTTTGTGCCAAAAATTATTTCCAAGGCTATGAAGAAACAAGCCAACACAATCTAAAAAAACTCAATAAAGTAAACTAGGTTTTAGGGTTTCTGAAATGTTTTCTTGGTTGTAAAGTTTGGTGACAAATAGGGAATACACTCATGAACCAAATAAAAACTGAATCATAAGCAAGGAAAAACAGAGATGCATCATATAATCACCAGAATCCAACAGAACATGATATTGAAGTTCATTCATAAAAGATAAGCATTACCAACATACAAACATAGACCAACAATGAATTTATCAGTTAAGCAACTAAACAAGTCAAAAATGAAGCCAACATACAAACTAAAGGGTGAAAAGGATCATATATTTCATAATCTGTCATCAAATACATATGAGAGTTATGATACTTAGCTCACAAACAAGTCCAAAAGACCTCCTGAAGTCCTCCAAAAATCGAACCCCTCTTCTGTCCTTCTAATTTATCTAAATATTGTTTTTTACAAAATCAGTTAGGGTCTAAACCCTAACTGCCCTGAACCAACTCGATGGGATAAAGTGACATCATATTTACAAAATAAAATATTTCTTCCAAAAACTTAACAAAAGATTAACTAACTAAAATATTCCTCAAAAAACATAACAAACAACTGACTGACTTAACAAACTCAAAGGTCTTTTGCAGCCTCAGCTAGTAAGGCTATTCCATCCAAAGCTTGAGCCTTCTTCTTAGCTCTCTTTTGCTCATCTTCCATGTCTACTAACCTTCTTGTGAGTTCTTCATTCTTCTGCTGCAAGTCTCTGACAGTCTGCTTCAGCTCTGTACATTGCAAGTCTGTGGCTCTTTTCCTCTTCAGGGCTTCCTTGGACACTGTAGTAAGCTCTTCATAATGGTCATTTAATTCCTGCAAATCCTCCCTAAGTATTATGTTTGCTAGGATCAAGCCATCATTTACTTCTTGCATGAAATCCATTTGATGTCTGTATTGTTTAACTGTTTTCTGCAGGTTTTGCTTGTTTGAATCAAAAACCTTCCCTGCTGTAGTATTCTGCACATCAGTGGGCATCCATGGTATATTGAGTTTCCTGAAAATGTCTGCATCTTCTTCTAACAGATCTATAGAAATATCAGGAATACTAGGGTTTTCCTGAGTGTCTGCTTCCTTAGGTATATCTTCATCTATTAACAGCTGGTCTTTAGAATAAGAAACCTTGGTTTCCTTTTGTTATTCTTCTTTTAACATTTCATTTCTTAACTCTAAAAAGACTGCTGATAATTTAGTCTCAGTGAGACTAACCTCCTCTGCTGACTTTGATGGATTTTTCCCCTTTGCATGATGAGAAACTGGAGTTTTCAGAACTGCTTCTTTCTTAATTTTTGGTTTTTCATCTGAAGAATCATCATTAATTACTGTTACCTCTTTTGTATTTAATCTAGGGTTTAACAATTTTTTCATATTCAATCTCAACTTATTTGTTGGCCTAGTTTTAGCCCTCCAAGCTGGAGAACCTGGGGCCAACTCTCCCAGCATTTTCAACGTTCTTCCTTGATGTCTTACAGTAGCTAACTCTATGGCTATCACTTTGGTCTTATTTTTCTTTGACTTCTCTGCTTTATTCTCTTGTCTGCAGCATTCTGTGTGGGTATCAACCTTAGCTTCAGTTTTGGCAATGGATTCATCTTCCTCTAATAGATATCCCTCGTCCTTAGACAAGATAGTGATGGGACTCCTTTGCTGGGCCTGAATGTCTTCTTCCTGTACAACAACCTTTTCTATGACAACAGTCTCCTCTTTCATGACCGCTTCTGTTGTTTCCCTATCCTGCACAGGCTGATCCTCTTTTTGTGTAAACAGTGAATATTTCCCTTTACTGTCAGCTGAAAACTTTTGAGGTTTATTGTCATCATTCAAGGGCTCTGGTGCTTCTTCAAGTTTAACCTCTTTCTTGTCTTCAGACTTTATCTTCTGACCTAGTTTCCTAACTAGGGTTTTCCCCTTATCCACTTGCTTTTTGATTTGTTGTTCCTCTTGCTTGATTTGAAAACCAGTCCAGAAAAGGAAATAATTCCATGTCTTCCCTTCCTTTTGTAGAGCAGTACTAATGATGAGCTTAATCAAACCATGGTGGAAGATGGATTGTGAAGTATGATCTCGATGCCCCTTGACTCTACTGGACATCTTCTGCAGACTTTTGAAAAGGAAGAAAGGAAGGCTCATTTTGGATTCACCAACCATATGCTGTAAAAACCTAAAATGGTATTTCAAGACATAGGCATATCTGCCTTCACAGGTGATATAGCTTTGCAAGATTCTAATGGGTTCCACCCACTCACTTCTGAAATTTTGGATTAGTATGCCTTTGCTCCAATCTGGGGTAATATTAGGTAACAGGTATCTCTAGGCATCAAAAATGAAAGGCAACTTCTTAAACCACATTTCACCTTCATTTTTTATTCCTGTAGCTTCTGCAATTAGCTCCACAGTCAACTTGAACCTCAGTGTATCAAACACTATCATGTCCTGGTTATAGCTTTTGGCAAATTGATAAGAGACTTCAGTATTGTAGCCATCTATCTTTTTGAAGAAATCTAGCCACCCCGCATTCTGGAAAAGTTCTACACAACCTGGGAATTTCTCAATCCAGCTTACATCAGTGGGCTCAGCCCTATTTATTTTGCCACTTTTACCCATCTGCTTCAATGGCTGAACTCTGTGACTTCTAGGGTTCTGTCAATGACCTTACAGCTGCTTTTTCCTCCTCAAGCCTCTAAGGCTTTGATTATCAGCTTTCCTCAATCTTCCTTGACTGTTTACTTTTTGTTTTTAATGCAGGATAAGCTTTACCACAGGCTCAAATGATTTAGGTCACAGAATGCCCCACACTCCTCACTAAAACTGCTGGTGAAACTAGCTATCATCCCAGCTGCTCATTTAGAGAATAAACCATCTCCAGAATGTATGACAACAACTGTGTATTGTGGTTCTGTACAAAAAATAACCCTTAATGCCTTTAAATGCAACTTAAGAGTTGTCTCTGTGCAGAAAAGGTTTTACACAAATGATTTCAGCTACCAGCTCCTTATATCAATTTGAGGTTTCTAAGATCAACTGGAAATTGTTTATCTAGTAGATGAGGAGATATAAAAACAATCTTTTGCCTGCTCAATTTCTGCTCCCATTTGCCTTTAGCACCAAAAACAGTAAGCTTTAACACCTAATAAAATTAGGTCTTCCTGCAATTTCAAATGTTCGGCTCCTTTGTTACACTGTTTACAGGTAGCAAATCAATTTTTGAAATTTGGTTACCAGAATACATAGCTCTTCACCCTATCATCTTTTCAGGTTTCGAAAAGGTAATGGTTCAATGTAATGCTGCTTTTCAACCTTCCACTCACCACAGCATCTCAAAGTCTCTTAAACAGATATCTCTTCGGTAGGGATCATGTTTAAAGGCATAACTTGATGTTTTTCTAAACCAATTATAACAGAACAAAGTTTACCGAGAAAGCCCCAAATTAGCAGCCACTAAGAGGTTGTCACGGAATACCTCATTTAAGCCTTGCTGTAGTCACCTAAAATCACTGCTTGAGCTGTGTGATTGTACAATTTGAGTGAACAGGTGCCTTCAGATCTCCAATTTACTTCCAGGTGGCGGAAAGAGAAAGCCCTAATTTCCTGTGTAACTGTGAAAACCCCGACTATGCTCTGTAACAGCAACCTCTGGTTTTTTGGCAGATGTCGTCGGTCCACTTAAGTCTTCAGCTTCGTATTGCATGCATAGAATAACTCCCCTCACATCAAACTCGCTCTATGCCTCTATCTGTCATGATGGGTTGCGTTCTAGTTAATGATAACCATGATCTCTTCCATGACACGAACCCACCTGTTTTCATGATAATTACTGGAGCAACACGCAGCAAAATCCTTAAATCATGCGATTAGTCACTTAGGAATTGAAATCGTGCAAAAATTCAACTTAAAAAACCATAATTTCTATGTGCGCGATATTCTTGTAGCGCCATTGTGTTAATTTTTCATGGTTGCGCTACAAGAATAATTTGAATTCAATTTTGGCGCAATTTTAAACCTTTTTTCCACTTTGCATGGGGTTTAAGTGATAACTATGCTCATGATGTAATTTGTGAATCCATTATTCAACATAATGACCTTTAGAACCCTTTCAAAACTTAAAGGAAGAAAAACAATAAAAAACCTAAAGGCAAAAACTTGAAAATTTCACTAAAAACCAAAAATTTTCCAAAGTAAGTAAAAGAACAAACTCAATCAAATAAGCTAATTAGAATAAAATGGCAATCAAAATATAAAATTAAAAGAAACAAGTTCATGACTTAACACCAGGGATTCATGGATGTTTTTCCCAATGAAGCTCCTGGAATTCATCCAAAGAGGGACATTGATTTTACAATTGACCTTGTACGAGGAGAAACACTAGTTTCCAAGACACCCTACCGGATGAGCACACCAAAATTGCTAGAGCTGAAGATGCAGCTGCAAGAATTGTTGAAAAAGAAGTACGTTAGGCCTAGTGTGTCCCCTTGGGGAGCACCAGTTCTGTTTGTGAAAAATAAATATGGTACACTCATATTGTGTATTGATTACAGACATTTGAATAAAGTCACTGTGAAGAATAAATACCCTTTACCTCGAATTGATGACCTTTTTTATCAAATGAGAGGAGCAAAGGTATTTTCCAAGATTTTCTTGAGGTCTGGTTACCATCAAGTAAGACTCAAAGATGAGGATATTCATAATAAAACCTTCATAACAAGACTCAAAGATGAGGATATTCATAAGAAAACCTTCATAACAAGGTATGGACACTATGAGTTTGTAGTGGTACCATTTGGTCTCACAAATGCACCAGCTACATTTATGTGTCTCATGAATAGTGTTTTTAGCAAGTATCTGGATAAGTTTGTTCTTGTATTCCTTGATGACATTCTTATTTATTCTAAGAATGGGGAAGAGCATGAAGAACATCTGAGACTGACATTTCAATTTATAAGGGAGCATAAGTTGTATGGCAAAGTTGAGCAAGTGTAACATTTATAAAGATAGAATTCATTATTTGGGTCACATTATCTGAAAGGAGGGCATATATGTGGACCCTGAAAATATTGAGGCCATTATGAATTGGCCAACCCCAAAAAAGGTGACATATGTGAGATATTTTATGGGACTTGTAGGATACTACAGGAGGTTTATTGAAGAATTCTCCAAGGTTGCACATTCAATCACTTCTTTGCAAAAGAATGGGATAAAGTTTGAATGGACACCAAGATGTGAAGAAATCTTCCAGCAGTTGAAGAATCTTCTTACAAGTGCATCAATTTTGAAAATTCCAGACCCAGAAAAGGACTTTGTGGTGTGTATTGATGCATGTAATCAAGGACTTGGAGGAGTTCTTATGCAAGACAACCACATGATATGTTATGAGTCAAGAAAGTTGAAGGAGCATGAGAATAACTATGCTACTCATGATCTAGAACTTGCAGCCATAGTACTTGCTCTCAATATGTGGAGGAATTACTTAATGGGTAGAAAATTTGAGCTAAGGACATACCATTGTGGTCTAAAGTATGTGTTTGATCAACCAACTCTAAATGCTAGGCAAGCTAGATGGCTGGAGTTTTTGTGTAAGTTTGATTTTGAAATCAAACACATAAAAGGAAAAGAAAATAAATTGGTTGATGCACTCAGTAGGAAGGTGCATGAAATGCATGTGGAATCTCTTAGTATTTTCCAATCAGACTTGAGGCAGCAAATTATTAATCATACTGCTAAAGATGAAATGTATGTGCAAATCAAGGACAAGTTGTAGCAGCAAAGTCTTGAAAAGAAGTATGAGGGATATAAATTGGAAGAAGATGGACTTCTTACCTATAAGAACATAATTTATATTCCAAATGTAGCAGACTTGAGGAGAATTGTTATAGATGAAATCCATCAAGCTCCATATTCTGGTCACCCAGGATATTAGAAGACGGTTGCTACAGCGAGAAAGCAGTATTTTTGGACAGGAATGAAAAGAACATTGCCAAGTATATTTATAAGTGCATGAAATATCAGCAGGTGAAGGTTGAGCACCAACACCCAATAGGGTTATTGCAGCCTTTGCCAGTCCCAGAATTGAAATGGGAAGTTATTTCCATGGATTTTACTACAGGATTTCCAATATCTTGGAGACAACATGATTCCATCATGGTTGTGGTGGACAAGTTGACAAAGGCATCACATTTTATACCAGTTAAGTCCACATATAAGACTGATTCCATTGCAAAATAATTCATAAAGGATATTTTCAGATTGCATGGATTTCCTAAGGCAATAGTCTCTGACAGGGATCCCAAGTTCACTTCCAAGTTTTGGAAGGGTCTATTTGCAAATTTGGGTACCAAGTTGAACTTCAGCACTACCTACCATCCTCGGACTGATGGACAGATAGATAGAGTGAATCAAGTGCTTGAAGATATGCTTTGCATGTATGTGATGGAAAAACCATCCAAGTGGGAGGATTATTTACACTTGGTAGAGTTTGCATATAATAATGGACAACAAGCATCATTGGGAATGAGTCCATATGAATCCTTGTATGGAATAAGGTGTAGGACACCAATGACTTGGGATAATCGAGTGAACGGGATTGTGCTTGGTCCAAAATTACTCAAGGAAATGGAGCAAGAGGTTGCAAAGATCAAGAAGAACCTGAAAGCAACCCAAGATAGACAAAAAAAGCTATGCAGATAAGCATAGAGTGCACAGAGAGTTTTGTGTTGGGGATCATGTTTAGCTCAGAGTGAGGCCAAGGAATAGTTCCTTGAAGCTTGGAAGTTGTACCAAGCTGTCACCTAGATATTGTGGGCCTTATGAAGTGTTTGAAAGAATAGGGCTAGTTGCATACATACTTGCATTGCCTGCTAGCACTAGAGCTCACAATGTTTTTCATGTTTCTTTTCTTAAGAAATCTATACATGATCCTAACCATGTGATAAATTGGGATGTGATTCAGGTGGAACCTGAGGGAGAGTTCCAAACCGAGCCATTGCGCATCCTCGACCAAAAGGTCACAATGCTCTGAAATTGATCTGTTGGACAGGTAAAGGGGAAATGGAAGCACTATGGTAAGATGAGGCTACGAGGGAGCTAGAGGATGCCATGTGATTGGCACATCCAATTTTGTTCAATTTTGTAAAGCACTGAGGACAATGCTAATGAAGAGGGAGGGGAATGTAACACCCCGGTTTTGACCCAATGGTATTGAAATTGTACATGATGTATATATTGTATGTAAATCATGGCAAGGAGCTCAAGGGCGAGGCCCTACCATTGATTTCATGTTTTTGTGTATAGGTGATCAAGGTTGACACCTATGGTTATAGTACTGGTCAAGCACAACACATTTTGGAATATCATGTAAATACACAATTTAATAAAATACCATAGCTAGCTATGCACTGCAAGGTGAAAGAGATGGGGGCATGATTTCACAAGGAATAGGGAGGGGAGTTAGTCAAACTCTTGATCCATAGGGTGAGACCAGATGTTAACGGGGAAACCCATAAACCATCAGCTACCTTTTTTTCCTCTGTCCTCAATCATTAAATTATTCCAGTAGAATGGTGGAGGTAGTTAATGTCTTGGGCAGAGCAAGTCATGGCAGTCGATTTCATGACTAAGCTTTCCTGCAGTCTAGGAAGCCGCACTCTTACTTCTTACGCAAGTAAGCACATGATGTGTGCTAGTCCATCTTTCCTCAGTCGAGGAAGGTTTTGTTGATGGCTAGTAGTTGTGGTTGTTCATATTCTATCATTCACGATCATTCATTCACGCATTGTTCATTTTTGTTCACTCTCCTGAGTCGCAGAAGGGTTGTTCTGCGGGGTTTTTACGTGTGACTGTGTGGTTCATCGTCCCATAGAGTTTTCTGCAAGTATTTTCCTTTACTGAGACCCTGGTTGATGGGATGTGTTACAGAGTGAGGCCCTGTGTTACTGTGTCTCCCTGTGGTTTATTGTGATGTGCACCCTGTTTTGGGTCTGAACTGTATGCAAGACTTAGGAGTGGAAGAGATGAGGAGTGGGATTGATAAACCTAGTGTAGACAAGAACCTCACAAAAAGATAAGAGTGGCTGATGAATCTTCTATGCACACCCTGAAGAGCAATGAAAGTGAAGGCATAGCCCGAGGGACTGTGGAGCAGAGAAGGGGATGCTTCCTTGTGTTGGGATGCAGATAATGTGGATGCCAGGCTAGATAGATCTTGTGGAGGTGTACCTAGATCTTGAATGATCCACTAGCTTATCCATTCTTCCTTTCCACTGCCTTAGCAACCTGCGAAACCCAAACATATATTGGCTTGGCTGACAACCTGTGAAACACAATTGTATATTGGCTTGGTTGGGCAGCTTGTGAAACCCAATCGAACATTAGCTTGGTTGTGTCTTGTTATGCATTTGGAAATGTGTGATCCTTGGCTATACATCCTGTGAAACCCAACTGTTAGTTGAATTGGTTGAATAGCCTATGAAACCCAGCAGTGAGATGGCTTGGTTGAGTGCCCGATAATACCATCTATTGGCTTGGCTAGTCCTTAATGTAAATGTTGGCTTGACTGTGTGCAGTCTCAAAAACCCAACTGTTAACTGGATTGGATGCAATAGCCTATGAAACCCAGCTGTGAGATGGCTTGGTTGTGTAGCCTATGAAACCCATATGTTTGGCTTGTTTGTCTGCAACCTGATAAACCCAACTATGTGTTGCCTTGGCTCGACAGTCTGATAAACCCAACTAAAGGTTGGCTTGACTGTGTGTGATGTGATCTAGCTGTGTGTGAGTCTAATGTTCCCTAGTTCCTTGTGGAATCCATGCCCAGCTCGAGGGTGGCAATGTGTTCAGAGATTAATGAACACAACTAGCCTATATTTGGGTGGAACGTTGCAGCGACATAGCTAGTTATGGGAAAGCTTCATCTTCAAGATAAGTATTATCTGTTATTCTTATTTATGAAATGTGTTTTCTTATGAATGAATTGAATACAATGAATGCTTGCTAATGATTTCAGTAGGGTTTACTGTGTTAAATGTTCCTCCATTTGCATCATCTGTATATGCCTTGTATGTTTCAATGCATTATGTTTATGATCATGGAGGCTAGAATCCTGGTTACAGAATCACAAGGCATCTGACTTAAGTGTTTTTGCACCATGGGATCTGCCTACAGAAGGCGAGAGGCAAAAGAGAGAAGTTGAAACAGAGCAGGATGTTGGTTTTCCGCACCCCGGGTTCCGCCTGCGAAAGGTGGAAAACATGAAAGAGACAAGTAAGGATGTTGGATTTCTGATTCCCGAAATCCACCTGCGAAAGGTGGAATTCAGAAGCAAAAAAATAGTTAGAAATTCCAAGGAAAAGTGCATTTTCCCCACCCTGAAATACGCCTATGGAAGGAAAAAACTGGGAAAATTGTTAAGGAAAAAAGTTAGTTTTCCAATTCCCGAGTTCCGCACTGGAAGGCGGAAGGGTGGAATGTTGAAGGTAGAAATATGGATAAAGGATTCTGTCGTTTGTGAATTTTTTTATTCCTGAGTTCCGCACAGGAGGGCATAAAGGCAGAATGCGAAAGGCGAAAACGTGGATAAAGTACTTCGTCAAAAGTTATGTTTTTTGATTTCTGAGTTTCAAAGGCGGAAGGGCAGAAGGGGGAAGGTGGAACATGGTTTGAATGACTCTGTCGCATGCTATGTTTCCGATTCTATGACGAAAGGTGGAGTGCGAAAAGAATAGGTTCAATGCGAAAGTGATTCTTGCAGTTACAAAGTGGATCTGTTAGGGGCAGAACGGCTGTTATAGTGATGTTTTTTCTTAAGCATGAATGTTGAAGAGTTTTTTCACGGCCATGCCCTGTGTTTCAAAAGAATAACCACAGTTCTATAATAAAAATTTTAATTCCATATGATAGTTGAGGTATGGGTACGTGACAAGCAGCCTAAGAAACCCAATTATGGATTGGCTTGGATGAACCTTGGTGTGTATTTGGCTATGTGTGAGCATGTTGTTCCCTATTTCCTTGTAGAAATCATGCCCAGCTCGGGGGTGGAATTTGTGTTGAGATATTAATGAGAAAAACTGGCCTATGTTTGGGTGGAACGTTGTAGCAGCATATCTAGTTACTCGGGGCAGCTCATTTTCAAGATAAGTGCTCTTTTATATTAATTCTGCAATGTATTTGTTTTAAGAATTTTTATGAATGCATCGAATGAGATTTAATTCTGTTGTATTTTCTTTCATTATAAAATTCATACGTCTTTTACTTTCAATGCATTTTTTGTTTATGTTCATGGGGCTAGATTCCTGGTTAGATAATAATCGTCGCGTTGGATCAGCGAGAGGGGAGAGGATGTGACACCACATTAGAACTTGGCCATTGAAAAATGAAACTCTAATTCCCTTTGCATCTAATGTAGAGATGGAGAGATCAAGATTCTTCTTCAATCCTAGAACATATAACACATCCTTTATCTTTAAGGATTTCTCGGAGTCAAGCTTGTATGAAGCTTCTCCACTCCCTTTTATGGGGTATTGGTAATCATCCCCAAGTTTCACCTTGTGAGGTGACTCATGTTCAGACGTATTAACGAATGGTTCCTTTTATCCCGTCATGTGTTTAGAAGATCCACTATCCACAAACCACACTTTTGTGTGAGATAGTGCCAATAAGTGTTGATATTAGCACATACTCTTCATCTGAATCATCCTTCTCTCTTATGAATCTTTTGTTTTTTGGTTCATCGTCTTCGGTAACATGAGCATGGTGTCTCCTTTTCCTGATGGGACAATCTCTTGCAAAGTATCCATTTTCATCACAAGTATAGCATTGAACATTTGATGGATCTCTCTTTTGTTTCTTGTCCTTCTTCTTGTTGTGATGAAAGTTCTCCTTCTTTTCCTTATTCTTGTAGTTCTTCCTAGTGTGAACCGTGAGAGCGTGATCTTCGGTTTCTCCCATATTATCTTCTCTTGTCACGAGTCTAGCTTCTTCTTGTGCACATTCTTCTCGAAGTCTGTTGAAACATATCAACCTTCTTCTTGCACAAATTCCTTGAATGAATGAGTCCCATGATCTAGGGAGACCATTCAAGGTATTCATTACAATTTATAATTTATCCTTCTTCGACATTCTTTTCAACTACTTCAAGTTTTTCTTTGATTTGAGAAACCCTTGTGAAGTAAGACTGTATAGTCTCGGAGTTTTGTATCTTCACATTCTTCAATTGGTTCCTCAAATTCATCTTCATGTTGATGTTCTTTCCTTCGAACATCTTTGTCAAAGCATCATATACTTTCTTTGGTGTCTTAAATGAAGACACATGGGGGATGAGGTGATACTTAATAGAATCTACAATGATTCTCTTTGACTTAGCCATGCTTCTCTTATGAGAATCCTTAGCCTCATCTCCCTCTGGTTCTATAACTTCCTGAGTGATGTACTGATCCAAATCATTTTCTTCAAGGATTAGGGATATTTTGTACTTCCACACTTGGAAGTTATCATCCCCCCCAAAGCTTGTCCTCAAGCTGAGTATGGTGAGTCATATTTTCAAATGAGAACCTCAAATGGAAATAGCAAAGATTTAGATCTTACTAATTTGAGGTGTCCAACCTGGTTCCGGAGCTGGCAGACCTAGGGTTTGTCAAAGAAACCAAAATCGGAGTTTGGGGATTCTATTTGGACAGAAAGATGCACCTCCTTGAGGCAAGTTGCTCAGCAAGGTCACTTTCTGAAGACTGAGTTGTGAATCCTTCGAAAATTAATGCCCTAGTTTCTCCCAGCACCAGTGACAAGGTCAAAAATTAAACTTCTTCAATTCTGAAACTGCTTCCACCAAAAGATGTGCCCTACTGAGGTGAGTTGACCTAGCCCTCTTTTCTTGATGATCTGTGGAGAAAACACCTTGAACTAGGAAGCCCTAGTTTTTGCACTTGCATAGTGCCTTATTTCATAGAGGCTCTGATACCATGTTAGTTTTTCTAGACCTTATTATCTTAATTAGGATCTTTGTCTAAAATAATAATGAGTACAACTAGATGCATAAGATATAATAGATACACAAGACACAACAATTTTCATCGTGGAAACCATAAAGGAGAAAACCCTGCAAAGTTCCTAAGAATAGTACACTCACAAAGACTGTGTCATAAGATGATCAATCCCAGTAATAAGAAGTATTCAACAGCTATATATCTCTCCTCTCTTGTCTCTCTCTCTCTCTCTCATGCGAACTTAAGTGAGTGCGAGGTGTGTGTAAATGAGGGAGGGTTCCTCCCTATTTATACTAATCGTGTGTCTGGCCTTTTACATGGTTGGACTGACTTGTTTCACTAACAGGGCCGACTTCTCCTAGAGAAACTCCAAATACACATTACATGATGTCACACTGGGGACTATTTCCTTGACTTACAACGAAGGTTGTACCTCAAGGTCTATACACAATAAAGACATCCCACAAGGAGGAAAACACATCTCCAATGGGGGTACAACAACATACAATGATAATATACATCAGAATATATTCCAAAGTTACAAATACATAAACAAACATTGGGATAACAAAATATGTATATGGATACTTGGGTATTTTAAAATTTATTGAGTATTATTTGCCATAGATTTTCCCTAGTTTAGAATTCTTTTTAGTTTCCTATTTCTTTATTGTTTATGGAGGATTAAGGGTAATAACAAATGTTTTGCACAATTATGTAATTATGCATTATGTGTGGTATGCATATGCTATTTTGGTTGCATTATGCATAATGCACTATGTATCATGTAATTATGCATTATGCATAATGCATTATGTATCATGTAATTATGCATTATGCCTTATGTTTGGTAGGTATATGTTATTTCAATTGCATTATGCATTGTGTAACATGTTTGATATGCATAAGCTATATCAATTGCAATTAGTAGTTTTTCCAAACATATTTAATATGTGATATAGAAAAATATATATATATATAAAACTAGACAATCTTTGGTGCTAAAATTATTCAAATACAATGCCTAAATTCAAAGAGCCAAGTAGGAACTAGAATTAAATTGTGAAATGTCGTGATAAATTGGGCATGAATATGTGATAATTAAGACTTCAACTTACATGAGAGGAAAACTAAAGGGACACTAAAAAATGTCTCTTTAACCAAATCTGCATTGCATGTGGCTAGGCTAAACATAAAACGTCTTCATGCTTGAGGAGGATGAGTATATTCATCACATGAATTTGTTGAGTTTACTACGTTTTACTTGATTAATGTGGATTGAGTTGCTTGCATTTGCTTGATGCCATTTTGTTATTTGCATCCTGTTAGGGTTTTTACTTTAATTCAATTATGTTATATATTTAAAATTAAAGATATACAAGCACAACAATACACAAGAACACAAATATTTTCTTCGTGGAAACCATACAGGAGAAAACCCCGCAACATACTCATAGATAGATTCATCACTAATACAATATCACAAAATGGAAAACCCAAAAATAATAAGTCTTCTACAACTCTCTCTCTTTCTCCTCTAGTGAATGTGTCTTATCTCTCTTACTCATGCAAACTTGAGTGAGTGAGTGTGTGTATAAATGAGGGAGGGAGCCTCCCTATTTATACCCTTCAAGTGACACCTAAATGGGCCAACCTCCTGACCTATTTGGGCTAACTTGTCTCTTGGGAGACTCAAAAATACATTTTACATTATTTCTTTTGGGGTGATATTGCCCCGACTTACAACAAAGGTTTTACCTCAATGTCCTTACATGACTAAACATATTAATGACATCCTTGAATGGAGGAAAAACATCTCCAATGGAGGTACAATTAAAATACAATAATAATATACAATAGAACATCTTCCGAAGTTACATTTACAACAAAATTCCCTCTTAACTAGGAAGGTACTCTCTCACCATAGTCATCAACACACTGGACATGTCATCATCATTGGATCATTATTTTCACTGCTGTTGTAATCCTCATTTTGTTGATCATTGATTAGTGACATATATTGAATCTATTTTTCATAAGAATTTCTATAGAGCCAACCCTTTTTCATGTTAGATGTAGACCTAGCTCACATCTGGGTCTTCATCATATCCATGAGCTATCCATCACATAGGTACAACCCAATAGCACACATTACATTTCCACGACAATCACCAGCATCTCCTACCGTCATCTCTTCGTATCCAAATCATATCATCATCACACACACAGAGTAGCCCAGATGGACACCTCGTGGCCAACAAACCACCTACATCTTCCACCCTGTGGGTACAAACCAAGATCACCCCAAGTGCATTACGTCTCTCAACGGTTGGGTACAACCCAAGATCACCCCAAGTGCATTACGTCTCTCAATAGTTAGAGCACATCTACTAGCATGGGAGCACATCTAGGAGCACCCCAGGTGCATTACGTCCCAAGGAACACATGTTTCTTCCACCATGCGAGAACCAGGATAGGCACACACCAAGTGTCTTTGTGACCAGTGGACCTCTCATCATCTCCAGCATGGGAGCACAACTAAGAGAACCCTAGGTACATTACGTCCCAAGGACCACCTGTGTATTCCACCATTAGATAAATCTCTCTAGTGCATCTGTGTCTTCTGGTCTCATCACTCCCTCTTTCTAAGGATCTCGATCTGGATGACACCACGCCTCTCTCTGAAGTACTTGAACTTCACTTTGGCTAACAACTTGGTCAACACATTGGCTATCAGCTCATCTGTCACCACATACTAGAGCTTCACTGCTCCTCTCTACACCATATCCCGAATATAGTGATACTTGATCTCAATATGCTTCAACTTGTCATGGAACACTGAGTTCTCCAACAACTTCATGCAAATTTGGTTATCACAAAAGATACAAGTCACCTCTAACTCGAGATCAAACAAATCTAGCAGTAGCTTTCGAAGCCATACTGCCTCACAAATAGTTAAACATGATGCAACATACTCTGCTTTGGTTGTACTCAGTGCCACACGTGACTACTTACTGCTAAACCATGAGATCATACTGGATCCCAAACTAAAGCAACATCCTGAAGTGCTCTTCCTATCTGTGGCACTTCCTTCCCAATCCAAATTAACATAACACCATGTAGGTTAAACTTCTGATTTGCTTCATAGTTGAGCCCATAGTGAATTGTACCCTTCAGGTACCTCAATATATGCTTTGCAGCAATCAAGTGAACATGTCTCGGATCCATCAGGAACTGGCTCAGGGTGTTCACAACAAAGCATATGTCTGGCCTCATAGTTTTTAGGTACATCAATGAACTAATCAAATGTCGACACATCATGGCATCAATTGTATATGATGAAGCATCACATAGTAGCTTCAAGTTTGATGCCATTGGTGTGGTCATTGCCTTGCAGTCCATCATTCTGAACCTCTTAAGAATCTCCACTACATACTTTCCTTGACCAAGAAATATCTCATCCACATTCTACCACATCTCCATTCCTAAGAAGTAATGCATCATCCCTAGGTCCTTCATCTCAAACTCTATGGTAAGTGTTGGAAGAGCTAGTCGGTGAGCCGACTAGTCGAATAGCTGACTAATTGGAGATTAGGTTGGCCGCGTAAAGTCATGTCAGTTGACCGAACCGACAGGTAGTTAATTGTAACCATTTGTAATCATATATATTAGGCTGTTGAGATAGATGAGAACATGGTTCAGTTCTGATGTATGTATGGACCCTCATGTGACTTATTAATACAATTGTTATTCTACTTTACCATTCTGTCTCTTGTGTTTGTTATGATTATATGTTTCTATGTGTATTATTGGTAACCTTATGTGATCTGTGAGATTACAACATTAGTTATATTTCTAGTATTACATATACAGATGTAATGACCATAAGCAGATGATATTAGAGCAAGAGATGGTGGGAGCGTAAGATAGCAAATTATTTGTAGAACTACGCAAGGAGAAACATATTGACCATTCCTCAGGAAAAGGAGAAATTCTTCACTGAAACACATGATAAGTTTGTAGATTCGGTACCTCATCCTTTGAAAAAAAATTTGGATGAAAAAGCCGAAAGCAACTAAAGACCAAGAGTTACTGGAAAAACTGATTTGAGGCGGATGAACAAACCTATCGAAGTGGTTTGAAAAGACCACCGATGAATTCTATGAAGAAAAAGCCGTGGAGGAAAGAGTTTCAGTCGAAAGCATTGAGAAAAGGTTTTATACAGACCTCACCAAGTAGTTCCTCTACTCCTTACCGACCCTTTTGTTCAAATTCCTAATCGAGAAGGGAGTGGGCCATATCGTAGAGCCTCGTCCATCACTACGCGAACTGCCACCAAATTCCAATTGGGCAGAGAAACAGAAGAAGTGGGAAAAATTTATTGCCGAAAGGGAGTGGGAGTACTTCCTAAGCAAATAAACAGAACTATCTGAGCTTTCTAAAGCATCGGGTAGGCTATGGGGGGTAGCTAGTCATGTGTCGGAGTAGAGTAAAAAGGATTCTAGTCGACTGAATAAAATACCACCACCAACAATGAAAAGTCAACCTAAAAAGGAAATCGAATAGACACTGACACATAAAGGTACATCAGACTTGCAGAATTTAGAAAGAGAGAAGAGGCAGAAAAGAGGGGAAGAAAGAAGAGAGGGGTCTATAGTGCCGTAAAGAAGAATGACCACTGAGGTGACAGAACAAGAAAGAAATATGCCAGATTCGGGGCATGACCGACAGGAGGAAGGTGTGGATGAAGAAGCATCACCCATGGAAGAATACTTATGGATAGAGCAATGAGAAGCTCTCCAACTAGAAATTCCCCAGGAGGTAATACCTCTGTCTCCAATGGATCCGAGTACCCGAATGCAGGCCATTGTCGAAGAAGACCTACGATTAAGAGCTGGTGAGTTCAGTATATGGAGCCGACTAGACGACAAAGTAAATGAGGATAATCATTTAGTAATCTGTCAACCGGAGGAAGGAAATTGGGTAACACTTCAGGCATACCCTTCCAACCAAAGTATCCACTTGCTCTACCTGGCACATGAATGAGAACCCCCCTGCCAAACACAGCTTTGCAAAATTCAGAACAGTTGGACCTGCAGACACATCAGTGCAGTTGAACATTGACAGAAGAAGTCAACCTGAACCGACTGCTTGTCGAAGAAGAAACGACAAACAAAACAACCAACGGAAACAACAGTTACGTCGATAGTAGCTATGAACAAAGCGATAGTACACAGAGTATCCCACTACCACCCCCACCACCGCCGCCGCCACCACCACCTCCTAGAGGAGACAGCGACACCGACATGCGTCATGGATCAGCACATATCCCCCTCTATGAGGGTGATGAAGACCCTAGACGACACTGGTTCGTCTATGAGTCAATATGGGAGGCAAATCAAGTCACGATCGAAGAACGATAGATGGCACATTTCGCTGGTGCTTTACGAAAAAGAGCACTAACTTGGTATATGACGTATATCGAGAGAAATCCCCAAGCATACAAAGCTGACATTAAGGCACAATTCTTATCTTTCTTTAAACTCCAGATGCAAAACATCTGGTAGCCAAAAAGCTGAAAACAACATCTCAGAAACCAGCAAAGTCCATCCGGGAATATGACAAATAATGGAAAGACCTCCTCATCCAACTAGACTATGTAATTGACGAAAAATTATTAATTCAGTGGTTTCTTGTAGGTCTATCACAGAAAATCCGGTGGCACATAAGCTTGGAGACGTTTAAAACATATGAAGATGCACTTACCAAAGTTCTGCAAGTAGAGATGGATGAATATTTCCCAGTATATCCCGTTGATACCAGGCTAGAAGAAAAGCTAGAAATCATGCAGAAATCTTTGAAAGAGCTAAACCTCAAGAATCAGGATGTTTGGTGCACAAAATGCTCCATGACCGGACACACTAAAGATAATTTTCAACAAGACATAAGTCGATAGGACATTCGTTTTGTTTAGACAAAATGCTTCTGTGACATTTGCCAAGAACATGGAGAATGTTGTAATCTCACAGATCACATAGGGTTACCAATAATACACATTTAAAGCATACATACATAACAGAGACAAGAGATAAGAACAAGTAAGTGGAATAACAGATTATATTATCATGAAAGGGTCCATAAAATATAGAGAACTGAACCTAGTTCTCATCTGGCTCAACAGCCTAATATATATGAATTACAAACAGTTACAAATAACTACCTGTCAGTTCAGTCAACCGACACAACATTTATGTGGCCGACCTAATCTCTAATTAGTTGGCTGATCGACTTAGTCGGCTAATCAACTAAGTTGGATATCATTTTAGTCGGCTTACCGACTTGCTCCTCCAACATCTCCCCCACAAAAAAACGTTTCTTCGTCCCGAAGAGACAAGGAGGTAGCAAAATTTCTTTGCCTGTCGTAAGTAGTGATTTCTGTGTTTGATCTTCATGGGCTGTGAAGTCTGATGGTTGGTCTCTTCTATACACAGAATTCGACAATTGCTTCAGTTGTTACTGCCAGCTGATGTTGGAATTCCGTCCAACTTTGTAGTACTTTTTGAATGTCAATGGTTAATATAGTCAGACTTCATAATATCGACATCTATTCTTGGATGGAAAATTCTGCTATTCTCTCCATGTCAGGACCCATAAACTGGTCCTTTTCCTCTGCAGTTTCAAACAGTCATTTCATTTGTGGGCAGATGATGTCTAATTTTTCTAAACTTGGAATTGCTTGCTGCACCCACTGATGTGCTTATCACTCTTGCTTCTGTAATTTGGTTATTTCAAGCACTATTTGATTTTCAATTGTGCTTCTAAGTGCTTCCTCTGTGCTTTTCCTCTTCTCTAGCGCTTGGATTTCTTGTCGGGTCTATCGGGTTTGCTGATAGACTTGCCCATAATAAGCAGTCCAGTCTCGTAGTACTTCTCCAGTAATGACCGACTCCTCCATGTGATCTTGCAGTACCTTGTATGCTTCTGTAAAAGTTGTATGATGTTGCATCAACAATTGAGTTATTTCTTCTTTCTGCTCCTCTCTTGTGTCCTGCATCTGTTCCTGTAGCATCGACACCACGCTCTCAAACAGCTGATAAGCTCTTTCTAAGGGCTTGTCGGTGTCGTCCTCTGTCGGTCCAGGTATCACAGATTGCATGAGGTTTCTGCATTTGTTAAGGAACTCGACTTGTTATTTTTCATCGTTGTCGAGCTCCTTACGTCTGTTCTGGCTCCTTGTTTTTGCTTCTATTTCCAGTGTTTCCAGGAGTTTCCCTAATTCTCCATCCCTCAGCTTGGTTGCATTGACTACAGTGGTCGACCCAAGTTGACTGATATGGACCATTTTCATCTGTCCTTGATGGTCCTTCTTCTTTTTCTCTTTCTTTTTCTTGTGTTTTTGCTTATCTGCTTGTTTTGGCACCTATGTGCCTGTAATAGTCAGAATTGGATTGTCTGGTTGTTGGCTAGTAGTGGTTGATGGTATTTCTGGTTGGGTCGGTTGGATGACTGCTGTAGCTGGTTGTGCATCTGGTTGGTTGGATACAGAGGGTCCAGATGTGGATGCAGTTGGCGCTAATGGTTGTGGCGGAGGTGGTTCTGGTGCAGTTAGTTTGAGTACATCTTCTGGGATGGGGGGAGGTGGTGATGGCGTTGGTGAATGGTCAGGTGTGATTGGGTTGGCAGAGGTCTGGTCGAGGGACAAGTCATGGATCTGTGGTGGTGAATCTTCTTGAAGGTCAGAGAATAGTTTGTCGATTTCTCAATTTATTTCCTCCATGTTTTCTCCTTCCTCATCTCTATTCGATTCAGAGGCTGGTGGGTGGGGTTCAGGGATGGTCGGGATGATAGATGTAGTCTGAGTTGCAAACACGGTAGCTTCTTTGTCAGAGTTTCTTTCAAACGTCGAGCTTATGATTGCCACGGTCCTTGGCCTCTAGGGTACTTGGCCAGGTTGGGGAGCGGGTAGTCTAGATCCTCCAGCTTCGAAAAAAGGGGCTTTGGTGGAGAGATTTTGTACCGAAGTGAGTAACTCAAGCAATTTTTCAATGTATGCATGGAGGTCTCTGTCGCGGTCAAACTTTTCCTTCAAGGTCTCTGACATAGCACTCTTGCATATGTCAAGTGGGCTTATGGAAGGAGGTTCTAGAATTAGCTCTTGTGTTATGTTGGTTGAAGACGGGGGTGGAGGTGTAGACACGAGATCCACAACATTTTCAATTGTTGAAGTGTTTGTGCTTTTAACCTTCTTTGGCCAACCTTGGTGTGCCCCTGCTTCGACAAATATTTGGAACTGGGTCTCCACCAGAACTTTGTTTGCTGCGACATCTTCTATAATGTTGCATGCCGTGGCTACTAGTTCTTCCTCATCTTTTGATGACTCTCAAATGATAAGCTTGCACTTACCTTTCCCTTGCTCATGTTCCTGATTTTTCTTTCTTTTTCTTGAGGCTACTATCTACTTCGACAATTTGTGTATATTTCCCTTGGTGATAGTGTACTCTGGATCTTCAGTATCTATCTCTCCCCTTGGGTCTTGAGTCGAGATGATGCTTTCTTCAGCCGAATTGGTTACCTATTGTTCTGTTTGTGTCTCTTCCCTTTGTGCTGTCGGAGGTTTGATTACGATTTGTAGTCAATCGGTGCCTTCGACCGGTGTCTCTTCCGACACAAATGTGTTGATGTATAATTTTAGCTCATAATATTCCTCCTTCTCCTGGTCTATCGGCGGCTCTTCTATCGAGAGGTCTATTTATTTTCCCCTTGCTGGTATCAACAGTTTTGTACCCACGTATCGAGCTAGCTCCCGAAAAATCTCTTCGACTGTCGGGTAGTAGTCGAGAGTCCTTTCCTTTGCCTTGGTGCCCTGCATGTACCACACCGCAGTATGGTCGAGTTCTAACTGGATGTGGGCATTTTTGGGCAGACTTCGTCGAATGTTCTGGGGCACCCTCCATCTGGTTGTGCGGACTTTCAGCTGTTGGAACCAGTTTTCTAAAAACACTTTTCCTTTTGCAAGTTCCTTCATTGTTCCATTCTGGGAGAACAGTTTGAATCTCCACATATGGAATTTTGTAGGTTCTTGAAACTGTTTGTCCTCGACAGGGCACAAGGAGTACATGACTATCCATAACATAAGGGACGGGAACCTTATAATTTCTCCCGACTCCTGGCATTTTTCACAGATGCCTTTGAGCATGTCGGCGACATACTCATCCCATCTGTATATCTTTCCTATGTCGGCAATGGTATCCATTGCCTCCAACATATCCAGTTTGAGGTCGCTTCCTCGACCTGTCGGTGTAAGTGCAGTGGCTATGATTTTGGTCACTATTTGCGGTGTTCGAGCTTGTATTTGGCTAATCATTATCTCTTTGGAGTTTTTGCCTGATGTTGATCCTATTAGCTCTTCGACCAATCCTTCTTTTATACCAACTGGTACTGGTTCACCTTGGTTTGATATACCTGTCAATTTGTAGATTATTTCCCCAAAGATGTCGACCGGCCTATCGAAGTAAAATACACCGTTGTGGTACCGGCTTATGATAAATTTCACTGCAGTTTCTTTTGTGCCTCCAAAACTGGCCATGAGCAGTGCATTGATGTAATTTAAAATGGTACTGTGATTGATTTTCTCTGCAGTTGCGGTAGGCTTTTTGTCAACATAATCCCATTCTTTTATCTCAGCTCATAATTTTGTCCATGAGCTGTCCTAAACCTTAGCATTCTTGATGTTCTTTAATCTCCTTACTAATGGTGTCTCCACAGTCTATAGTTCTTTGGCCTTGGCTGCAGCTCCGGTTTGTTTTGGTGCCATCTTGTCGGTCTACTGGTCGATTTTACTTCAGTATTATTGGCTTTCAGTCGTCTGGTTGCTCAGTTGCTCTCTCTATTTGAAATGCGGTAAACGATCCTTTGGTGGTTTAGTATTTATAGTTGATGCATTTGACGTTTTTGTCGATGGGTGTATGAATGGCAGACGTGATGGTCCAGCATGAACACTTGAGTTTGTGTTAATGGTGATTTGGTTTCAGCGCTCGTAGTCATGAATGCGCGATGGGACTGTCGAGGTCGTTGGTCGATGTTAATCATGAAAATGTCGATGGTGTTATGTCGATGGGCGTGATGTTGGTTGTCGTAGTGGTGATTTCCTGTCATACTTCTTTATGTATTTTGATCATATTTTGCTTTTTGGATTTTCAGATTTTTATAGCTTTTGTTTAACCATTATAGTCGTTATATATATATATATATATATATATATATATATATATAATAATCAGACTTGTTTTAGTTTCTGTACCATTTTAGTCGAGCACCGTTAACAAGTTTCCGAAATACTATACCTTGTAATGTCCTTAGTCAGACTGATCCGTTGGCATATATCTCTTCGACTACATAGGGTCCCATCCATTATGTATGTAGTTTTTTGGGTTTTCCTTTTACCTGACTATTGTATAGTAAGGCAAGGTCTCCTACCGACAAGTTTTTGTTTTTGATGTTTCGATCGTGCCATGCCTTTTGTTGTTGTTTCTGGATTTCCTGATGTTGTATTGCGATTAGTCGGTGTTCTTCTAGTTTACTTATTTTCTATAGTCGGTCCTTTCTTCCTTGTTCGACATCGACATGTAAAATCTCTGCGATAATAGGTGTTGCATATTTTTGTTAATCCTTTTGTTAATGTTTTATTAAATGCTTCAATTGCTCCATTCAACTGAGGGTGGTAAGTTGTACTCTGACGGTGGTCGATTTGGAACTGATCTGTCAATGTTGTTAGAAAACAGGACCGTAGAGCAATAACAGATATACAGTTAAATCAATTATCAAGATACAAAAACACATTAAAACATTACAGAGAGACACAGATATAATGTGGTTCACCCAAACGATGGGCTACGTCCACAAAGAAATTTGCCAGTCCTTTTATTACAGTCCAGAAATATGAAGGGATACACCCTGCAGCAAAACCACTGCACTTCCTCTTCACGCTCTCGCAGTCTCTCTTCTATTACAATACAATACCATATCCAGTCGATTTACAATGCTCTCTTTTATAGGGGAAATACCATGGGAAAAATTCTAGGGTTAACCCAGTACCATGGGTCCGCAATACTGTTGGCCAACACACATCCCAAAAAAAAATTTCGGGGGCTCCGCCCCCGAACCCCAAGGCAAGGGGAACAAGTGTACAGTACTCTTGGGTTACAATCACAACTAAATAATATCTCTGGATCTAGAAGATTAGGCTCCACAACCAACAAATGTTTTAATAGTTTTATTAATAAAGTGTGTTCCCTAGTCACTGATTAGGGTTAGTGCACATCCAAATCTGGTAATGATATTTTCATGGATAAATTTAGCAGCTATTTTGCAGGAACACGTGTCGACTGGTTATGCCTCTACCCATTTGTTTAAGTACTCAACTGCAGTTATTATGTACCTTGCACCTGTTATTTTTGTTGGTACGGGAAATGGTCCTATGAAGTCGATAGCCCAAATTTCAAATGTCAAACTTGGGTTTTACTGATACCAAGGGCATTTCTGTACTAGGCAGGGGTCGACCCATTCGTTAACATCTGTCACATTGTCTTACAAAAATTTTGCAGTCTTTGTAAGTGTCAGCCACCACAGCCCTGATTGTTGGATTTTCTTTACGGTTGTGTCTGCTTGGAAATGTCCTCCGGCAGGTCTGTAATGTGCTTCATGCATAATATTATTTCTTTCATGTTCCAGTACACACCTCCTGAGGATGTCATTTAGACCCATTTTATATAGGAATCCATTTATGAGGCTATAAGGTGCATCTTTCATGGCTAAGATCTGTTTCTTCTTCGTATTCATGCCTTCTGGTGCTTGCACGTTTTCTAAGAACTGTGTTATTTCCTCCAATTCTGCTGGGACTGCTTCTATTCAAAATACATGTGCATCCGGTAATTCATCTTCGACTCCTGTCGGTTCCTCTCCTATGTTGATTCTGGATAGATGGTCGAGACCAACATTTAACTTACCTGGTCTGACAATGACTTTCAATTCAAATTCTTGGAATAGAAGTAGCCATCGACAAATTCTTCCATGGTGTAGTGGCTTATTTACGAGGTATTTTAGTGCTTGGTGGTCGATGTAAGAGATAAATGGATTAGCTAGCAGGTAGTGTCAACATTTTTGTAGTGCGAAGATCATTCCTAATGCTTCTCTTTCTGTTGTCGAATAGTTTCTTTCAGCTTTATTTAGTTTTCTGCTACTGTAAACAATAGGGTATTCCATTCCATCATCTCTTGGATGAGTTAGGATTGCTCCTATTGCTAGGCCTGATGCGTCAATGTGTACATGGAATTTGGTCAACCAGTTTGGAAACCTTAGGATGGGTGCTTCGACTAGCTTTCTTTTTAGCTTTTGAAATAATATGTTGCACTCCTCTGTCTATTCGAACTCCTGATCCTCTCTTAGCAGTTCTTCCAGTGGGTATGTCATATTTGAATAGTGTCTTATGAATTTTCTATAATATCCTGTATGACCAAGTAGTACCCTTACTTGTTTTGGATTCATTGGTGGTTTTATGTCGAGGATGATTTTTATTTTTGCAAAGTCAACTTTAATACCTTCTTTACAGATAATGTGTCCTAACAATATCCCTATGGGGGTAATAAATATACACTTCTTGATGTTCAGAGATAACTGGATTTGTTGACATCGTTCCAACATAATCCTTAGCCATTTACAATGGTCTTTCAGTGTAGAGTATATTATCCAATCGTCAAAATATACTGCCATTGTTTTGTAAATGTACTCCTGAAATGTTTTAACCACAATCCTTGAAAAGACTGCAGGTGTATTTTTAAGTCCAAAAGGCATAACCCTATAAGCAAATGAGTCAAATTCACATACAAATGTTGTCTTTTTCTGATTTTTCTTGGCTATTGGTACTTGATTATACCCTGAGAATCCATTTGTAAATGAGTAGCATTCGTGTCCTGCAACCTCATTTAAGATTTCATCTGCATAAGGAGTTGGAAATGGGTCTGTTAATGTAACTTTATTGAGTTCTCTGAATTCGACACAGATCCTTAGCTTGGTTGGATCATGTTTCTTTGGTTGAACCACCATTGGACTTGCCCATTCTGATTGTTCAATAGGGTAGATAATTCCTGCTGCAAGCATGTTATCAATCTCTTTCTTGACTATCTCTTTGTATTTATGAGCTAGTTTATATGGTCTTTTCTTTACAGGTCGAACATCAGTTTAATGTCGATCTTCATTTCACCCATTTCATTTACTAGACCTTTGAGATCCTTATAGTCTCTAGCAAATACATCCTGAAATTCTTTTAGTAGGTTTACTATCTTTGTTGTCTGTGCTTTAGTCCAGTAGTCTCCAATTTTTGTTATTTTTGGTCGATCATCATTTGATATGTCAACTTCTTTGATTTTCACTTTAGCGTCTAACCATTCAGGGGCTTTTGTCTCATTGATTAGTTGACTCCCTTCTTTAAACAGTGAAAATGTAGCAGAAAAGTCTGTTACGGTCATTCGGTCGATGTCTTCCTTGTCGGTTGTCTTGACTTTGAGTACTATGCGAATTGGTTTTGTTGTTTCGGCATGGTTTGATTTCCATCTAAGGCTTTTCCCTTCTGAATTTTCATTTTCCATTTGTAGTCTTGTTGACTGTGGAATTGTCCCGGTTTGTATATTATTGCATTTTGTTGTCAGTCGGTCGTGTTTTAGGGTTTTGTTTTCTGTCCGTTGTATAAATGCTTTGATCTCTTTTGTCGTTTCGACCAAATTCTCATTTTGGGGTACAAAGTTGAAATCTTTGATAAAATTCTCTTTGATTTCATGCCATAGGAATGTTTCACCTCGAGCTTCTTCCATTTTGTACCATTTGTTTGGTAAGTTGGAGAGTGTTGATGGGAATAGGTGTGGCCATGTTCGCTCATATTTATATCCAAGTCTTCTCCATTCTTTTTCACATGTCTTTATGTGGTTTTCTGGATCTTGTCCTTGGGTAAATATAGGTATCTGAGCCTGGTTAGTTAACTTCTTTCCTCCAAATATTTCTACAAAATAAGTTGAAGCTATTTTCCATGTCTGCAGTCTTGATTGATGGGTATCCCACCATCTAGCAGCTTGTCCTGTGAAAGTTTCCACTAAGCTTTGTAGTCGGCCATGTTCACCAATGTTCCTAGATACTTGGTCTACGTGCATAACTGATGATTCTCTTTCTTTATATCTTAGGGTTTTTGTGATATTTATACTTGTTGGTTTCAAGGTAGGATATTCCCTAGTTTTCTTCTCAAATATTTTTGGGATGATGGACACTACAAAGCATTGTCTGATTGGTTTCTTCTGTACTTTTTGAATGGTCCAGCATCCTCTTGCTATTGTTTCATAGTTTTCAACCTCCCAATCATATAGTTTTGCGTCTGAATTGTATCCTACTAAGTCTTGGTTGCCTAAGTAAAGTTCACCATATATATTAGGTTCTGTGTAATCTTCATTATTCTGTAGCTGATATAGTTGTCGGATGTCAACTTCTTCATCAATTGGTTCTGTCCAACGTTCTCCTTGGGATGGATGAATAGGTACAATGACTTTTTTTCCATTCCCTTTTAATTTTATTCTTTCTTTGTCTAAGGATATCGAGGCTTTCATTTTTCTCCCCCAAGGTCGACCTACTAACACTGGGAAAGAGTTGGATCCTTCCTTAGCGTCAATAATTTCAAAATCGACTTTGGTTGATATTCCTTTTATTGTTGTATCGACATTTTTCCAAACTCCAATAGGTTCAATTAGGCCTTGGTCGGCTAGTTTCAGGTATATGCCTGATTCATATAATCAAGGTCTGCTTAACTGTTCCCATGTGTCTCGAGTCATAATATTTACCCGTGATCCAAAACCGAGCACGAATTTTTGGACATGGTATCCTTTAATTTCCAGGTCGACAAGTGGGTCGGCATCACTTTTATCTTTTTGGTTTAGACTACAAATCATTTTTGTTTGTTTTTCGGTGTTGTTGTGTTTTATTTTATAGACTAAATCGATGAATTGAGATACTGAGTTATCTTTTTGTACTAACTGTATTAACTCTTTTACTGTGTTATGTCGGTTGTCATCATCTTCTTCTTGTCGGGCAAATTCTCTAAATACATTTGTTGCATCTTTATATCTTTGTTTTTCTTTAACTGGGTCAGGATAAGCATTCTTGTCTTTTATTTTGCTTATTCATGGGTTATCATTCCCAATTTTTGTCCCTTGTCGGGTTACTATATGCAAATTATTTGTATTAATTATATCATGTTTTTGCACAAATGACAAGACATTAACATTTTTCTTCTTATTTATTTTTTCAAGCATAGTAAGGCAATCCTTTAATGAGTGATCCCCTACTCCACAACTAGTACAGAATTTTAGGTCAGTCCTGTCCTTGTATGGACAGTCTGCATATCGGTGTCCTTCCTTATAACATGTGAAACATTGGATGGGTCGACGTGGTCAGTTGTCTCGATTCCCGGGGAATCGACCTCGACTTCCATATCCTCCACATCAATTGTCAAAGCGGTGTTCGTATCGACGACCTTTGTATCTTTGATTATTCTGGTCGTTTTGTGCATTGTTTTGTTGTTCATTGTTCTGTGTGACTGCATTAGTCTGGTAGACTGCGTGATAGTTCTGTCAATTTTTTATATTTAGATGGCAGTCGACCGTGGCGTGATTCTTTGTTTCGCAGATAGCACACCAAGATGCTTTGTCATTTTTCATGTTAAACGGGCAATATTTTGTCGTGTGATCGCCATGCTCTTGGAAAATGTCGCAAAAACACTTTGTTTGCACAAATCGAACGTCCTGTTGGCTGATATCCTGTCGACAGTTGTCTTTTGAATGTCCAGTCGTTGAACATTTCGTGCACCAGATATCCTGACTCTTAAGGTTTATCTCTTTTAATGATTTCTACATGATCTCAAGTTGTTCCTCCAGTCTATGATCCGTTGGGTATACTGGAATATCTTCATCCATTTCTACTTGTAGAGATTTAGTAAGAGCATCTTCATAAGTTTTGAATGTCTCCAGACTTATGTGCCAATGAATTTTCTGTGTCAGACCTGCAAGAAACCATTGGATTAATAATTGCTCATAAATGACATAATCCAATTGGCTGAGAAGGTATTTCCAGCATTTGTCATAGTTGCGGACAGTTTCTCCTTACTTATGTGATGTTGTCTTCAATTTCTTAGCTGCCAGATGTTTTGCATCTGGAGTTTTAAAGAATGATAAAAATTGCGCCTTGACTTCCGCTTTAGTTGCTCTGGGGGTTCTTTCAAAAAAGGTCATATACCATGTCAATGCCCTTTTCCTTAAAGCACCAACGAACTGCGCCATCTGTATATCTTCATCTGTAACTTGGTTTGCCTCCCATGTCGATTTGCAGATGAACCAATGTCATATGGGATCCTCGTCGCCCTCATATAGAGGGATGTGTGTTGACCCGTGACCCATGTCGAAGTCCCTTTCACTGTCTTCTTTAGGAGGTGGCGATGGTGGGGGTGGTGGGATGTTTTGTTTATTTCTTTGTGCAAAACTATTGTCAACAGAACTCTCATTTCCGTTGGTTGTCTTAGTTGTCGTTTCTTCACCGACAAGTAGTTGGTTGGGATCAACTTCTCCTGTCGATGTCCAACTACAATTATTTGTCTGCATCTCCAAATTTTTTGTATCTTCCAAAGCTGTATTTGGCAGGGGGGGTGCTCCTTTGTGTGTCAGGTAAAGTAAGTGGATACTTCGGTTGGAGGGTAACGCTTGAAGCATGACCCAATTTCCTTCTTCTAGTCGACGGATAAGTAGATGATTATCATCATTTCTCTCGTCGTCTAGTCGGATCCATTTACCAAAGTCACCAGCTCTTACTCTGAGGTCCTTTTCGACAATGGTTTGTATCCTGGTACTCGGATTCGTCGGAGATAGAGGTATTACCTCCTGGGGAAATTCTAATTGGAGAGCTTCTCGCTGCTCTATCCACAAATATTCTTCCATAGGGGACGCTTCTTCTTCCACGCCTTCTTCTTATCGGTCATGACCCGACTCTGGCGGATTTCTCTCTTGGTCTGTCACCCTAGTACTCATTCCTCTTTGCAATGCTATAGCTCTTTCTCTTATTTCTTCCCTTCTTTGCAACCTCTTCTCCCTCTCTATTTTCTATAAGTCCATCGTACCTTTGTGTGACACTGTCCTTTCGATTCCCTCTTTAGGCCGACTTCTCATCATTGGTGAATGGTATCTCCTTAGTCGACTAGAATCCTCTCCACTTTACCCTGACATACGACCATCTACCCCCCCATTACCTACCTAATGCTTTAGAAAGCCCAAATAGTTATGTTTACTTGCTTAGGAAGTATTCCCACTCCCTTTCGGCAATGAATTTCTCCCACTTCTTTTGTTTCTCTGCCCAATTAGTATTTTGTGGCGGTTCGCATAGTAATGGATGAGGTTCAACAATATGACCCACTCCTTTCTCTATCAGGAAATTGAACAAGAAGGTCAGTAAGGAACACAATAATTGCTCGGTGAGGTATGTGTAGAATTTCTTCTGTATAGTTTCCACCGAAGTTATTTCTTCTATAGCTTGTTCCTCGCAAAATTCGTCGGTGATATTTAGTCGCTTCCGGCTTTTTCATCCAAGAGTTTCTTCAAAAGCTGGGGCACTGATTCTACAAACTTCTCATGGGTTTCAGTAAAGAACCTTTCCTTTGCTTGAGCAATCGTTAATCTATTTCTTCGTGCGTAATTTTGCAAGTAGTTTTCTATTTTACGCTCCCACCAGTCCTTAATCTCCTGTTCTGATATCATCTTCTTGTATATATCTCAGACATGTACTACCGGCAACGAAACCAATGTTGTAATCTGACAGATCACATAAGGTTACCAATTATACACATTAAAATCATACCTACATAACAGAGACAAGAGATAAGAAGAAGTAAGTGGAATAACAGATTATATTATCATGAAAGGGTCCAGACAATACAGAGAACCGAATCCATTTCTCATCTGGATCAATAGCCTAATATTTATGAATTACAAATAGTTACAAATAACTACCTATCGGTTCGGTCAATCGACACGACCTTTATGTGGCCGACCTAATCTCTAATTAGTCGGCCGATCGACTTAGTCGGCTAATTGACTAAGTCGGCTATCGTTCTAGTCGGCTTACCGACTTGCTCCTCCAATAAAGAACATACAACGAAAGATTTCCCATATAAAATGAAAAATGGCAAAGAATCATGGTGCGCAATCTATGAGGTAAAAAGTCACGCAACTGCCGAATTCCGCTTAAACTTGAAGAATCGACCAAAACTATCAAGAAGTCTACCAAACGAATACAGTCGCACATAACAATGACAACGCTTCAAGGAACAATGAACAAAATGAATCAAATAATCAAAGATATGAAGGCCTTCGATATGAGTGCCAATTCGACAACTGTCATGGAGGATATGGAGGTTGAGGACGATTTTCTGGAAATCATGACAATCAACCAGGACGACCCACCTAGTGCTTTACATGCTACAAAGAGGGACATCACTATGCTAACTGCCCATACAAGGATAGAACTGATCTAAAGTTTTGTACTAGCTATGGTGTGGGTGATCACTCATTAGAGGATTATCCCACCATGCTCGACAAGAATAATAAAAAGAAAAATGTTAATGTCTTGTCGTGTGTTCAAAAACATGATGTAATGAATACAAAGAACCTCCACATAGTAACCCGACAAGGGACTAAAATTGGAAATGATAATCCAAGTATAAGTAAAATCAAATACAAGAATGATTATCCTAATCTGACAAAAAAAAAACAACTATATAACGACGCATCAAACATGTTAAAAGAATTTGCTAGACAGGAAGCAGTCGATGACAGTCGACAAAACACAGTTAAATAATTAATACGTTTAGTACAGAACGATAAATCGGTATCTCAATTCATTGACTTGCTATATAATATGAATCACAGTAATAACAGAAAAACAAACCAAAAATATTTGCAGTCTAAACCAAAAAGACAAGAGCGATTCCAACCCATTTGTCGATCTAGAAATCGAATGATACCATGTTCGACAAGTTGTACTCGACTTCAGTTCACAAGTAAACATTATGACCCGAGATACATGGGATCAGTTGGGTAGACCTCGACTATATGAATCAGGTATATACCTCAAGTTAGCTGACCAGGGGCTGATCGAACCCATTGGGGTTTGGAGAGATGTCGACACAACAATAAAAAGAATATCGACCAAATTCGACTTTGAAATCATCGACCCTAAAGAAGGATCCAACTCCTTCCCAGCCTTGCTAGGTTAACCATGGGGAAGAAAAATGAAAGCATCAATATCTTTTGACAAATAAAGGATAAAATTAAAAGGGAATGGATAGAAATTTATCATCCCTATTCATCCTTCCCAAGGCGAGCCTTGGATTGAACCCATCGATGAAGAAGTTGACATTTGACAATTATATCAAATTCAAAATAACGAAGACTACACTGAACCCAATATCTATGGTGAGCTTCACTTAGGCAACCAAGACTCAGTAGGATATAATTTGGATGTAGAATTATATGATTGGGAAGTTGAAAACTATGAAACTCAAGCAATAGGTTGTTGGACCATTCAAGCTATACAGAAGAAACCAACCCATCAATTCTTCTCAGTCTCCATCATCACAAAAATATTCGAAAGGAAACTAGGGAATACCCTACCTTAACTCCAAAAAATACAAGTATCAGACAAAACCCAAGGTATAAAGAAAGAGAGTCCCCAGTTTTGCATATAGAACAAGTATCTAAGAACCTAGGTGAACGTGGCTGACTACAAAGCCTAGTAGAAACCTTTACAGGACAAGTTGATCGATCGTGGGACAACCATCAGTTGAGACTACAAACTTGGACAACCACTTCAACTTACTTCGTAGAAATATTCGGAGGAAGGAAGCTGACTAAACGGGCACAAATACCTGTCTTCATCTAAGGACAAGACCCGGATGAACACATAAGAACATGCGAAAGAGAATGGACAAGACTTGGTTATAAAGACTAATGTACATGGCCACACCTGTTTCCCTCGACGCTAGCCGACTTGCCAAATAAATGGTATAAAATGGAAGAAGCACGAGGTGAAACGTTCCAATGGAATGAACTTTGAAAAAACTTCATCAAGGACTTGAGTTTCATACCGCAAAAGGAAAAGCTAGTCGAAACTACAAAATAGATAAAAGCATTCATAGAACCGACCGGGAATAACAGTCTGATACCAAACCATGACCGACCAGAAATATCATGTAATAACATTCAAACCAACAGAATACCACAGTCGACAAGACTACAAATGGAAAATGAAATACGAAAGTAAAAAGCTTTCGATGGAAATCCTATCACTCATAAACAACAAAACCATTTCGAATAGTACTTAAAGTCGACACAACCGACAAAGAAGACACTGACCGAATGACCGCAGTAGACTTCCCTGCTACATTCTCACAGTTCAAAGAAGGGATTCAACCGATCAACTAAGACAAGGCACCAGAATGGATGGATGCCAAATTTAAAACTAAATAGTTTGACATATCAAATGATGAACGACAAAAAATGGCAAGAATTGGCGATTACTAGAGCGAAGAGAAAACGACTAAAATAGTAAAGCTATTGAAATAATTCCAGGATGTATTTGCTCGAGACTATAAAGATCTCAAAGGGATAGTCCATGAAATGGGCGAAATGAAGATCGACATCAAACATGATGCTCGACCCATAAAGAAAAGACCATACAAATTAGCTCATAAATATAAAGGGATAGTCAAGAAAGAGATCGATAATATGCTCGCAGTAGGAATTATCTACCCTATCGACCAGTTGCAATGGGAAATCCCAATGGTTGTATAGCCAAAGAAACATGACCTGACAAAACTGAGGACTTGTGTTGATTTCAGGGAACTAAACAAAGTCACTCTAACAGACCCATTCCCAACGCCATACGCAGACGAAATCTTAAATGAAGTTGCAGGACATGAATGCTACTTGTTTACAGATGGATTCTTAGGGTATAAACAAGTACCAATAGCCAAAGAGGATCAGAAAAAGACCACATTCGTATGTGAATTCGGCTCATTCACCTACAAAGTTATGCCTTTTGGTCTCAAAAATGCACCTGCGGTATTTTTGAGAATTGTTGTCAAAACATTTCAGGAATACATATACAAAACAATGGCAGTATATTTTGACGATTGGACAAACTACTCCATGTTGAAAGATCATTGCAAATGGTTAAGGCTCATGCTTAAACGATGCCGACAAATTCAGTTATCTCTCAACATAAGGAAATGCATCTTCCTAACTCCTATAGGAATACTACTGGGGCACATTGTATGCAAAGAAGGCATCAAGGTCAACTTTGCTAAAATAAAAATTATTCTCGACTTGAAACCACCGGTGAATCCAAAATAGGTCAGGGTACTGCTGGGACATACTGGATACTACAGAAAATTTATCAGATACTATATAGACCTATCCATTGGAAGAACTATTGAGAGAGGATCAGGAGTTTGATTGGACAAATGAATGCAATATCTCATTTGATACATTAAAAAGGAAACTAGTCAAGGCACATATCCTTAGATTCCCGAATTAACGAAACTATTCGACAACAGAGAGGGAAGCATTAGGTATGGTCTTTATGCTACAAAAGTATAGACATTACCTACTAGCCAACCCTTTTATCTTATATACTGACCACCAAGCATTGAAATACCTCGTAAATAAACCTTTGCATCATGGAAGAATTTGTCGATGGTTACTACTATTCCAGGAATTCGAATTCGAAGTCATCATTAGACCAGGAAAACTAAATGTTGGACTCGACCACTTGTCAAGAATCGACACAGGGGAGGAGCCGACAGGAGTCGAAGATGACTTGTCGGATGCACACTTATTCCGAATAGAAGCTGTCCTGACAAAATTAGAGGAAATAACAAAATTTCTAGAGAATGGTCAAGCACCAGATGGCATGAGCATGAAAAAGAAACAAATCATAGCCATGAAAGCTACACCATAAAACCTCATAAATGGATTTTTATATAAAATGGGCTTAGACGACATCCTTCAATGATGTGTATTAGAACACGAAAGAGAAAATATTATGCATGAAGCACACTATGGACCGGCAGGAGGACATTTCCAAGCAGATACAACTGCCAAAAAAATCCAACAGTCGGGGCTATGGTGGCCGACACTGTACAAAGACTGTAAGAAGTTTGTTAGGCAATTTGACCGATGCCAATGACTGGGTCGACCTCTACCTAGTAAAAAAATGCATTTGATATCAGTAAAACCAAGTTTGACATTTGAAATTTGGGCCATCAACTTCATAGGACCATTCCCAATACTAGCAAAAAGAACAGGTGCAAGATATATAATAACTGCAGTAGAATATGTAACCAATGGGCAGAGGTAGAACCTGTTGAAACCTATTCCAGTGAGGTAGCTACTAAGTTTATCTATGAAAACATAATTACTAGATTTGGATGCCCAATAACCTTAATCAGTGATCAAGGGTCACACTTCATTAATAAAACCATCAAAGCACTGACATACCAGTTCAAAATTGACCATAGATGAAGTACAGCTTATCACCCTCAGTCGAATGGAGCAATAGAGGCATTTAACAAAACACTAACAAATGGTCTAACAAAAATCTGCAATACCGACAAGGATGATTGGGACGAGAAAATCCAAGCAATGCTATGGGCTTACAGGACATCATACAAACGATCGACGGAACAAACACCGATTCAACTTGTCTGTGGACAAGAAGTCATCGTTCCACTACATTTCTGACAACAAACACCTATGATAGCAGATGTCTTACACATCTGTTGATTGGAATATTTCACCTCCTGCGGACAACAAGGTGTTCCCCTAGTCTGAATGGTTCAGATTCAGAACAAATAGATCATAGAGGTTGATAACTCTCCCTAGACGTTGTAGATATCTGGAATGCAAGGCTTTGATAGTTCACCTGTGTACCTACAAAAGACTTCAACATGAAACAGATCAAAGCAACCAGAATATGATCTACTAATCTATGCTAGTGACTAAGGAATCTAGCAATATATATCAGAAATCAAACATCAACAATATATATGGGACAGAAAATCAACTTGCATTAGAAATATGAAGAAGTTTACAACCAAGCCTTAGTGTTGACATGCATCTCCATGAAACCAGCTCTTCATCCCCATAAGCTCCAACTCTAGCTCTATATGCTCTCTCCAAATGATCTTGGGCCAAGAATCAGTCCAACAGCATAACAATACCTTCAATGTTCTCTCCTCTCAACCATGGCTATGAGATCATATATATATAAGGCTTTAATGGATAGAGATGGTTGAGAAATTAGTGGGTGAGGTGGCCTCTAAGATCCTAGGATAAGGGATCTCGAGCTCAACCAACCCACAACAGTAGGGATAAGGGATATATCGAGGCTTATCATCTAGAAGCCTAGAGAAGCTTCTCTTTTTCCCTTTTTACCCAGGGTACCACGCTTCTCCTTATATGACAGAGCAGTTCTGGTAATAACCGCCTATGGACCAAGGGTGACAGGCGGTGGCACCGCTTGTGGACAACCGATGAAAAGCGGTGCAAACAGGGGTACCGCTCCTGGATAAAAGGGCATGAGCGGTGCTGGGAATTTGTATGATAAACTGATAAAAAACCATTCAGTATTCACTCTAGAAGCTGGGATTCAGGGCAAGTAGGTATGTCAAAGGTCTTATCACATGATGGTGACAGGATTTTGGTATAACAGGATGCCCCCCAAATCATGAGTCTTAGAGTGATATGATAAACGAGAGCTTTGAGAACAAGTAATTGCTAGGAGATGAAAATGTTTGCTCGATCGAAGTAGGCATCTGTAGTACATCAGTATGTTGACTCATAGACACAAGTAACCAAACTCATAGCTGCAGACCAATACAAGGCAGATCCATGAGTGGAATAAACAAGCATGGCTACTAGAATACAACATAGATCCATGTGATAGAGGACTCAAACTTGGACATAGCTACCAGACATACAACGTAGATCTATGTCATACAGATGCAAATTTGAGCATAGCCACGACCATACAAATGTGGATCCATGCTAGATATACAAAAACTCCATCGCAACCTGGGGAAAAAGTAATGAGTGCTTTTAAACAAATGCCCAGGGTCTTCGTCTCGTCTTCCACATAGTACGATTATGTCCATGTGATTACAATGATCTGAAGTCGAACATGGTAGAAACCACTTGATTACCGGTCAATGATGTGAACCGTTAACAAGTGCAAGGGAGATCACCATTAATGGCAATGATTCCCAAGGTACTATAGTACAATCTACTAAGTGCGAATAGATGTCTTGATGTCGAACACCCAGTCGATTCTATCGATCAAAGGTCGATGATGTGAACCTATGTCAAGAGCGAGAGAATCTGTCATTAAGGCATACAGATCTCAAGGTACTAAATATTGTTTCTAATACTATTTCTCGGATGATGAGCTGATGTCGACGGAAATAGTCTCATCGAAGAAGGGCCATGATGAGTCCCACATCGATGACACGAAACTTGAAACATAGTTCTGGAATGATGTGAATGTAGTAACCATATGACTGACTCAAAGATACTGACATAAAGACTGTGTATACTGCAGAGGTAAGACTTCTTCAGATCCCCTCTGAACATCAGGCGGCATGACAAAATGACTTGGCAGCATGACTAGACAGGACAGATACACAATGCGATAGTGGACAATGCATTCTTTTGAAAGACTCAAAGGATTGGCATGACTCATGAAAGTGGATCATCATGGAGATCAGCTGAATACCCAATTGACTGACATGATTGTGCAGATAAGTGCTATGTTCAAAGGTAACAACAAATAACTGCCATTATTTGCAAAATGATTCCCTTTCCCATTTCCCCCATCATGATTGATGAGTGCCTCTTTTCGGTTTTATGAGTTCAAAGAGGGTAACAAACACTCGATATAGATTGTCAGAAGACAAGTCCAGTCTCATATGTTTTACGAACCTGAGAGAGGAGAGGTTCATTCCCAAAATGGGTCTCTCAATGTTTAATTCAACGAGTCCACTAAAAGAAAACTTGGTATCGTTCATGTTTAGAGAGTCTGAACGAATACAGAAGAAGACTCCATGGGGGTCATTTTTCGTATGATTTAGTCTCTAAGGATCGAAAAAGTGTAAAATCATACCTTAGAGAACTCTTCCAGTCATGATTGGCTAGAGCGTTCCTTTCTCGTAAATAGTCTTGTCCGAACCGAGAAAGAGATAACCTATCGTCGGATGGACAACTCTTCAAATACTTTAACAAATGTGAAGAAGACAAGATCGTTCGACAATCTTTCCGTATTTAGGGAGCCTAAAAAGGGTTTAAAGAGAACTCCATGAGGTTTCTTTACACAATGTCACTTTTTATGAGCCTGGAAAGATTCGGAAACGGACTCGACTATATTTTCATGTTTAAGGAGTCTGAAAGAAGATGTGAAAAGAAGACTCCATTAGACTTTTTCATGTTTGAATCCAGAGCACGAAAAAGTAATAAACTAAGATCAAACCACTTTTCATGTTTTAACCAGAGCACAAAAAATGAAAAGTAAGCTCAACACCATCTTACTGTTTTTAACGAGCTCGAAGATCAGTTGAAAGAATGCTCAGGGATTGGTTTCATTTTTACGCAAGCTTGAAACCAATAGGTAAAATTATGCTTGAAAAATCCCATTAACATGACATACATAGGTTGGAATCCTGCCCCCAGCATCATTGCTAGCGAAGCCTACCCCTAGCATGGTTGCTAGCGGTTCGACATGCCCCTAAGCTTCGTTTCATTTGACGATTCTTCTTCCAAACCCAACCTAAAAATCTGGTTACTAATGTCAAAATGTTCACCAGGGGGGTAGGAAGAACGAGAATCGGGCAGGCAAAGGTTCAAGTTCTAACACTAAAGTGAAGACTCGAATCAAGGGAAGGGGATCTGTTTCATTTTTACGCAAGCTTGAAACAAAAGGTAACTATGCTTGGAACATGGTTTCATTTTTATGCAAGCTTGAAACCAAAAGGTAAACTATGCTTAAGGAAACCTACTTCATTTTTTAACGAGCTTGAAATAGAAAATGAACTATGCTCAGGAATGATTTCATTTTTATGCAAGCTTGAAACCAAAAGGTAAACTATGCTTGAGGATATCCATTTCATTTTTTAATGAGCTTGACATAGAATGGGAACTATGCTCATGGAAAACTGACATGATGGTTAGAACCTGACATGATGGTCAGGTGCTATTTCATTTTTTAACGAGCTTGACACATAATGGGAACTTTGCTCAAAACATGGTTTCATTTTTATGCAAGCTTGAAACCAAAAGCATAAACTATGCTTAAGGAGTGGTTTTATTTTTTAACAAGCTTGAAACCAAAAGGTAAACTATGCTCGCAAACCTGCTCCTACCGAACATGATATCCAGAGGTTGGTAGGTTTCCCCCATTTCATAAAAGCTAGAAGCTTAGCTCCATTATGATTTCCATAGACTAGAGCCATGCCCCCCCATTTTATCGATGATGGGAAGAAGCTAACTAGAAGGGGAAAGAGCCACAAGAACATGCAGCACATTCAGGGCAATCTGATTACTAGGAGTAATGCGATGGTCAGGTGTAACAAATGAAAGATGATCAATGGTCATGATCTTCCTGTCATGGGGAAAATGCATAACTCTAAAGAGTGTGGACACAATAGCCTTCATGGCATAAACATAATCACGTCCAAGGAGCAGATTGAAATCTAAAAGACCTTGGACCACCATAACATCAATGCAGACAGTTTTCCCTCCTAATGTAATAGGCAAGTAAGGAAGGGTCCCTAAAGGTGCAGTAGGTATTCGATTAAAAGCCAGTATCTGATCGGTGGATGGCACAAGCTGAGGAGAGCCTAAAGCTTGCCAAGTAGTTGAGGATAGAATACTAATAGAAGCCCCTTTGTCAACAATAGTACGAAGTATCCGCCTAGTAGTAACATTCACAACTACCTAGAAAGGAACACTCGAATGAAGACGAGACTCTGTTAGGTTACTCCAGTCAAAGGAAATAACCTCAGTACTTGGAGAGGGTTCTGTCGAAACAGACAAAATTTCCTCTTGTCGAGAACAATCAGAATGAAGCATAAAAACTTCGGCAGGTTTTGGTTCATTCTCTACTGAAAGAGAAGAACAAGACGAAGATTTGGTCAAAGAGACTACTTCAGTCTTAACACTCTCTGATGAAAGAGTGGGATCGGGTGGAGATGATGTCGACTCAACCACTTCAACTTCACTCTTCAAAAGAAGAGTGGGATCAACTAAGGATGGACTTAGATTGACCACTCCAATTTCACACTTCAACGGAAGAGTGGGATTGACCGAGGTTAGAACTTGATCGACCACTTTATCAACCAATGGGGGTTCAAGAGACAACTTACGATAACCTGTTGGAATTCATTGACAAGAAACAGTAATATCTTCCAACAATTTAGAAGCTTCATCCATGAGAGGACAAAGGTAAGTAAAGTGCATGTCCTTACAAAGCAAGCAAGGATTTATAACTTTACCCTTCTAACTCTTAACCATAGAGTCATTGGTTGAGGGGGGATCATCAGTATGATGACCAGAGGATGATGACATCGATTTCCGGGAAACCTTAGACCACTCTTCTAAAACCAGGGACAGACCATGACAATCTTTCAGAAGGTGATCACCCTTGCAAAGCCTACAAGGAAATTTGGGTTTATGCGGTCTTTGGGTGTGTAGATCAACACTGTCCACACTGGGAGGAGTGCTTGGTTGAGACTTGGTTGTTTGTTTGTTTTTCTTCTTCTTAATCTTCCTTTTCTTATTCTTCTTATCCACCTGACTACTAGTATCACAACTTTCAACAGGCGAAGAGGTAGAAACGAGAGAAGACACATCTAGTGAAGAAGGAGAGGGATCAACATGAGGTTGATGCTCTTGCGATGAAGGATTAGGATTAGACGCAACTGGTGTACATGGGATAACTAGACTGGAGAATAACCAAACATGTAATCCAATAGTCAATCCAGGAAAACTTAACGTAGCCATGAGAGGAGGACCAACATCCCCATATGGAGGGAACACAAAAGACATGCTTGGTAAAGGAGTCTCTTGGTTGGTAGTCCCAAAAGGTGAAGCCATAACTATGTAACAAAAATATCTCTCTCTTGTAAAAAATCCTAACTGTACATATAACAAGCACTACTCAAACTAAAAGCAACAAGCAAACATGCGAAAGGAGTGGATAATAGTCAGGAACCTCATAGGATAGGAAAAAAGGATAACTCAGATGGATAGGGAATCCTAGTGGGGTCTCCCGATATACACAAGGTACGTGGGAGCTCAAATCGATAGTAGTGTTGTCTAATGCATAACCATACACAAGGGGCCTTCCAATATACAATCGAGTATGTGAAGTACCTTTCTATATACCTCAAGGGTACGTGAAATGTTGTTCGATATATCGACGGTACGTGGAAGAACCGTGCGAGTCCCGGAATGTAATGCTGACAAATAATGACAGCTCCTATGTTTAACGACGCCCGAACACGTCTCTAACCTATCACACAAATTGCTAAAAAAATTTAAACCTAAGCTAGCGCTTAATTTTATCTTGTGCGTTTAGGTGGAACCATGGAGTGAAAACTTGAATTTAAAGAAGATGCATACTGATCTATATGATAATGCAAGTTTTCCTCTTCAATGAAATTCTACCTAAGAGAGGGAGAGATATTTACTTTTCTTCCCAAAAAATGCACACCCAAATGCAAATGCAATTCTATCTTTTCAAACGAAAAGTAAAATATCAATGCACCCTAAACAATCTTCAAAGCAAATAAAAAGAGATCTAGAGAATATATAACATAAATCAAAATGTTTCCTATCTTTTCATGCTTGAAAAAGATGCATAAAAACTCAATGGAAAGATGATTTCACTAACGTTTCCAAACAAATATAACTCTAATGCACGCAAAGATGAAAACATATATTTCTTCTCAATGAAAGTAAGATCTAGAATTTCGAACAATCATGCACAAAACAAGAAGAAAATCGTTCAACAAACTTGCGAATAAAGCAAAAGAGAGAGAAAGCTAAAAACTTCTCTTTGAAACAGACAAGGAAACGAAGAACCAACCTTTCCTACCAAGCACTGAAAAACTCAGCATGCAAAAAGAAACAAGAATCGCCCCAAGCAAAGGAAGACTCAAAACAACATGGATCACACACGCATTCCAAGTCCAAAACAAACCAAAGCCTACACATGAAAATGAAATGTATATTTCCAATTCCAATGAATAATATCTACAGAAAAGAGAAAGAGGTTTCAAGCAAAGAAAATAATGCAAAATCCAATGCAAGAAACATAAACTCTCTTTGAATGCAAAAATAATACAACAATCAAAGCGACTGCAGAATATACAATTCATAGGGAGCATTTTTTTTCAAATACACTTCATTTTCATCAAAAAGTAAGCCAAAAACACACAAAAAATCAAAATACAAAGTCTGGAACAGAGCCTACCTGGCACTGCGCAGATGAAGCTGCTGACAAGCGGTTTTGAGGCAGAACCGCTTCTTGCTCACTGGATTCAGGCGGTGGCACCACTTCTGGCTAACTGGACTCAGGTGGTGGCACCACTCCTTGCCAAAGGCACATGTGCAGTTCCCTGTAAAAATCCAAAACACAAAAAGAACGATAGATCAAGCCAGAAAAAGACCAGATCAGGGCAAATACTATTGAATTGAGCATGGAAATAGAGCATAAAAGACCGAAATGACTCAGATCTGAATAGATCTGGAAATTTCAAACCCAAATAATGCAAGTCAGAAAGTAGATCTGATTGAAAAGAGTTGAAGAAAATGGAGCCTGGATTCGGACAAGAGTTGCAGACTGAGGACGATCAGAACAACTGAATACAACTACTCCCCAGCAGAGTCGCCAGATTTGTTGATCGAAATATTTCACCTCCTACAGACAGCAAGGTGTTCCACTGGTCTAAATGGTTCAGATCCAGAACAAATAGATCATAGAGGTTGATAACTCTCCCTAGACGCTATAGATATCTGGAATGCAAGGCTTTGATAGTTCACCTGTGTACCTGCAAAAGAGTTCAACATGAAACAGATCAAAGCATCCAGAATATGATCTACTAATCTATGCTAGTGACTAAGGAATCTAGCAATATATATCAGAAATCAAACATCAACAGTATATATGGGACATAAAATCAACTTGCATTAGAAATATGAAGAAGTTTACAACCAAGCCTTAGTGTTGACATGCATCTCCATGAAACCAGCTCTTCATCCCCATAAGCTCCGACTCTAGCTCTCTATGCTCTCTCCAAATGATCTTGGGCCAAGAATCAGTCCAACAGCATAACAATACCTTTGTTCTCTCCTCTCAACCATGGCTATGAGCTCATATATATAAGGCTTTAATGGATAGATATGGTTGAGAAATTAGTGGGTGAGGTGGCCTCTAAGATCCTAGGATAAGGGATCTCGAGCTCAACCAATCCACAACAGTAGGGATAAGGGATATCTCGAGGCTTATCATCTAGAAGCCTCGAGAAGCTTCTCTTTTTCCCTTTTTACGCAGGGTACCACGCTTCTCCTTCTATGACAGAGCGGTTCTGGTAATAACCACCTATGGACCAAGGGTGATAGGCGGTGGCACCGCTTGTGGACAACTAATGAAAAGTGATGCGAACAGGGGTACCGCTCCTGGATAAAGGGGCATGAGTGGTGCTAGGAATTTGTATGATAGACTGATAAAAAACCATTTAGCCTTCACTCCATAAGCTGGGATTCAGGGCAAGTAGGTATGTCAAAGGTCTTATCACATGATGGTGACAGGATTTTGGTATAACAACATCGATGTCAAAGAAGGCAGGAAGGACTAACTGATGCAATTAGGTAAACTAGAAGAACATCGACTACTCGTTATACACCATCAAGAAATCCAAAAACAACAACAGAAGGCTTGGCATGATAGAAACATTAAAAACAAAAATTTGTCGGTCGGAGATCTTGCCCTACTGTATAATAGTCGAGTAAAAGGGAAACCTAAAAAGTTACACACATAATGGATGGGACCTTCCATTGTCAAAGAAATTCATTCCAACGGATCAGTCCGACTAAGGACGTTACAAGGCATGGTATTTCAGAAACTTGTTAATGGTGCCCGACTAAAATGGTACCAAAACTAATTTTAAAAAAAATACTAATAACGACCATAACTGCTCATAAAAACCTATAAAAATCTCAAAAACCCAAAAACAACAAAAAGAGCCATCAATCATAAAGCCAAAATGACAAGAAAGTTTGAAAGACACAATAGACCACACTTTGACAACCGACATCCCTACCATCGACAAGCCATCATCGACCACCCCCAAGATCAACATCAACAGATGACTCCAAAGGTCAAATCACGCCTTCATGACTACGGTCAGAAGGAGCACCAAATCCAAAACGCATTAAACGCGACCTCAATCGACCGTCCTGGACCATCATTTCCACCATTAATACCTTCATCGACAAGTTCACCACTCGCTCCACCTATAAATACTACGTCAGAAAAAAAATTCCTTACCACATTTCAAAGAAATAGAGAAACCAAGTATTCAAAAATTTGAGAGCAAAATCCCTGTGAAGAAAGCCGACCAAGAGACCGACAAAATGGCCCCAAAGCAAACCAGAGCTGCAACGGCCAAAACAAAATAACTAGAATCCATCAAAACCCCACTCATGAGAAGATTAAGAAACATTAAAAATGAAAAGGTACAGGAAACTTCATGGGCAAAGACCTGGCTAGAAATCAAAGAATGGGCTTATGTGGATAAGAAAATGACAGAGGAAGCAGAGAAAATAAGCCACAGTACCATTATGAGTTACATGAATACACCTTTCATGGCGAGTTTCAAAGGGACAAAAGAAACCGCTGTAAAATTTATCGTCGGCCAGTACCACAATGGCAAATTCTACTTCGACAAACCAGTAGAAATTTCCGGCGAGGTCATACACAAGCTTACCGGTCTTTCAAACCAGAGCGAACATGTTCCCATCGGCATAAAAGATGGATTAGTAAAACGACTAGTAGGGACATCATCAGGGAAGAACTTGAAAGGGCTAATGATCAGTCAAATACAAGCCTGGACACTGCAGATAGTTGCCAAAATCATAGCTACAGGACTCACCCCCACAGGTCAAGTGAGTGATCTGAAGCTAGAAATGTTGGAAGAAGTCGACACAATAGCAAACATAGGGAAAATTTACCGCTGGGCTTAGTATGTCGCCAACATGCTCAAGACCATATGTGAAAAATGCCAGGAGTCGGCTGGAATTATCAGGTTCCCATCACTGATAATTTGGATATCCATGTACCACTTATGCCCAGTCGGAGATAAGCAGTTCCTCAAACCATGCAAATATCACATGTGGCGCTTCAAACCATTTTCACAAAACGGAACTCTGAAAGAACTAGCAAATGGCAAAGTATTGTTGGAAAATTGGTTTCAGACTCTAAAAGTCCAGACAACTAGATGGAGGGTGCCTCAGAACATCTAAAGAAGTCTACCAAAAGCAGCACACATTCAACTAGAGCTCGACCACACTGCAGTTTGGTACATGCAAGGGCGAAAGCAAAAGCAAAACCTCTCAACTATTACCCTTCAGTCGATGAGATTTTTCAAGAACTAGCTCGACGATCCAATACCAAGCTATCGATACCAGCAAGGGCCAAAGCAACAAATCAGCCTATTGAGGAACCCTTGACCGACCAAGAAAAATAGGAGGATTATGAACTTCGTCTATATATCAGTACCTTCATGTCGGAGGATATACTGACAGAGGATACCAGCAAGCTCCAACTGATGACTGTTCCCCAACCTCTCCAAATTGAAAGTGCACAGACTGAACATTAGGTGGCCATACTGACATAACAAAGTATCATCCCGACTCATCAATAGGAGGGAGGAGAAGAGTAGATAGAAGAAGAGATTGAATCAGACAATCCAGAGTATGCTATGACGAAACAAAATTTAAAGAAAATAACAGCCTCAAGGAAAAAAACAAATTAGGAAAAAGGGAAGGGGAAGCGTAAACTTATACCCTCAGAGTCAGAATATGAAGAAGAATTGCTGGCTACTGCTCTCAACATCATAGAAGATGCGGTAGGAAATAAAATATCAGTCGAAACACAGTTCAAACGGTTCATCGACTCGGGAGCGAAACAAGGCAGACCAAAAAAGGTAAAAACTACAAACCCGTCAATCGATGAGGATGTTGTTGATCTAGTTTCCACCCCTCTACCCCCATCCCCAACTCAAATCACATAAGAAGATATCCCACAATCACTCACCATCAACCCTGTCGATATCTGTAAAAATGTTATGCCGGAGACATTAAAAGAACGACTCAACCATGATGGTGAATTCTAAGCATTCATTGAAAAAATCCCCGAATTATTTACCTCTGCTCATAAAATTACCACCAAATGTCCGTTAGTCGAGTCTAGCTCAGCACGCTGGATCCTATCACAACAAATCGACCATATACCTCAGAAACCAAGAACTATTGGAAGTATCAAATACACATTATTAAGGAACCCCAAAAGGACCTCTGAAATCATCGCCAGTTGCACTTCATCTATTAACCTATCAAGCATCAACCATTAGAGGCCGATACCGACAAGCCACTGGAGAAATCATATCAGCTATTTGAAACTGTGGTGTCGACCCTACAAGCACAACTACAACTTACAAAAGAAGATAAAAAAGAGGAAACATACAGATTACTGAGATAGTAGTACACAACATTCTCTGAAGCTCATAAAGTACTGCATGACCACTTGGAAGAGTCTGTCATTACAGAAGAAGTACTCCGTAATTGGCCCACCTACTATGGGCAAGTATTTTAGTAGACCTGCCAGAATCGTGAACAAATCCAAGCACTAGAAAAGAGGCAAGGCCACGAAGAAACAATGAGGAGTACAATACAAGAACAGATTGTATTGGAAACAGCCAAATTACAGAAACTAGAAAAACAGGCACATCAGTGGGTACAACAAGCACTACCAAGCCTTGACAGGCTGGACACAATCTTCCCACAGATGAAGAGACTATTAGATACAACAGAAGAAAAGGCTCAATTTATGGGGCCCGACATGGAAAGCATCACAGATCTTTCCATCCAGGAGAAAATGTCGACTCTGTCAAGCATCACAACCTTGACTATTGATATCTAGAAAGTGCTACAGAATTGGACAAAGTTTCAACATCAACTTGCCATTACAGTAGAATCCATTGTGGAAGTATGTGTGTAGAAACGACCAACCATCCGACTACATAGTCCATGAATACAAACCAAAGAGTAACTACCTCAGACATTGCAGTGTTGAGTACCTCCCCTATTTCTTCGGGACGGAGAAATATTTTGTTCCTAGGGGAGATGTTGGAGGAGCTAGTTGACGAGCCGACTAATCAGAGATTAGGTCGGTTGCGTAAAGTCGTGTCAGTTGACCGAATCAATAGGTAGTTAATTGTAACCGTTTGTAATCATATATATTAGGTTGTTGAGCCAGATGAGAAATCAGTTCAGTTCTTATGTATGTATGGACCCTCATGTGACTTATTAATACAACTGTTATTCTACTTTACCATTCTGTCTCTTGTGTCTATTATGATTATATGTTTCTATGTGTATTATTGGTATTAGATACAACAAAAGAAAAGGCTCAATTTATGGGGCCCGACATGGAAAGCATCACAGATCTTTCCATCCAGGAGAAAATGTCGACTCTATCAAGCATCACAACCTTGACTATTGATATCCAGAAAGTGCTACAGAATTGGACAAAGTTTCAGCATCAACTTGCCATTACAGTAGAATCCATTGTGGAAGTATGTGTGTAGAAACGACCAACCATCCGACTACATAGTCCATGAAGACAAACCAAAGAGTAACTACCTCAGACATTGCAGTGTTGAGTACCTCCCCTATTTCTTCGGGACGGAGAAAGATTTTGTTCCTGGGGGAGATGTTGGAGGAGCTAGTTGACAAGCCGACTAATCGAAGATTAGGTCGGTTGCGTAAAGTCATGTCAGTTGACTGAATCGATAGGTAGTTAATTGTAACCGTTTGTAATCATATATATTAGGTTGTTGAGCCAGATGAGAAATCAGTTCAGTTCTTATGTATGTATGGACCCTCATGTGACTTATTAATACAACTGTTATTCTACTTTACCATTCTGTCTCTTGTGTCTGTTATGATTATATGTTTCTATGTGTATTATTGGTAACCTTATGTGATCTGTGAGATTACAACATCAATCCTCCTCTTTGCATCTGCAATGAGCTCATCCTCACCTGTAAAAAACATGTCATCTACATATAGTAGAATTATCGTTGGTATTATGCCTTCAATATTGAAGTAAAAGTTGGAATATGCTTTACTCTTGGTAAATCCTAAGCTCATCAGGAAGTTCCCCATCCTTCTGTACCATTTCATGGGTTCCTTCTTCAACCCGTACAAGGATTTATTTAACTTACACACATGAGTCTGTCTGTCATGTGTCTCAAATCCCAGTGGTTTCTCCACACACACTTCCTCTTCAACTACACCATTCAAGAATGTTGTCTTGACGTCCATCTGGTGTACCTTCCACTTCATTATTGTTGCTAATGCAAGTATAGATCTTATGGAAGTGTATCTTTCTATGGGTGTAAATGTCTCCTCATAGTCTATGTCTCATTTATGGGAGAAGCCACATGCCACGAATATTGCCTTCTGTTTTTCAATGCTACCACATGCAGCATGCTTGATCTTGTAGATCCACTTTGAAGTTACAATAGACTTCTCTTCTGTTCGGAACTACCTCCCATGGATCATTCTTCATAATCGACTAGTACTACTCGATCATGGCATCCTTCCATTCTTTCTTCTCTACTACTTATTTTTAGTTGGAAGGCTCTTTATCAATGATGTCACATAGAAAGGCCACATAGTTGGAGTATGGTATAGGTCTCTTGCTTTCTCTATACATCCCATCTGGAGTGCCATACTTCTCTGCATCTTGTATTGCTTCTCGTGCCCATACTAGTATTCTTTTGCGGGAATTCTTCTCATGAGATGGTTCTACAGGTTCTTGTGGTTTTTTCATGTCATGGTCTTCGTGATCTTCTAGAGTCACTTCTTCAATTGTTGTGTCTCTGACTTTGGTTGCTTAAGGTTCTTCAATCTCTTCAATAGGTAGCTTTCTTGATTTGATGTATGTTGAATCTTCATCGAAGGTTATGCATCTATTGATGTCGATTTTCTTGAATCACAGGAAGTGTATTTGGTAGGATTTTGAAGTGTCATTGTATCCCACGAATAATCCCTTCTTTCTTGAAGGATATATCTTGGTTCTCTTTTCCTTTGGGATATTTATGTACACTGGGCATCCAAATATCTTGATATGGTTGAATTCTGGTTTCACACTTGAGAAAGCTTCTTCAGGAGTCTTATTGCTTAATCATTTGTGAGGTGTGTGGTTCTGTACATACACAGTTTTCCTTGTTGCTTCTGCCCATAAGTGCATCAAAAGATCCTAGTCATGTAGCATTGCTTTTGTTGCTTCCATTATTGTTCTATTCTTTCATTCTGCAATTCCATTATGTTGAGGATTGTAGGGAGTGCTCAAATCCCTCTTAATCACATATTCTCTGCAAATATCCTTGAATTTTTCCGAAGTGAATTATGCTCCATTATCTTATCGTAGGGTCTTGATCTTCTTCTTAGTGTAATTTTTTACTAAGGCTTTGAATTCTTTGAACTTGCTAAATACCTCATCTTTGATTTTCAAGAAATAAATCCAAGTCTTACGGGAGAAGTCATCTATACATGCCCACTCAATGAGATGGATGACATGGGACTGCATACATCTGAGTGGATTATCTCCAATATTCCTTTTTTTTTTCTTTGACTGTTGGGAAACACCTTCTTTACATTCTTTCCTTGCAAACATCCCTTGCAAATGCTTTCATGTCTTGCCAAGATTTATGGAAGTCCTAAAACTACTTTTCTTGCAATAGGTAGTGCTCTATAGTGCACATGTGCAATCCTTCTATGCCATAGTTCACTTGGTTCCATGGAGTCATGAACCAATGCTTGTTCAGGTTTTCCCATCAACTTGTACAAGCCTCCCTCTTGCTCTCCAATTATTTTTGCATCATCTATTGTCTTTCCTTTTGAAAACATTAGGACTTGGCCATGAACAAATGCAAACCTCATTCCTTTTTCATATGGTATTGGATGGAGATAAGATTCTTCTTTAATCCTGGAACATATAGAACATATTTCATCTTCAAATATTTATCAGAGTCTAGCTTGTAGGAAGCTTCCCCACTTAATTTTATAGGGTATTGATAGTCATCCCCAAGCACTCCCTAAGTTTTACCTTGTGAGGTGATTCGTGCTCAGATAAATTGACAAATGATTCTTTGTATCATGTCATGTGTTTGGATGCTCCACTATCTACAATCCAAACATTGCTACCATGTGTGACAATTCCTATGAGTGTTGAGATTAATACATATTCTTCATCACTTGAAGAATCATATCTTGCTTCTCTGAATCTTTTCCTTGTTGGTTCATCATCTTCAACAGTGCGAGCATGTGTCTTTTCTTGTTAGTCTTCTTGTTGGAGGAACCTTTGTTTCTGGGACAATTTCTGGAGTAGTGTCCCTTCTCATCACATTTTTAACATCTAACCCTGCAAAAGATCTCTTCTGGGTCTCCTTGAGTCTTCTATGATGGTGGAGTTCCCTATTATTGTGATTTCTTCTAGTGTGAATTGTGAGAGATTGATCATCATTTTCTCCCATCTTCTCTTCTCTTATTATCATTCGAACTTCTTCTTGAGCACATTCTTCCCATAGTCTATTGAAAGTGATCAACTTCTTCCTGGAACATATTCCTTGAATGAATGAGTCCCATGATCTTGGTATACCATTCAAGGTGGTCATAACTATCTCTCCTTCTTCTACCTTTTCTTCAATTGCTTCAAGTTGTTCCTTGATTTAAGAGACCCTTGTGAAGTAGGATTGTATGGTAATTGAGTTTAGGATCTTCACATTCTTGAGTTGGCTCCTTAAAGTCATCTTTCAATTGATGTTCTTTCCTTCGAATAACTTCATCAAAGCATCGGACATCTCCTTGGGTGTCTTCAAAGATGACACATGAGGTGAGATGATCTTTAATGGAATTTGCAATAATTCTCTTGGCCTTATCCAAGTTCTTCTTATGGATAGCCTTTGCTTCATCTCCCTTTGGTGCTGGAACTTCCTCACTAATATATTTGTCCAAATCATTTTCTTCAAGAATAAGAGAGATTTTATACTTCCATGCTCGAAAGTTGTCAGTTCCCTCAATCTTATCCTCAAGCTTGGTGTGGTTAGTCATTTTGAAATGAGAACCTCAAATGGAAATAGTAGAGGTTTTTAGGTCTTACAAATTTGAGATGCCCAACCTAGTTCTAGAGCTAGTTGGCCTAGGGTTTGTTAGAGAAACCCTATTTTTCCAACGTAGGAGTTTTGAACTTCTGATTGGATAGAAAGATGCACCTCTTCAAGCCGAGTTGTCTAATGTACTCCCTTTTCCAAATTGATGGAGGAAAACCCCAAAAGCTTGATGCCCTAGTTTTCTCCCGGCACAAGTGTCTGGGTCAAAAACGAAAATTATTCAAACTTGATTATGCTTCCTCCAAAATATGCACCATCCTAGAGCAAGTTAGAATATCCCTATTTTTATGATGATCTATGGAGATAAGACCTTGAACTAGGAAGCCCTAGTTACCTGCTACTGCATAATGCCTTCTTTCAGAGTGGCTCTGATACCATGTTAGAGTTTGTAATTTAATTCAATTATGTTAGATATTTAAACTGAAATATAGACAAGCAAAACAATACACAAGAACACAAATATTTTCCTAGGGGAAACCATAAAGGAGAAAACCCCGCAACTTCCTCAGAGATAGATCTGTCACTAATACAATATCACAAAATGGAAAACCTAAAAATAAGAAGTCTTATGCAACTCTCTCTCTTTCTCATCTAGCAAACTTGTCTTCTCTCTCTTACTCATGCAAACTTGAGTGAGTGAGTGTGTATATAAATGAGGGATGGCACCTCCCTATTTATACCCTTCAAGTGACTTACCTAAAACCTAATTGGGCCGACCTCCTATCCTAGCAGGGCGGACTTGTCTCGTGGGAGACTCAAAAATACATTTTACATTATTTCTTTTGGGGTGCTATTGCACCAAATTACAACATAGGTTTTACCTTAATGACCTTACATGACTAAGCATAGTAATGGCATCCCTAAATGAAGGGAAAACATCTTTGACAGAGGTACAACAAAAATACAATAATAATATACAATAGAATATCCTTCGAAATTACATTTACAACAACACATCCATAAAGGAATAGGGAAACTATAGTTTTGACTTGTACTCGATACCCTTGAAGGAATTGGAGGTGTTGAAAAAAAAACATATTGGATGGACCCCTAGACTAGTAGGAGGAGAGGAGGGAGGGTGTTGCAATAACACTATACTAGGGGATCTGAATGCTTATAAGGTCTTGGAAGAATGGTTTATTCTCTTAAATTTGTTTGAGTGAATGGGTGAACATTCTCCCTTATTCTGTCACATCCCCTCCCCTCATCTCGTTGATGGAGAGGACGCGACTACGCTGTTGCTGCTAGTCTATAAAATTGGGGATCTAAATCCCATGAACATGATAATAAAAAATGCATTGAACTTAAAATACACAGATGCATACAAATGCAATTATATAGCGGAAGCAAATCATCCATTCAAGCATTCAACATGTTCATCATATTTCATTAAACAATTACAGCCGAAGAGATTAAACACAAGAGATACTTATCTTGAGAAGAAGCTTGTCCCACAACCAGCTATGTCGCTACAATGTTCCACCCAACCATAGGCCAGTGTGCTCATCAATCTCTCAGCAACACTGCCACCCCCGAGCTGGGCATGATTCCCACAAGGAATAAGGGAACAACAACAGGCTCACACATAGCCAAAACATGTCAAAATACAGCTAAGCAAAAACTACATTTGGGTTTATCGGGCTGCTAAGGAGGTGGAATGGTTGAATTGCTAAGCTAGTGAGCTCAACCATAGAGCTATGGACACCTGCAAAAGATCTAGCTTGGATTTCCAAACACCTACACACACAACACAAGGAAGCATCCCCTTCTCTGCTACACAGTCCCTCAGGCTATGCCTTCCCTTTAAGTGCTCTTCAAGGTGTGCAAGAAAGAATAACCAGCCCCTCTTGATCTCTATGTGTGGTTCCTTTCTATAGTAGGTTTATCAAGCTAACTCTTCCCTCTTCCACTCCAAACCAGTTCAGACCAAAACACAGATAGCACACACACAGGATACAAGTTCTGGGTTTGAGGAAAAAAAACATTTTTGCAACCAAAAACGGATTAATAAAATGGGGAAATCGACCCCTGGGTGAGAAATTCGAATTCAACGATGATTACAGGCATTGCATGAGCAAAAATGACTGCTATACACCCCAAAATCATGAACCTCTGCTGCCCCTGCAGTCAACAACACAAAAACGGATTTTCTGGGCATGGAAAATGAGGAAAACGATTGAACACATGAAGGAGAAAAACACAAGAAGCTTCAGCTACATGAGAGAGAGCCCAACGTGAATGAGAAGGGGTAAGGAATGCAGGACATGGGTGAATAATGGCTTGGGGCATGCATTTCCAAGCATTTACTTGCCCCACAAGTCAAAAACATGTTTTCCAAAATTTGATGGCTTCTCAAATTCAAATTTGATTACCATACTCTTCCCATCCCCACGCATTAACTAACTCAACCGCTTCTGGAAGAAATAAATGACTGGGTACAAAAGACAAAATGGGTAGTTGACAGTTTTATGGGTTCTCCCTTTGACATTTGCATTTACCCTATTGGCTCAAGGGTTTGATTATTTCCCTCCCTATTCCTTAGGAAATCATGCCCCCATCTCTTTAATGTTGCATTGACATAGCTGGTTGTGGGTATTTTTAATTAAATTGCATATTTACATGTTGTCCAAAATATATTGTGCCATCAGCTAGCACGATAACCATCGACATCGATTTTAATTGTCGAAACATAAAACACTAAATCGATGGTGGGGCCTTTGCCTTTAGCTCCACACCATGATTAAATACAATATTTACATCATATATAATTTAATGCAAACGGGGTCAAAACCAGGGTGTTACATATTCAAACTCATTTTTAGTCTTGTCAAGATCCTCCCTCCTTTCAACTCTTATTGAAGTTTTTGCAACACTTTTTTTTGTTCTTTTTCATGCCTTGCCAATTGTTTTTAAAGGTATTTTTCTTGCATTTCCCTTTCTCTTTGAAGGATCTCTTGCTTTTGTTGTTTTGCTGCATCAATCCTTGTTGTCTTGTTCTCGATTACAAGTTCCTTCTTCTTCTGTTTCAATTCCAGAATCGCCTTTTTATTTTGTTCTGCCTCGACCAAGAGTGTGTTGTAATTCTACGAGGTTAGTAACTATGAGCTCTTGCTTAATCAAAGAAAATATGTTGCTACTCTTCCTATTTTATCTACCATTCTCTCCATTGGAAACATTAACAATTGTCTAAGTACTAGTTCGGTGCTTGTCTAAATATGAGGATCATATGGGCATTGTGATTCTTCCTCATTGGCTTCTTGATTTGGTTCTTCATTGCCACCCACATACACATGATAATCAACATTTTCATTATTGTTCAAATGCAATGTCATTGAAGGTGTTATCACTAAAGTTGAACCTCGACTGCTAGGGTCAAGCTTAGAGAAATCTTAAATTGGTTTAATGGATAATTGGAAAATGAATCTATGGAATTTGGTGGTAGGTAGATTTACTCTAGAAATCAAGCTAGATTTGAAAGCCAATACTAAACAGCAGTATACATATCACAATAAAGACTGATAAGACAAAGCTACGAGTATGAATTTATGAAAAACATGAACCAGGTTCTGCATATAGTACTTAAGGATAGCTTCACATTAATCGTGAGAATCTAGCAATGGATTTTAATTGACCATACACAGGATAAATCACAACACATGAAATTCAATTATTGAAATAGAAAGGCGGCTCATATGAACATATTCATTTCAAAGCAGCTAACAAAAACAGTGTGTATACATGCTCCTGCCACTCCAGTATCAGAATGTTCAAACACTGCCTCAACCCTCTTGGTTGGTACCTTTGCTTCCTCACTTCTACCCTTATAACATGAGAAATTTCCATGGAAGCATCATCTACTGCAACACAAAAATTGTACACGGGTTGCCCATTTCATAGAAAGTTTGGGTCTAGGGCCCAAACCATTATGTTCCTGACCTCCTCGTATTGCTGATATTATTTTGAAAGAAGATGGAAGAGAACTTGTCTGACTAGAAACTATATTCTTCAAATCAAGATATTGCTCACCACCCACAATCACATTCTCAGTTCTCTCAGCTCCCTCATTAGGCTTGCCAGTGGGTGACAGAGATAGTTGCACAGAACATGGAAAGCTAGCACATTGTGAGAAATTTTGGCACATCACCAACTCTGCTGAATCTACAAAAGGTTTTTTATCACCCATTCTTGATTGTTCATCATTGACAGCAAAATTTAGCTTGGGCGTCGGAGGGGATCCATTGGGAGTTTGAGGAAATCCTTTGTGCACTTCTTTTTTCTCATCTTTGCATGCAACCAGGTGAACCATCTGGATCTGATTGATATTACAGTCTTGATTTTCTACACCATCAATATGAAAACCTGCTTCAAAAGCATGTTGCAAGTCTTCTACTAGAAAATTCTCTAAATATACAATGTCAATGCTAACCACCATATTATCTGCATTAAAACCTTCTTCAACGGAATTGCTTGTGGAATTTGCATTGTTTATTTTTCTTTCATCTACAATATGAAGCTCCTTTGGAAATTGAACATGTAGTTCAGACTGCTCCTCAATATTCGAATTACCACCTTCAAGAGACATAGGACTACTCTGATTCTCAAAAACATCCATCGAATAACTCTCTTGAAAATGTGTATCTAGGACTTGTCAAACTGATAAAACGCAATAATAAACTTTATGCAGTCGAATATCCAGATCCAAATCCACAATCAAGCGTAAACTGCTCGCTTATATAGTATCATTAAACAGTAAACCCACCATTACAGTGAAACTGATTGATATGAAAACCCCAACAACCAATTAACTCTTGGAATTCAATATCTGCCAATTCTCGAACCCCAGTCCATTCACAAGAACCAGTGTACATCATCAAATCTCGAACACACATGAATTAAACACCTGGGTGATATCTTCCATACCTCTGAATTGAAGTATATTCTTACTGGCAATTTGTCATTTTCACAAATTCTTGGACAGAGCATAAGCATTTGAATTTAACCTGTGGGATCAATTGAGGGCCACCTTTAGATGAAACATTTCTGTGTGCTGCCAGAAACTTATAAATTTTGTTGGAGCAGATATGATGACAACATCTGGCTTTGTCTGGGGATGGCATGCTCCATCTGAGCTGCCAAGAACAAGTAGACCAAGTACCTTTCCATTTCATTGGGCTGGAGTCTTCATCACAAATCTCTGCTACTTAAAAAGCTTGAAAACACACTACTGGATGAATCTTTAAACTACTATGCAAATTGAAATAATCCTCTCACAACAATCTAATCACACTATACAGACTTAAGGAAATTCTTAAAACTTCAAGCTTATTTATCCACACTATCTACACTAATCAGTTGAACCCTACTTGATCAAGTATAATCCCATTTCCAATGTAGCCATGCAAAAATTTCATCAACCAACCAAAACTTGCTTCCAACTTTGATCATATATACAATTAGAAATATTGAAAAACATAACTCATACTCACTTCCATCGAACTCTCTCTCTAAAAAATTAATGATAGAAGATTTATAGCTCACTATTGAATCTAAATAACTTGCAACAAGATCATAAAATTAATTACCAAAAATGACCTCTTCCTGTTGCTTGTCTTCTGTGAATCCAAGCTGACTAATTTCTAAAAAGTATTGCTCGACTGATGAGGACTGGATGAATGGTTCTAGTAATTCTTTATTACTTCCTTCCTCAACAACTGATCGATTACTGTCAAAGAGTAGATCATTGTTGAAAATGTCAACAAACGCTGATGTAAAAATCTGCTGCTCTGAAATATCCTCAAGTACATCATAAAAATGTTCTTTATTGCAGGTAAATGTACAAGTCTGTAATTGTTCATCTAAGTATTCATCGAACACAGGCTGACCTTCATAAGAATCTGGGACAATATTTACATTTGAGGTAATATCAAATGAAACCACATCCGCTTTATCATCATTGTATTTATCATAAATTTGGGGCGTCCTGATCGATTTCTAAAGATGAAGATTTTTGTTCTATGATGCTATCATCAACTTTAATATCAGAATTTTGAAAAATTTCTTGTTGTAAAACAGAATTAGAGGAAGATAATAGATCTTCTTCCTTCTTCATAGCATAACCACCCGCTTCATCTTTACTACTGGAAGAATCTGCTACTAAACCCTTGATATATAATACATATCCCCTACAACAATGCTCAAAAAGACACTCAGCTAGGTAAATCCTCTTACAATATGAATAAAAGGCATCATGAAAATCTTTCAAAGAGGAAATACTAGAAGCAAGAAGAGTTCTGTACCATTGTCTCGCACAACCATCTAATGAATACATAAACATTTTCATCAATACATCTTCATGATGTATACTCAGCTGATCCATGTATTGATGAAATTTAATTACATGATGTGCCAGATTGTCCTCTTCCTTTTCTCTGAATCACGGAAGAAAATCTCCCCATTCGTCCATGATAGGTATTGTATTTGGAAAGCTAGGAACAACTGAGAAATTGAGCGGAGCAAATCTCTGTGCCAAAATAGTATCAAAACCCTTTGACATCCTGGAATTGTAAAATTGCCTCTGGATTCTTCAAACATGGAGTCGCTTGGTGAATAAATATGTAGTCAAACTAGTGTCCTTCTCCTATCCACCATCAAGAGCTAGATCTGATCGTTGTCATTCTTTCCCAGGGAAGATATCTTTGCTTCTCCGTCCTCGACAACGACGCCGGAAGATGTTATCACTAAAGTTGAACCTCAACTGCTAGGGTCAAGCTTAGAGAAATCTTAAATTGGTTTAATGGATAATTGGAAAATGAATCTATGGAATTTGGTGGTAGGTAGATTTACTCCAGAAATCAAGCTAGATTTGAAAGCCAATACTGAATAGCAGCATACATATCACAATCAAGACTGATAAGACAAAGCTACGAGTATGAATTTATGAAAAACATGAACTAGGTTCTGCATATAGTACTTAAGGATAAATTCACATTAATCGTGAGAATCTAGCAATGGATTTTAATTGACCATACACAGGATAAATCACAACACATGAAATTCAATTATTGAAACAGAAAGGCAGCTCATATGAACATAATCATTTCAAAGCAGCTAACGAAAACAGTGTGTATACATGCTCCTGCCACTCCAGTATCAGAATGTTCAAACACTACCTCAACCCTCTTGGCTGGTACCTTTGCTTCCTTACTTCTACCCTTATAACATGAGAAATTTCCATGGAAGCATCATCTACTGCAACACAAAAATTGTACATGGGCTGCCCATTTCACAGAAAGTTTGGGTCTAGGGCCCAAACCATTCTGTTCCTGACCTCCTCGTATTGCTGATATTATTTTGAAAGAAGATGGAAGAGAACTTGTCTGACTAGAAACTGTGTTCTTCAATTCAAGATATTGCTCACCACCCACAATCACATTCTTAGTTCTCTCAGCTCCCTTGTTAGGCTTGCTAGTGGGTGACAGAGATAGTTGCACAGAACATGGAAAGCTGGCACACTGTGAGAAAGTTTGGCACATCACCAACTCTGCTGAATCTACAAAAGGTTTTTTATCACCCATTCTTGATTGTTCATCATTGACAGCAGAATTTATCTTGTGCGTCGGAGGGGATCCATTGGGAGTTTGAGGCAATCCTTTGTGCACTTCTTTTTTCTCATCTTTGCATGCAACCAGGTGAACCATCTGGCTCTGATTGTCATTGCAGTCTTGCTTTTCTACACCATCAATATGCAAACCTGCTTCAAAATCTTGCTGCAAGTTTTCTACTGGAAAATTCTCTAAATATACAATGTCAATGCTAACCACCATATTATCTGCATTAAAACCTTGTTCAACGGACTTGCTTGTGGCATTTGCATTGCTTATTTTTCTTTCATCTACAATACAAAGCTCCTTTGGAAATTGAACATGCAGTTTAGACTGCTCCTCAATATTCGAATTACCACCTTCAAGAGACATAGGACTACTCTGATTCTCAGAAACATCCATCGAATAACTCTCTTGAAAATTTGTATCTAGGTCTTGTCAAACTGATAACACGCAATAATAAACTTTATGCAGTCGAATATCCGGATCTGAATCCACAATCAAGCGTAACCCGCTCGCTTATATAGTATCATTAAAAGGTAAACCCATCGCTATAGTGAAACTGATTGATATGAAAACCCCAACAACCAATTAACTCTTGGAATTCAATATCTGCCAATTCTCGAACCCCAGTCCATTCACAAGAATCAGTGTACATCATCAAATCTCGAACACACATGAATTAAACACCTGGGTGATCTCTTCCATACCTTTGAATTGAAGTATATTCTTACTAGCAATTTGTCATTTTCGCAAATTCTTGGATAGAGCATAAGCATTTGAATTTAACCTGTGGGATCAATTGAGGGCCACCTTTAGATGAAACCTTTCTGTGTGCTTCCAAAAACTTATAAATTTTGTTGGAGCAGATCTGATGACAACAGAAGGCATGCTAAGGATTTCTTCATGAGTTCCAGTGACAATATTTCTATCCATATTCATCATGGCTTCTACTAACCATGTGCATTATGATACTTGGCTTGGAAATTCCATTTACTCGCGGGGACTCCCATTGTATAACAACCTTCAATCATATTCAATTCAACAGAGTTTGTTTGTGGTTCATGTGATGCAAAAGCTTCCATATTTTATTGAGTTGCGTCATCATCGTATTGAGTAGCACTAACATGTTCATCATCATCACCTAATGATTGATAATGTCCTTGAGAAAGACTCAACATGTTCATGGCAACAACTACTTCTTCCTCACCATGTACCTCAAAATCTTGACTACAACCCATATCATTAACAAGAACATCATAATTAAGTGGCCAAATTCTAGTTAGCCTAAATCTAACTTTAATATTTAAGGATGTAAGAGCCTTTTTTAAAGCTATATTAGCAAGTTATGCTAATCCAAACATAACACTTAAAAGGATTTAACAGAGTCACATCAAGAGGTTGCAATCTATGAGTAGTGTGTGAGAGCAAACTCAACACATGTATGTCCATTATGTATGCCTCCTCCATGGTTTGTAAAGCTAAGTGGCTACCATGACCACCCGAAATAACAATTGGATCTATTAGTAGGTGAGACACCACTTGGCATGGAGGCAACAAAATGATACAACCAATTCATAAACAATTCTTTAGTCATCCATGTATTGGGATGTGCAACCATGCAAGCTCTTAACTTACAATTTTTTATAAGTTTTTTCTAATGAGCCTTTCCCTTCAACATATAAAACCCAAGTATTGATAGATCGATTGCATTTACACAACACAAAACAATTATCCACTATGTACTCTTGGGAATAATTTTTGACACATTGCTGCACTCTTTCTTGGAAACTACTTGCATGTCACAATTTCTTCTAGTTTGTAAACTAGTCTCATCACAGTTCCATATAAGATATGGGCTACATGAATGTTTCTTGTAGGCATTGGACAGAGCATCATATAACCTGGTCATAATTGCAAGGTGTAAATTCAAAGCTTAGTCCCTATTCGGGGCCTCTGTTAGTCATACTACAAGCTTTGTATGTATTTTCTTCAACCTTTCCCACCATAATTTTTTGGGAATCCATCTTTTCAATGTATTTGACCTCCACTGGTCGATTTGAGCAACATTGACCTTTAGTTGTATCAACTCTAGCCCATGACCCAAAGTAGTGATCACCTTTCACCAAGCAACTACTTCTACCTCTTCTTATTCAATTATCATTATAAGAGGCCCTTTCATCTGTGTATGTGTGAATGCCAATAATGCAATAATAATGCAATAAGTTTGGAGCAATTCTATTTTTTCACATCTCTTACATGATACCCATTGAATTTAACATTGTCATTTTCCTTTCTCACAAATTGTTTTGTCCAACCTATGATAACATATATTTCTTGGTTAAACTTACCCCTTTCATTGTGGTAGATGGTGGAGCACCACCTTCAACCTCTACCTCGTGATGCTTTCCAACATTGTATTTAAATTCTCTCACTAGCACCTTTGTTTCTCTCATCATTTGAGGCACTGTTGTAGCTAGGCACCCCTTCCAATACTCTTGTTGTTGATCCTAGTTGATTATTGTGCTTTCGTAACGTTTAATGATCTTAAGTGATTGATTGGATTGATGATTTTACTGTAGCTGTTAAAGATTTGAAAGTCTTTATGTGACTTGAGTGAGGAATGTGCCATATATCAGACATCATGTGTTTTATATGATAGACTTGTAAGAGAAGACAATTTAATGTTATACATTATTATTGTGTGAAGTGTGATAATGGTTGAGTTTTATAACGAATATCAGACCCTACCCTACTCTTGGATCCTCTTCCCTAACGACAAAGTGCTCATCACTCTACACAGGTCTACGCTCTTCTTAACTGTTTATTGGTCAAGCCCCTTCGCCAACGGGATTGTCTGTGACAAGCTACATTAATTGACAAGCAAAATCATTTTGAAGGATCAGTCATCGCCTAGGTGATTCTGAAATTATCCAGTAATTTGTTTCAGGGAGCTAAACAAACATTCATTTCAACATATATGTCACAGGTTGATTGTTGAGAGCTGTCTAGTTATGGTGATTATTGCCACTAATCATCCTCGTATACTACCATGTTGTAAGGCTTCGCAGGATGACCAGCTGGCATCAATCGGAAGGCTCTCAACGACTGGTTTTGGGATTAATATTGAAAGGAGTATCCATATTGATCGGTCATTATCAAGAAATGATGTGTTGGGCTTTGGCTTTGTACTGCGAAAGAGACTCAAAACAATACCAGGAACGAGTTCTGGAAGAGGAGTGAGGAAGTTTCCAGCCCTGAACCGACAAGATGCCGATATGCCAACCTCACTGGAGCTCGAACCCATCATCTCCGAGGCGCAATTCTATCAAATCCTAGCGGAAGCCCAGCAGCGTTCAGAGCCTGTCATAATTGAGTGGTAACATCAAGCCCTCCTTTTTGTAGTTTGTTCGAAACTGAAACAATTTATCTGGATTTCCCACGAAGCTGTATGCCATTCGGTGGTCATAAGATCAATCCCCATGGAGCCATCATCAATTTAAACAAAGGATGTGGTCCATGCAGGAGAATTGACTTATGAATTGGGATATTACACATTCGCATCGAGTAAGAGAAGGGACAGCAGTATACTATAGCAACTTCTTCGAACGGATGATAATTTCGCCGAACGGGCAGATTTAATAATAGGATAGGTGTATCATAGAGCAATACTGGTTAAACATGCATTTTAACATGGTCTTAGCGTTTGAGAATGGATGATAAGAATGGAATAAGAATTATAAATACATATTGGAAAAGCTTCAAGAAAAATTCCCGAGGGGTAACAACTCCTTCAGATTGTCGACTTCTTTCTGAGGAGTAGCTATTCCGCCAAAACTATCTGAGACTTGCTCATCCCTGTAATACACATACCATGTGGGTGGGGCAGCAGATCGGGTAAGGTCCACGATGAACTCTTAACACTCCCCCCACCTCATTATTGAACCAATGCCGTGCTGGCAAATTATGATATTTTTCCTGTGCTAAGATTAAGAAAGAGGCTTTTGTTTGCAGATGGGAGTTTACCACCACTGGCCCTGGCTCAATTCGCAGCATGCTGGTGCTTGCACCATCTTTCATCTACCTGGTAACCCCCCAAGTGAAATGTCGCAGGAGACTGACCACACTCTGGGGAAAAATGGGGATTTGCTATAAAGAAAAAAACAAAGAATAGGNTAGTGGAATGTCAACTGTGAATTAGTGGTGTCTAGCTAAAATGCCAAGGAATGATTTTACCTGGGGTTCCCAGTGCCAATGACAACTGGTAACCCACATGGACTTACTGTGCTATCCTTGTGTTATGTTTCCAGCCTGTAGGCGAGTTTATGATTACTGTGCTCTCCTTGTGTTATGTTTCCAACCTGTAGGCGAGAAATCAGATTGGATCAAAAGGCTCATTTTTCTTGTCAAAAGATTGGAGGTGTTATTGATTGCTAAATTTTCCAGGCCATGACTGCTAAACCTTTTGATTCTTTATCCAGGATGGCAACATGGTGCAGGAAGTGTATACATTTAAAGCCTAAATTGGAGAGGCTTGCAGCTGAATTCTATCCAAGGTATATCTGTTTTCTTATATCGTATTTGGTGTGGTGTATTTTTTAGGATTATGTGCCTGCATGCTTAAGCTCAATCAGATTGCTCAAACTCCTTGTGGAAGTTAATTGAGATGATTGCCATTGTTTCTGAATTCAGTTGGTGTGACTTGGTGCAGAGTCAGGTTCTACAGCGTAAATGTTAATGCTGTACCGCAATCACTTGTAGACCATGCCGAAGTAGTTGTAAGTTTCTTTCTAGACATTTCTGGATAATCTCTGTTTTGCTTTTTTGGAGGGTAAAGCTGGTTGAAATAAAATCCTGTGAATGGTTGCTCCGAAGATTACCCTATATGCTTGATTCAAAATGTCCACTTTACTTTTCTTTCCGGTAACTGAACTCGAACTTTGTAAAAATTATTTATAGTATATACCAACATGGTTCCTATGCTGAGATTTTACTAGTTGCTTCTAGATTTTACCACTAAATGAACTCAAAATGTTATTTGTTTTAAATTTCTTTATGTCCCAATGTACCTTCTAGAAAAAACATAGCTATATGATTACACAAATAGATTTGGTAAAGAGTTTCGTTTTTCTCTTCTTCATACTTGATTGAAATGCTCTTCTTCATGTTTCCTCTAAGTTTGGGGGATGATGCTGGCTTCCCCTCCTGAAATCCACTCTAACTCTATATAGATAAATGTGTAAGGAATAAAAGAACTAACCAACCTGAAAACTAACGTAAATACTAACTATCAATAACTTACAATCTTTAGAATTTTTCCCTTATGTTGGCTGTCCATGCTGTTTCAAACACAAAATTCAAATAGAAATCTGTGGGCAGACTCAAGAGTGGTATTAAGAGAAGTGAAGCCTTCAAGGAGAATAATTGTTTAGTACACTTGGAGTTTCGAATGGGCAGCAGTAAGAATTATTTACTTGGAGCTTGACATAAAATTTAGCTAGGAGACTAGGAGATAGGGCATCTTCAAGTTTAAGAAATTTCAAATATTCAGCTGCAGTCAAGTTCCTTTAAGTTTCTTAGCATTTTGAAAATTTTGGAATTTCTTGACACTTTTTCCTGCATGCTTTTCTTTTTTCCCTACTGTTACCGGATGAACTTGCAGGGCTAGTATCCGATGAGAAAATGCACGAAGAAAGTGACCCCTGTCACCTTAGTCACTCCTCCAAACTACTTTGGAGTGTCGTAACCTCCAAGGGAAGACCCCTTATTAGCTATTCTGTAAGACACTTTAGGAAACACAAGTAACCTTTCAAACAGAAAGTAATGAGTGACCAGTGCCTTCAATGAATTAAACTCAGAATGAAGAGGACATACTATATAAAATAATGATACTAGCAAATTCCAAACTCATGTATCAATGCCACTACTAAGAGATCATTCAAGTTATTAATTCATCCCCGTATAATTGTAAGGCAATTACTTGTGCAACATTTACCATCAGCAAGAAAACAAGCATATAAGTACCGTCACTTCAATTGGCCTTCACAGCAATCAACAGCTCCTTATTACAGTAGTGTATAGCAGTAAAACACTTAACAAGTCATCCAAACAGTGAACAATCACCCTCAGTGTGTGTCAATCAATTTCAACTCAATCATTCACTTCTAGTAGCAATTGAGCATAGTCTGATGTATGTCTTTAAGTACCGTCACTTCAATTGGCCTTCACAGCAATCAACTGCTCCTTATTACAGTAGTGTATAGCAGTAAAACACTTAACAAGGCTTCCAAACAGTGAACAATCACCCTCAATGTGTGTCAATCAATTTCAACTCAATCATTCATTTCTAGTAGCAATTGAGCATAGTCTGATGTATGTCTTTATAGCATGTTAGAGGCAGTAATATTCAGCCTTTAGTATCAGCAATCATTGTAAGTTTTCAGACCTTATCTTTTCCTTCATCAAACAGTAATCAAATTATTTTTTTCGACTAACCCTTGTGTTGTTTTGTGTGTATTTGTTTCAGGAGCTTGGGCTGTCGATGTTCAGGACAGTCTGTAATAAATTGCAGACCTTAAAACAGGCCTTTAAGAGCAGCACAAAGGCTGCCACAGTCTGCAAAGTGGCTATCCAAGATAGGCTCAGCCTAGGACAGGGATAAAAGTGGAAGGCTGAACCCCTCTTGAGGCTTCCTGAGGGTGAGGGAAGAGAGAAGGAGAGAAGCCAAGCTGGAGAAGAGAGAGATCGAGGGTGCTATGGAGGAAAGTGAGGACCATGAGGGCTAGAAGGGGTAGATTAGGGCCTTAGGTTAGGTTTTAGGACTGTTTTGGGGTAGGTCAAAATTTAGGGTTTTGCAGAAGCCAAGGAAAGCTGACGCCCTCGGGTTTTTCGGGGTATTTAGGGCAGGTCAAGTTTTTAGGAGAGAGGGACGAAATTATAGGGAGGTCCAAAATTTGGAAAAAATTATATTTTTCAATTTTTTTTTATTTTTTTTAAGATTTTCAGGGTTTTTTTATATAAATTACAGACCTAAAAACTAACCCTAATCTACCACAAAAATGCAATAATTACATATGAAATGCAAGAAATTTTGATATAAATAGTGACAAGAAGAGGGATATGATTTATTCTCTCAATCCCAGGGCATAAGGGATCGATGTTTAGCGTCCCTACGAGACGAGTTCCTGCAGACTAGCAAAATTAGGGCATCAACCAACAACCATAAGGGTTCGTTGGGAGAACCTAACCAAAGCAAAGTAGAGATTGAAGGCCCTTCACAAAGAAGACTTTCTCAAGGGAACATCTTCCAACCATACAAAATTGACAAAATCTTGATAATTAAACCCAAATCAACAAGTAAAATGCACTTACCTAGCACCATTTGATAGAGATAGAGATGTTCTTACCAAGATTCTACAAAGATGAGCAAAGCATAAACCATAGATCACCTTTGTGTATGAGTTCATCCAACCATTCTAGCATCAACATGTATGTGCAAAGAGAAACCCTAGCATTCACCCACTTTCACTTCACAAGCCAAGAAAAATACTCTCCAAGACTCTCATCAATAGCCCATATAACAAGAGAAAGAGAAAAAGTATCATATTTGATCCCAAGTCTTATGTTCAAATGAAGTGAGGAGAGGCTTATTTATAGCCTTCTCACACTCTACAAAAATAACTAGGTTGACATGCCTTTTAAAATGTCAATTTGAAATTATAAAATGTCAACTTAAAATTATAACATAAAAAAATCAAATTTGTGGGCAACTTGGGGCATTTTCCCCAGAGTTCACCTAAAAATGACTAAAATAGCTAAAAAGAGCAAATTACTCCGAACTGAAGGCTGGAGTAAGAAGGGGGGCATCATGCCCCATATAACCCCAACAATGGTGATAGTCCCTCAACGTCGTATTGCTTGTTTTGAGGGGGGCTTTGAGGGATTATCAACATTGTCGGGGTTAGATGGGGCATGACGCCCCCCTACTTACTCCAGCCTTTAGTTTGGAGTAATTTAACATCTCCACCAGGCTGTATTGCTTGTTTTTTTTGGGGGGGGGGTGTTGAGGGATTATTAGCATTGTTGGGGTTAAATGGGGCATGACGCCCCCCCGCTTACTCCAACCTTCAATTCAGAGTAATTTGCTCATTTTAGCTATTTTAGTCATTTTTGGGTAAACTATGGGGAAAATGCCCCAAGTTACCCACATATTTGATTATTTTATGTTATAATTTTTAGTTGACATTTTATAATTTCAAATTCACATTTAAGGCATGTCGTCTAGGTTAATTTGTAAAAACTAAAAAGTGAGTGTGAGAGCATATAAATAGATCTCCTAACTTCATTTTCAAGAGAATCGGGGCTTATTTCTTGGTCTCTATTTGTTAAAAATTGATGAATGATGCTTTTTGTGGATTGAATGGTACCCCTAGTGCTGCATTTTGTCTAAATTAGGTCACGTATCAGCCTTTTGTCCCCTTGGTTTGTTGAAGAACGTCCTCTAGAAGGAGTTCTTTAAAGCTTGGGCTTTGGATCTTTGGTTTTTTCCCTTGCTAGTCTTCCACTAACCAGTCCTTTGTGGCTGTCAGGGAAGGCCCTAGCTTGCCAAAACCTTGAAGAGACATCTCAAGAGGAAGGCTGGTCACCTCCCTTGATGACCTAGGGTTTAGGGTAAGACCTTAAAACCTTTTTGGCTTTATCTTCATCCACTTTTCCTTCAAATTTTAGTGCATTAGCATTTGTGTATAACTTGCATTTCATGGTAGGATAGAGTAGCTTAGGTATGCATTTTCATTTCAAGAAAACAAAAAATCGGTCCCATCTACTCTCTCCAACACCTTCGTTTCCTTTTCCAACCTCCTCGCCCTATCTCGTTCTCTATCCACAAACCCACAACCTCTCTTCTATGCCCTCTTTCTAGCCTCAATCACCTCCTAGTCTGCTGTAACAACCCACGACTTCCCCTTTTCTTCTTCCTCCTACCCTCGACCTGCTCCCACATACCCTCGACCTTGACTAAACTCCCTTGATCTCCATCTTTCCCACCTCGGCCTGCCATATCCTTTGCTCCTTTCACCCTCGGCCTACCATATTCTTTGCTCCTTTCACCCTCGGTCTGCTGCTCCAGGTTTGCTAGAGATCTCAGTTGCCTTCTTTTCCCCTTATTCCTCCACGACCTACCTCAAAAGGGTCTCTGGCCTCTTCCTTTAGGTCTGTCTTAGCCACGGGCCCTCTTAAAACAACCCTTTGAACGTTGTAGCGGCACTAGGACTCCTCCCTTCCAATCATACTCAGGTTGGAAAACTTTTAGCAGACCTCTTTCCATCTCCCAACAGCCTTTACACCTGCAAAGGATACCACAAAACACATCAAAACTTGGGTTCAAAGTTAGTTAATGATGGTTTGGATTGATATAAAATGAAGGATGATATAAAGGACTGATCTTAGCTCCGTTACACATATGTATCGGACTTGTTTAATTTGCTAATACTATGGATAAACGCCTACACTGTTAGTCATTGTTTAAACACCAATAGTTGCTATAAATTTTGGTCATTTGCAAACTATTCATTTTCATCTTCTGTTGGTAAATTACATTTTGTTCATTGGTTGCACAAGGAATTGGCTTATAAACTGGACTGTTCATCATTGAAACGATAAGCATATTGGATTTAATTTGTTACACAGTGAATGTTGATGCTTACTTCACTTGGATGTTGATACATTGGTTTTATAAATGTTTGTGTATACATTTCACACTTGAATTGATTGACATAAGGCACTGGTCACTAACTCTTTGCATTGAAGACATAGTTTGGTGTCTAAGTCTTCTTACAAATTTGCAACAAGGGTTCTCCCCTTGGAGGTTCCGACTCTCCAAAGTAGTTTGGAGGAGTGACTGAGGTGACAGTGGTCACTTTCTCCTACATTGCTTATTGATGACTAGCCTTGCTTGTTCATTCGATAACATTTTTTGCGTCGTTGCTGGGGACCTCAAGATCGTTGAGGTAATTAATTCGAGAAAGAAAAACACTTGATAATTCTTGAGGTAAGTTCTTATTGATATTAATGCATATATTTTCTTGTAAGGGCTAATCTGCAGGCTTATTTGGTGACTCCACAAAGAACTTAGCCCGTCAATCACCATTATTTCAAGTACACCCTTGTTTTGGTACTTTGGTGAGATTTGTTGAGTTAACTTGGCAAGTCTTTCCTGGCGACTCCAACTAAAGAAAGATAATATAAGTACTCTATAAAGACAAGGAAGCCAAATGATATGGCATCTTCCTTACGAATTGTGGATGGATATATTGGATTTTTCACACATTCTGAGATATTCACATTAGTATGCTATTGAAGACGATGGGAAGGCACTTTTTCTATTATTTCATGAATATAGGTATCAGGCAACAACACATATCTAGGCATTCTTGCAATTTTTCCAAGGAAACAATATCATACATGAGGACATTAAAATGAAGCTATTTTTGCTATCTCTCAACTTGGAGGACACCTGCGATATTAGAAATTGGTATGAAGAATTTCCTCATAAATTTTTTTCTTCACTCAAACAGTTGATCGATGCATTCAGTGAGGGGTGGGATCATGAGATGAAGGAACATGAAAGAAAGGTCGTGATCAGCCATATATGGGAAGAGACCTTGGGAAATAGCCTGAAAGAATATGCTTCTAATGAAGAAATCAATGAGGATATTCCACTTGAATTTAAATATCTTGATAATTCGACATATGTGGAAATGGAAATAGGTTTTGCTCCTCTTAATTTTATCAAACTCTCGAGGACTTTCAGATGAGCTACCAGAGATATTTTGGCATGCCTTCAAGGGTGAGCATGATAATGCCGTGCACCATGTTGAATGGTTTATGACTTTGGCTCCAGAATATGGTATTAAAGAAGAAGAAGACGTTTACATGAGATTATTTGTTCTTCATCTGGGAGGAAAGGATCTCGCTTGGTTTGTGGGCCTAGACAAAGGAACAATATTGTTCTTTGCAGAATTGATAGAAACATTATGTAGCTACTAAGATCTAGATCGATGTAATAAATGGATGCCTCATGTCGAATATGCAAAGAACTTGTTTCGTAAAGAAATCCAGAACGAAAAATCAAGTTGGAGAAGCCATTGTTCAAAATCTAATTGATGATGTTTGAAGCATAGTATTCGAAGACGAAATTCCTCATGCAGACGAATATGATTGTGATCCTACATATGACGACTAAGAAGTCCTAGTTGAAAATTTTGAAGAGCAGAAGGAAAGGGTGAGTTCTCCTTGCCAGCACACAACAATTTCTTATGACATCTGAAATCTCTTGGAACATAATGATAGAAATATTGAGGATGATGACTATTGGAAATTTATGGGTCCTTCGTTGTACGATTATTCGAGGCCTGGTAGTGTTGTTTCTAGACTTTGCAATGACGAAGAAGTCGATGAAGCTAATAGGATCAACTTGAGCCAGAATTTGACACTGTTTGGGACGAAGAAGTCATGATTACCTCGGGCAAGGATATCGAAGACATAATCAGTGAAAAAGATCTGATTATCCCATTCCTTTGTGATGCTAATTAAGAAGAATGGATTAACCCTTTTGTTCTTTCATTTGATGATGAAGTACCTCAAGATGTGGGTCCTCTTGCCATTATAGATTATTACCATGTGCAGATGATTTACTATGATAAAGTGTTTGAAAATTTGGGACCCCATATCTTTGGTGATATCTCTACGGATTCAACTCAGTCATACTTATCTAGCATCAAGGACAGGGAAGCATGTTATACAGAGAATTCTCTTGTAGATATTCAGTCTATGATGAGCCCAGATTATCATTCCCAATTGTGTTCCTCTATTGAAGGTGTTGTTCAACCTTTTCTGTCCAGTATCGGTAAGTTTCCAATGATCCATCTCATCAAAACCGCTACGGGTATGTTATTCACTTTGCATTGTCAAAATATTTATTGTTTATCTTTCCGATTGAAAAATGAAGGTATGGATTATGTGGTTGATAATTTCAAAATTTTAAAGATTATTGAGGATACTAACATGATCATTACAAAGATGAACAATATACTTGTGTATCCAAAGAGATGTTTAAGAAGGTGCAGGGACAGGTTGCAACTGGCATATGAAAATTTGCAAGGTCCACCTTTACAAATGGTCTCCCAAGTTCAAAACCAGGTGACCAACTTCAGGCAATTTTTTTTCTCAATACCAGTGTATGATGAAGATGGTCCATACGTTAGCCCAATAGAAACATGGATACACGAAGCCCGTGAAAGCAATCCCTCTCCATGGCATCAATATCAAATCTTCCAAGTTCCTACAATTATTCAACGTTCATTCCCCATCCGGAGCAGATCCTAGTAGGTATTCAGTTTATTATGAGTGTGATCTTATCATGGATTGTTTCCAAAGACAAAGGTAAAAGATCATGTATGAATGGCCTACTCAACTGGCTACATTGGTGGTATGATTTCACTTAAACCTTTCTGATTGTTTAGCATAGGTAGGTTTAGTTTTATTTGAGTTAGGCATATTCTGTTACCTTTGCATTGCATTTGTCGTTCTTTCATGTTTGCATATTGTCTACATTTAGTTTGCTTGTTATTCAGTTTGTTTTTCATATCTATATATTGAGCAAGGCATGACGGAAGTGTTTGCCTCATGATGCTGCTGATCTACTTGGATATTTGATGTGTGTAGGTCTATAGATACCAGAAGATTCATAAGTTCTCGAGCACTCTCGAGAAGAGCGCTCGTCCTGCAGTTGGAGCCAGTGTTACGTGGTACCAGTACCAACGCACCTTCATATGGGTCCCCAGCGAGAGAGGGCCATTTTTTTCAGACCATGATGAGTGTTGTCCAACATTTTCTGAGGGATGGTTATGGACAGACCCTTTCGTTTTGTCTTTAGGAGTACTATGGCTTTGTGGCATTGCTGACTGCCCTTTGTTGGGGTTTTTAACCCTAGGGTTGGTGTTCGGGCTCTTAGAGGCATATCAATGGGTAACATGACCCCCCACTTGTTTCATTACTTCGGTGACATGACCCCACTTGTTTCTTTTATCTTTGTCTTAGTTTTACTGCATGGTCAATATGTCCTAGCTTTACTTATCTATAATATCGAATTATACTAAGAAGATTTGTCAGATGCTGTGATCATATTATATTACTCTTGACCAAATTCATATGCTAAATTAATTCACTCTAGAGGTGGCCAGTCTCTAAGGGAGACTTAACAGCAATTGGTGAGCATGGTTAGTAATACATCACACAACATTAAATGATTTAACATGCAAAGCATTACCTCTATACGCGAGGTCCACCCCATGGGTGCCTACTATAACTGGAGGTCCACATGAGAATCTTGACTTGCCACACGAATTCGGAACCTTGTCCAACAAGACTTTACAATATCATCACTTTGATATATCAAAGCATTCACCTCTATACAGGAGGAATAACCTTTTACACAGAAGGCTTAGTCATCCTTGAGTCCAACTCAAGAATCTACTCCAAGTTTCCTGAGTCCCACTCAGGCACCTTACTTCAACACATGAGGCCCAATCCCGGTTGCACAAGATTGGATTGGAGAACGACTCGTGATGCTGTATCTTTAACACTCCCTCTCAGTGAAGGCATTCTCTGCAACATCAAGCTTGTCTCAGAAGTACCTATACTTCGTCACAGACAGAGGCTTTGTTAACACATCTACAATCTCATATGCAATCTACTCATCAGTAGCAATGTACTGAAGTTTCACTGGACCATGTCTCTAATGAAGTGATACTTCATCTCAATGTGTTTCAATTTATCATGAAACACAGGGTTTTTAGAAAGCTTGATTCATCTTTGATTGTCATAGCGAATCAGTGTAAACTCAAGCTTTTAACCTAGCAAGTAGCTTCTCAAGCTATACTGCTACTCGACAGGTAGTACTAGCACAATATACTTTGCTTCTGTAGTACTAGCTGAAATACACTTTGATTCTGTAGTATTAGCCGCAATACACCTCGCTTCTGTAGTACTAACTGCAGTGCTACCATCCTAAATGGAGTTAGCTTAACCAAGTAACTTTACCTCACTACTGGAGGCAAAATTGTGTCCATAAGCAATAGTACCTCGAAGGTAGCACATACTTAATGTCTATGTCTAATCTCATACATGATCTGACTCACAACATAACATATAACAGGTCTACTATGTATCAAATACATTGAGGAACGTATGAGCTACCTATTCAAACTCATGTAGTTTCCCTAAACTAGAAACCATGGATTTGCAATCCATCATATCAAACCTTAACACATCAAACGAGTAATTTTCTTGCAAAAAGAAAATATCACCTTTCTTTTGTCAGTGTTCAGCATTTGCTTGTTGACTTCTAGAATCTTCTACGGTCTAGAGAAGTTCGTTGTGAGCTTTCCATTCTCTGTGATGTTCTCCAAGCCCTGACCACTTTGAAAGTAATTTCATTTTTATTTTCTATCTTACAGTACCCCACTAGCCAACTATATGGTTATTTGACCTCTCCAAGAGGTTTGACTACTCCCCAACAACCCTGACTATAACTCACTCGAGTATCTGATAGTCACTGATAGTCTCAGAGACCTTGACTATTATTTGATAGTCATTTAAGGTTTTGACCATAGCTCTGCTCATGTGGGTGCTCTCCACATGAAATATGGCAGCCCTTGGCTGAGTCATGTACCTTGACTAACCGACATTTGAGTTAGGTATTCTTGCATGACTAACCCGAGCTATGTACAATTGAGTGGATTATCTATTGTATGGCTTATCTGAGCCATGTACCACTACATAGCTAATATAAGCCATATACCTCTATATGGCTAATCAGTGTCAGGGCCATGTACCATTGCATGACTCACCGGTGGAGAGAATTCCTTAGTCATGTCCCACATGACTAACTGGTGGGGATGCTATCTATCTGCTGCTACCTAGAGAAACATCAATACTCCCTCTCAACTAGAGGAGTTATTTTGTACTACACCAAACGTGTACTAGAAGGTGTCAACTTTACTTTGGACAGAGGCTTAGTAAGTCTATTGACAATCTACTCGTTTTGTGGATATGTACTCGAGTTGCATTGCTCCTTTCTGCACCATGTCTTGGATATAACTTGTCCGAGACATACCTAAGCCCATATCCAATCGCACCATGTAGGTACCTCAACACATGCTTTGTTGTACATGTCTATGTACTGGCTAGCAAGCGTATATCCGACCTGGTGCTAATAAGGTACATCTAGGATCTACTCAATTGTCTATGCGATCTTTCAAATCTGAAGAAAAATCAGCTTCAGATTCGTCGTCATATGTGTGACCATGGACTTTCCAGTCCATCATCCCGAATCTCTTCAAGATCTCTATTGTGTATTTTCCTTAACTGAAGAAAATTTCATTTGATTTCTGTCACACCTCTAAACCCAAGAATCATGCCAAGATTCTTAAATACTGTAATTTGCTTCCTTCTGTATATGAGCACCATGCAGATCTCCTTTTAGTAGGAGGTTCATCAAGTCACCTCTCAACCAATTCCACTGGTTCTTCAGGGATTTAGCGAATCTGATAACACTTATGGATTCTCCCTCTAAACCTCTGAATGGGGAGAACCAAAATCTGGGTCCTCCAACGTAAGAGTCTCAAGCTCTTCCATGTCTGTATCATACTGAAGCTCTTTTTATTGTTTGAATGCAGCCACTTTGTGATGAAATTTTACCTAGGAAGTGTTTGTCCATTCATGCCTTGGGGTGGACAAGGGCACTTTAAATGCGGTCCCTAGCATATTTTAAAAGTGAGAATGACTTTATTTAAATAAAGTGACTTTTAAAGTGAGTTTGAGTATTTAATTATTCAAAAGTGACTTTATGAGATTAAAAGGTGGGTGTGTAATTAATGTCTCACGTTAAAGAGAGAGATTTCGTACAATAGCATTAATGAGGTTGTACTAGCACAAAATTGAGGCTGGGCATGTTTTTCGAGGAGAAACATGTCACTAAAATCGTGCTGGTACATAATTTATTGCAACCATACAACAATCCGTATAGGCTCAAAAATCGATGCAGAAGTTTGGCACAATTTTCGAGACGCTAGGATAGACTGTACAACAACATTTAATGTTGTCAGTACAGTCACATGTGTGAGTCGTACTATACATGAAAAATTGTTGACTGTACGACAGTTGTTTAGTGAAGTTCTAGCACACATTTCGAGAATGAAATGCTGAGATAAGTATTGTTGTTTTTTATTTGTAAAACTTGCTTGAAAAAATAAAATTTCTCTCTTGAACAGGTTTTCCCTTCAGACTTTTATCTTGGACCAAATTGGTCAAAAACATTGAGTCTTAAATTTCATGTGTTGGTTCTCATAAATTTTTCAGAGTAGGAAAAAGTAGGGCTGCCATAAATTTTTTAGTTCACAAAAGTTGAAAAATATCTCATGTGTTTCAAGTTTACAATTAAAATTTTTAATTTTTATATGAACATGCATGATGGGGTTTGGGCATTAAACAATATGCAGTGAACTGAAACTGGAATCGAGTTGGGGTTGCAAAATTTTCATGGTATCAGAGCTGTGTTGAAGGCTGAAAATTAAACTCAAAAATTGAACTTCAGACTTGGAGGAATAAGGGTTTTGAGAAGAAACAGGGTTCTTGGACTTATTTGCAGTGATGGATACTAGTCTTAGGATAGAGGACAGGTTGGATGGGGCTATAAATTTCCCATGGAAGGCTAGAATAGTGTTAACACTGCAAGATAGTGAACTATGGGACATAGTGAATAACACTATAGCCAATCCATTGACTGTTCCTATAGATGCAGTAGCTAAAGTCGTATTTGACAAGAAGGATATAAAGGCCAAAAGAATTCTTCTTGATGCAATCAAAGACCATGTGATTCCACATGTATCAGGTAAAGACTATGCTCATCAGATGTGGACTGCTTTGACTAACCTTTACCAGATTTTCAATGAAAACCAGAAAATGGTGTTAAGGGAAAAGTTAAAGAGCATTCAGATAAACAAGGGTGAGAATATGACTTCTTACCTCACCAGGATCACACAGGTTCGTGATGAGCTTGGAGCTGTTGGGGAGGTGATACAAGGTGTTGAGTTGGTACGTACAACCTTGAATGGTGTGTAGAAGCCATGGGCTATATTCGTGGAGTCAGTGGTTGCTCGTGAGCACATGCTTTCATGGGATCGTCTTTGGGATGATTTTACTTAGGAGGAGACCCGCAGGGGATATGTACAGCGCAGTACATCTCACGGCAAGGAAGATGAGGAGAATATGGCATTAGCAGCGAAGGGGAAGAAGAAGAAGTCCAATAAGGGTTCCAAGGGTGGAACCAAGCAGCAGGATGGTGAGAAGTACATGAGGAAAATGAAATGCTTTGCTTGTCAGAAGTTTGGGCATTATGTTGGACAATGCCGAAACAACAAGAAGAAGAAACAACAGATAACAACTTCAGCAAAGATTGATGAGTATGCTGCTAGATTCGAGAGAGAGATTTCTCTTTTTGTTGGTAGTTGTAGAGAGAGAGCATCATCCATCACCAACAGGGATATTGAGGACCAAATAGAGCATTCTATGATCGTTGGGCATTCACTAAGTGCTTCCACTACTTCCTCCACATGGTACATTGATAGTGGAGCTTCGAGTCATATGATAGGTGTTTGAGACATGTTCAAAGAGATGTCAGAGACAAACTTGGAGTTGGAGGTTGTATTGGGTGATGATACAGTGGTGAGAGCTGTTGGGCGTGGGACAGTTCGCTTTGACAGGGAGTCCATGGAGCCCATGTTACTGAGGGATGTCTTGTACGTCCCTGGGATGAAGAATAATCTTTTTTCAGTTTCCATGATTGAGGACAAAGGCCTTGGGGTATATGTCCTAGATAGGAAAGTGTACATCTTTCCCAAAGCAGAGGGTCCATCTACTTCATATGCAATTGGAGTTAGATGCAAGAAACTGTACAAGCTTCTCTTCCAGCCACATCATGTGCATGCAAAGTAGCTGTAAGTTGTGTGAGTTATGGCACTGGAGGATGGCCCAACTTCATCATTCAACTTTGAGGATGCTGAGAGACATGACCATAGGTTTGCAAGATTTCAACACAGAGCAGAGTGGTGTATGCAGAGGGTGTGCTTTGGGAAAGTACACCAAGACTGCTTTTCCAAGCAGTGATAGAAGGTCAAAGGGAGTGCTTGATTTGATTCATTCAAGCTTGCGTGATCCCATGTCTTCTGCCTCATTGACAAGTTTTGAGTACTACATCACATTCATCGATGAATTTCCAGGAAGACTTGGATCTACTTTTTGAGAAGCAAGAAGTAAGAGGAGGTCTTGCTTTGGTTCCAAGAGTTCAAAGCTCTTGTGGAGAACCAGAAAGGAAAGAAGATAAAGGTGCTTAGATCGGATAATGGGGGTGAGTATACCTCTCATGCATTCAATGAGTTTTGTAGACATGAGGGCATTAGGAGGAAGTTGATAGTTCCCTACACTCCACAGCAGAATGGAGTGGTTAAGAGGAAGAATCGTGCGACAGTGGGTGCATCTAGAGCCATGCTGCGTGATCAAAGTCTTCATTTCTTCCTATGGGCTGAGGCATGCAGTACAATTGTTTTTGTACAGGAGTTTGCATCGTGCCTTGGGGTGCAAAACTCCTGAGGAGATGTTCACTAGGAAGAAGCCTGAGATAGGCCACTTCCGCATTTTGGGATGTCTTACATATTCCCATGCCCCTTCTGAGAAGAGGACAAAGTTGGAGGCTATTGGAGAGAGGGGCATTTTTGTTGGCTATAACGAGGCTTAGAAGGCTTTCTGCATATATCTTCCTGCATAGAAGAAAGTTGTGGCAAGGAGGGAGGTGAGATTTGAGGAGCAGGCCTTTCAAAAGTCTCAAGAGTCAGAGGAGGAGGAGCAACAAATTACTACTCCACAGGTGAGAACATCACAGTGTTTAGCAAGTCGAGACACAGGGTCACAGGTCTCAGGGGTGACTGGGTCATAGGTTACAGGTTCATCGATTTCAGGGACACATTCTACAGGGACTTCTAGTACTGGGATAGGGTCACAGATCACAGGTTCACAGGTATCACCTTCATGTGATTTGGGAACACATGGTTCAGGTTCAGCTTCATCAGGCAGAGGATCTTAGACCAGAGGTACTTCTTCAAGGAGACATTTATCACATGAGGATGTAGAGGTGGGTCTACCACCGGATGCTACTTCGAAGAAGAGAAGACCAAGTTGGCTTAAGGAGCTTATGAAGGAAGAAGAGGAGTCTGTGGGGCCACCCAGGAGGGAGGTGAGAGAGAGCATGGCACCATAGAGATTTTTTAGTTACTTGGCACAGGTGACCAGCTTGCGTGAGTCCAAGCATGCTACTTATGAGGAGGCATTCGCACATCCGGTTTGGAGAGATGCCATGATGGAAGAGTACAATTCCATCATGAAGAATGATGTGTGGAAATTTGTTCTGAGATCGAAAGGGGAGTCAGTTGTGACTTTCAAGTGGCTCTATAAAATCAAGCATGCTGCAAATGGCAGCATCGAGAAGTACAAAGCACAATTTGTAGCGGGTGGGTTCTCACAGGTAGAGGGAGTTGATTATGATGAGATCTTTGCACCGGTTGCTAGATTTTCTTCGATCAAAGCAATGATCTCAATTGTTGGAGAGATGGGTTGGAGGATTCATCAGATGGATGTGAAGACCGCCTTCATCAACGGTCTTCTACAGGAGGAGGTATATCTAGAGCAACCACATGGCTTTGAGATTCATGAGAGGGAGTCTCATGTTTGCAGGCTGAAAAAGGCCTTGTATGGTCTGAAGTAAGCCCCTCGGGCTTGGTACTCGAGGATTGATTCATATATTTTTTCAATTGGGTTTCAAAAGAGTGAGGCTGATCCCAACATATATTTCATTGTGGTTGGAGGTGATCTACTCATTCTTCTGCTATATGTTGATGATTTGTTCATTACAGGAGGAGACACTTAATTGAGGCATGTAAGAAAGTTCTTGCTTCAGGGTTTGAGATGACAGACCTTGGGTTGTTGCATTACTACTTGGGCATGGAGGTGTGGCAGGAGGATGGACATGTTTTCCTGGGGCAAGAAAATACGTTGCAGATACTCTGAAGAGATTTTAGATGGAGGAGTGCAGGCCCATGTCCACACCCATGATCACCAACTGGAAGAAGCTTCATGCTTCTGAGAGAGAGTTGGTGGATCATTTTCGTATCGCCAGCTTATTTGTTCGTTGATGTATCTAGTCAACACCAGATGAGATATGAGTTTTACGGTGAACACTCTCAGTCAGTTCATGGTGGAGCCCAAGAGAGTGCACTAAACAACCGCAAACCACATTTTGAGATACCTTGCTGGGACTGTATATTATGGTCTAGACTATAGGAGGTCAAGTGGAGTGGGCTTTCGTTGGTTTCACAGACTCTGATTGGGCAAAAAGTGCTTTAAACCAGAAGAACACTTCTGGTTGTTACTTCCGTTTGGGCTCAGTAGTTGTGTTGTGTTTCAGTCGGAAGCAAAAGTCTGTTGCTTTGAATTCTGCAAAGGCTAAGTACATGGCAGCTAGTCAGCCTAGTTGCGAAGTATTGTGGCTTCACAAGTTGATGGTAGACTTATTTACTCAGGAGTTGAGGCCTACTATTATTCATTGTGACAATCAGAGTTGCATCAGGCTCTCTGAGAATCCAGTGTTTCATGACAGCTCAAAGCATATTGAGATCAGATACCACTTCATCAAAGACTACGTTCAGAGAGGAGCTATAGAGTCACAATACATTTCTATTGATGAGCAGGTAGCAGGCATTCTCACGAAGTATTTGGGAAGAAGGAAGCATATTCATTTCAGAGACAAGATGGGGGTGGTGAAAAACACCTTCCTCGGTAAGAGGGAGTGTTGAAATCTTACCTAGGGAGTGTTTGTCCATTCATGCCTTGGGGTGGACAAGGACACTTTAAATGTGGTCCCTAGCATATTTTAAAAGTGAGAATGATTTTATTTAAATAAAGTGGCTTTTAAAGTGAGTTTGAGTCATTAATTATTTAAAAGTGACTTTATGAGATTAAAAGGTGGGTGTGTAATTAATGTCTCACATTAAATATTTAAAAAGTCATTTAATGTTTTTTTTAATGAGAAAAGTGAGATGTGATCTTGGCCCTAGATCTCATCTAAGTTATTTTTAATCTTGGCTATTGGATTAAAAGATGGTGGTTGCTCAAACAATAAGGCTAGGGAAAGGCTCAACCTAATTCATTGTTCACAGTTCAAAGAGAGAATTTTTGGAGAGGAGAGAGCAAGAGAGAAGAAGAGAGAAGAGAAGCCCTTGAATTTTTTCTTGAGAAGAACCTTGGCACATTTTCTAAGAGAGAGAAGGCAAAATTGTAGGGCATGAATCTCGAGGCAAGTGCAGAGAGAGATATTTCGTACGCCATTAATGAGGTCGTACTAGCACATAAATCGAGACTGGGCACATTTTTTGAGGAGGAATATGGCACGAAAATCGAGGAGCTGGTACAAAATTTATTGCAGCCATACATTAGTCTGTACAGGCTTGAAAATCGAGGGAAAAGTTTGGCACATATTTCAAGATGCTAGGACAAACCGTACAACAACATATAATGTTGTTTGTACAGTCACACGTGTGAGCCGTATTGTACAGGAAAAGTTGCAGATCGTACAACAGTTGTTCAGTGAAGTTTTGGCACGCATTTTGAGAATGAAATGTTGAGATATGTAATGCTGTTTTTTATTTGTAAAATTTGCCTAAAAAAGTAAATTTCTCTTGAACAGGTTTTCCCTTCGGGGTTTTATCCTGGACCAAATTGGTAAAAAACACTAAGTCTTAATTTCATGTGTTGGCTGTCATAAATTTTTCAGAGTAGGAAAAGTAGGGCTTCCATAAATTTCCGAGTTTACAAAAGTTGAAAAATATCTCGTGTGTTTCAAGTTTATAGTTAAAATTTTTAATTTTTATATGAACATGCATGATGGGGTTTGGGAATTAAACATTATGCAGTGAACTGAAACTGAAAGCGGGTTGGGGTTACAAAATTTTCACTTCGTGGAAAGTCACATCCCTGCTGACTTCAATGTTCCTTTTATTTGGTACATATATTCTGTAGGCTTTGGATGATTCGTATAACCAATAAGGTTGCTCTTCTTTCTGGATGGATCCATCTTTGCCCTCTTCTCTTTCGGGATCTGCCATCGAAATGACTCCATATTCAATACTTGTTATTCTATTCTTGTAGGTTATACATATGATCTTTCCCTACAAGCCAAATTTAGTCAAGTGATTAGCAACCTTGCATAATTCGGTCATTTCAATGTAATGATAAATAGCTCACACAGTCATGCAAACATTTTAACCAATGTTTCAGTACAACCATCATATGAAATGTTATGTAGCGCCTATGCTACTTAATTAATCATAACATGTACTACATGAGCTTTGCTTTTCACCAATAAAAGAAAGATATAACATATGCTAATCATGGTATACTATAACATACTACCTAATTCTAGGAATACAAATATGTATATCACTGTAATGAAACATATTCAAAATCATCAGATCTGATTTAAATATACAAATACTTATCTTTTATTATTTTGTAGGCTCCCTCTTGATCCTTGCTTTCTTGCGGAGATAAATGAAGTCCTTAGGTCTTGATCTTCTTTCTTGATGGAAGCTTACTGCATCTTTAACTTGCAAATTTGGTCACATGCATGAGCTAGCAAATCTCTGCATGGGTGAAGGAAGCCTCATGTAGAATATAGCGAATTGATGCATGGAGAGATTGCTCTATTCCTTGAACTCTTCGATCCTCTCTCCATCATTGCCGTAAGAGCAAGGTTTTCTTCTTTGGTGCACACTGTCTTGCTTTGGGTTCGCCCTTCCTCTTGAAGGTAGTCATGCCACAATCTCTCTGATTCTGAAGCTTGTTCTTCAATTCCCTCTTTCGACTCGTAGCCTTCTTCTCATAGAGGTCTGTCAATGTATCAAAACATTCCTTTGTGGTCTTCAAAGGAGCAATCACGGACACCAAGTTGTCCTTCACTGGATCATAAATGATCCGTTTGGCTTTAGGTTGGTTCTTCTTGAAGTTGATGTGCGCTGCATTAGATGTGGATTTCTCCACCACATTAGATACATAGCCATCTAGGTCATGTTGCTCCAATATGTTCAGAACCCAGGACTTCCAAGTGTTGAAATTTGAAGTGCTCTCAAGTCGGTCTTCCCGCCGTACTGAGATTGATGCCATTGCCTTCAAATGCTGTGCTCAATTCCTCAAGATCTACGTAGGCTCAAGTTTGCTTGACAATACTTAGCTCCTTCACGCCCTGAGCTTTGATACCATGCTGAATTTTGTGCAAATATGTTGAGCTTTGATCTTTAAAACTTTAATTGCAGAAATTTAGAGAATTTGAAATCAATAAACCATTCACATGAACATTCAACCATAACACAGGATATACCCTAGGGAAAACCTCAAAACAATGAGGATGAAAAACCCTAACAAATCTTCAGAATACAATTATGATAGATAATAAAGAGTTTCTTTTACAATAGCAGATTGCTTTCAACACCCCAGGTGCAAAATAAGAGAGAACGGACACCCCAAGTGTAGATACGGAGCAATAGAGAAGAGAGAACAATCGGATGATCTTTGCAATGTGTCCAACACATTAATAACTAGCAAGAATCACTGCCATGCAAGGTGTAGCGAATCACTGCATGGGGAATTAGCCTCCCATGGAAACTATGGCGAATTGCATTCATGGAGAATTGCTTTGTACTTCGGTTTCTTCAATCTTGTAAAGACGATGTGCAATGCTTTTATTCTTTGACATTAAATAATGCTTTAACGACTTCAGAGTGAACTTGCCTCATAACTGGATGTAGGATCACTTAGTTAGTATGCTAACTCAAGTGTCATCATTCAATAGCCTTAACTCAAGGGTCAAAATTTAAGTGTTGTCTTTTAGTTTAACTAAATTGTCCTCATGCAAAAACACTTTAGTTAAATAGTTCTTTTTATTAACACTTTAGTTAACTATTCTTAACTGAAATCATGGTGATTGATTTACTGAAGTGACCATCATGAGTTCTCCTTTAATTAATTGATGCATACATTGTTGCTTTAATTGAAGCTTAACAATATTTAACTAAGGCATATATTGTTACTTTAACTGAAGCTTTAACTGAGGCATGCAATGTTACTTTAACTGAAGCTTTAACTGAGACATACATTGTTATTTTAATTGAAGCTTTAACAATTCAAGTTCACTTTAGTCAACTGAAGTCTTCTCATAAACAATTTGAATTCTCTTGTTCTCTATGCATTTATCTTTATCTCTTCTTTTTTACTGCATGGTCAATATGTAATAACTTTAATTATCTATCAATTTGAATTATACTAGAAGATTTGTCGGATGCTATGTGTTATCACATATATAGTAGCCAGGCTACCATATTCTATTTTTCAGACACAGTACATTTTTCAGCTAGATCTCTTACATATGAGATGCTGAGATGAGCAGTTTTGGCGGATCATTATTATATTAGTGGACTATTGTACTCTCCCATGTCAGGACTGAGTCTCAGGACACTCAGATTTGAGGACCGATGTGGCCATTTATGTCATTACAGAGCAATCATTGATGCCCAGTTTTATATCAGTTCTTTCTCATTGGACAGATGGTGTCTCAGATGGATTATATTGCATGATTATGACTCAGCATTTTATATTGTGTTATGGTTATTATTGCTCTTATACTGATTTTTGTGACATGTATTAACTTGTGGTATCATGATTTGGCGGTCATAATTATATGGACTTGGTTGTATCTTGTACTATGTATTGATGTCCTTACTTAGACTTGGAAGTTCTTGATCTATACTCATTGGTTTTACCCTCCTTAGAGAGAATAGAGGTAGTCATTCCCACCATTGTTTTGGCTTGCTAGTGTTGGCTCCATCATTCATTGTCTTCACCCATCCATTACCTTCCAGTTTAGCTTTCAACCCGACCGACTTCTTGACTTATGGCATGGAGCATCTTTCTCCCCGCCAGAACTTTTGTTGGACAAGCCTCCCTGTTTATATTGTGTCTCGGCTCTAAGTTGGTGACAAAACTTGCCTTTGGTAAGTTGGATTGTATGCCTAAATCATTCCGGTCAGTTGTCTCGATGTTTGGCACTATGCAAAACTCCCCCTAGTCACTTGAGATGTTGTTGGCTAAAACTGAAAGCTCATGTACTACCTATATTGAAAATATTGAATATGCGCCCCATGGAAAATGAAAATTATAAAACTGTGTTTCTTAACATATGTAAAGAGGGCAAGAGCAATAAAATGCTAAAATACTCCTTGAAGAGTATAAGAAAAGGTCCAAAAAAGCAATGGTTAAAATATGCTATATCCAAATATTGTTGACCTTATAAAAATAAATATGTCCCGGATGAAAGCTGCAATTAGCTGTGCTTTTAAGCATTGGTGAAGTCCCAAAGGGTCATATAGGCCAAAAAGGCCATGGAATAAAATGACGATCCTAGTGAACTTGGATCAAGCTTGATGTAGTCGTGATGCCTAAGTTGAATAAGCACTCTCTAAACAACTCACCCATTTGTGAGGCGCTGCCATTCCTTGTGTTGTTGTTTGTCCGACATTGGTTATAGTGAGTATTCCCTTTCCATATCCGAAGTGTCATGATGTTGAGTAGAAAGTCATCATTTGCCATAAGCCTTGTCAATTTCATCCTTCACCCTTCACTAGCAAAATGACTACAGCTATGAAGTGAGTATAGTCCTGAAAGTCTAAGTCTGAGTAATAATAAATAAAGCCTTATATATGTATTGGTTGATGTACCGCCAATGAAATGAATGCTACTTGTTGTGATTGTTACTTGAATGAGTTGTAGAGCATGTCTTATCCTTTTAACACCTGTAGCAGATGGATGTAGTCTGAGTTATTATGGGTGTCTGATCATTTACAGATGGTTATATTGTTTATTTGATATGATTGATGATTAGATAGAGACCTGTGAGGGGTATGAGTATACATCTTAGATGGATTTGGACTCTCTGAGTCTAATGAGACAGTTTATTTCCAGTTCCGGGCACTTGCAGATATGATCAGGCTCATTCTGCCTTTTTGATGCAGTTTTTCTTCGTAGGTTGATATGTTTGAGCAGGGAGATGTTTTAGTTGGATCTTCTAGGGCGTTGTATGGGCATAGGGGGTGCAACCACTTGTTTGTACCATAGTAACCCCATCCCAGAGAGCTTGGTGGGCTCAGTTTGCCAACGTAGGCACCCTAGGAGGCTGTTTTGGCAGGATCACGTTTCCCGAGGCAGATTAAAAATGATTAAATGGCTATTGAAGAAATCGATTTGGGCTACTGAGGTAAAGAAATGGCATGGGATGAGTCACAATGATGAGAGTGATGTCCTCCACATGTTCTCCAGCAGTTGCAGCACCTAATTGGGCCCACACCTATTTTTGGGCATTTTTATATTATTTTCTGGAGCTTTTGGGAGGTTCACGATTTCCTCAAGGAGGCACAAAGTCAAAGAATTAAATTATTATATTGTTTTATTGTGCCATGGGGACACCTAGAGGGAGTTAGTCAAACACTCCTTGGACCCAACATGTGCTTCATTTATTTCCTGTTGAGTGGGTTACTTTTTTTATGGGTGATTTAGTCCATTTTGGTAATTTATGGTTATATTGATCCATGTATTGTATGTTGAGCTCATCTCAACCATTGATTAGAACATTTCATCTTTTAATATTAGCCACTCGTTTTGAAAGTGGTTAGGATTCGGTTATGATTGAGGTTCTCTCATTTCTATTTAAAGGAGAGAGCTTCTCATTTGTAAGGGGTCTTTGGCTCTTGGATCTGAATAATAGAAAGACTTTTTTTTGTGGAAATTTTCGGGATCTGCTTTGCATCTGATGTTCCCAAATGGTGATTGAATAGTCTTCTGCTTCCTAGCATTGTGGAAATTCTTGTGAGATCTATATTTTTCTGCTATCATTGTTTTGCTTATAGGAGGGCGTTTTGGCTAGAGCGTTTTTGCAGGGGGACTTCAACTCACTTGGTTTTCTTTGTCTTGGATCAGGGGGTTTTCATTAGTTTCATTGTGATCTATGATTACTTCGTTTTACTTTCTTGTAGCATTTGTTTTTTTTATCTCGTATTGGCAAATCTGATATTGTTGACATTTGCTCATGCAGAATAGGGGGCGCATTGGTGGCTTGTGACTTACATCCTTCATAGAAATCATTGGGATCTTCCAGAATTGATCGGGATAGCAAAGATCATCACTGTTAAAGAATTCTACAAGCATTTCCAGGTAAGATCTAACATGTAAGTCTCTTCTCTTCAGATCTTATTCCATTGTACCTTGCTTTACTTCAATTTTTCTAAAAACTCCTAAAATACTAAAAATCCTAAAAAGCACTAAATCTGGGAATCGTCCGATCTTTGGCCAAACCATTTCTGGGTTTCATAGATCGGGCCTCCCCTTCACTAAATCTACTGCAACGCTGGTCAAATTCATGTTGGTTTGACCTAGATCTGATTTTTAGCTAGAAAACTACATAAACCCTCCACTGAAAATTTGACCTGCTAGGGTTTTGACTTTTTCTGATTTCTGACTTTATAGACGGATAGATCGGGTACCACACAGTCCAAATCACCCTCAACGCTGTCCAGATTCTTGGCAGTTTGACCTAGATCTGAGTTTTTTACTGAAATAGCCCTAGCACCCTCACTGAAAACTGGACTTTTCCGAAAGTTACTTTTTATTTTTATTTTTTATTATCTGAAATCTGACAGGCTAGGCTGATAGGTCAGGGCTTGAGCTCTCCAAAACACTCCCAACACTGAGCTAGTTCCTTCCAGGTTTCCCTAGATCTAAAAAATTGGTTTTCAGCCCCCTAGCCCCCCTCATCAGATTTTGACTTTTCTAGATCTGATTTTTCTTACGATTTTCTGATTTGAGTTTACGATTTTCTGATTTGAGTTTGTAGATCGGGCCATCCTGATCTCATTTCCCCTCCAACGCTGAGTTGATAGTCTCTTGGTGGCTACAGATCTGCTTCTCCAAGCCCTAGCGCTAGCCCTCTTCTTGCTGGATCTCCTGTAACCTGAGTCTTCCGGGCCAAATCCTTTTCTGGGTCCATAGATCAGGGTATATCCTAGGTGGGTTCACTGAAACATTGTGTTGATGCTGACTCCATTGCCCAATGCATTAAAGGCACTGATCTTTATTTCTAGCGCTAACCTTGACTTGAGCTTACTCCCATTCTCTTTACCAACATTTATTGATAACTCAAGTTACCTATCTTTCACTGAGTCTGTTTCCTTGGTACTAGACAGTCCCAACTCTGTCTTTGCTCACCTTGTCACAGTTACGTTTCCCCAAGACAGTGGTCATCCCCATCAGTTGCTAATACCTAAACCGTAGAGCTAGGGTTTCCATTCACCTTGCACCTTACGTACCTTGAAGCCCCATTTGATCTATTCTGGTGTCTAGGTCTGATCTCTCATGTCAGGAGCAGATCCGGGTCTCCCCCGTTGTTGTCTTGGACTAGGATAACATAAAGTGAAGGTTGTCTTGATTGGCATGACAACCATCCATTTGGGAGTCTAGGCAGTCGTGGTTCCACCCCTTAGTTGCTTGCCCCTCTACCATCCATCCTGGATCCACCTCACACAGGCAACTACAAGGCGGGTGATAACACTATGTTCATATTATATTACTCCAGACCAAATGATCATATGCTAAAGTAATTCACTCTAGAGGTGGCCAATCTGTAAAGGAGACTTAATAGCAACCGATGACCATGGTTAGTAATATACCACACAACATTAAATGCTTCAACATGCAAAGCATTATCTCTGTACGGGAGGTCCACCCTACGGGTACCTACTGTAACTAGAGGTCCACATGAAAATCTTGACTTGACACACAAGTTTGGAGCCTTGTCCAACAAGACTTTACAACATCATCACTTTGATATATCAAAGCATTCACCTCTATACGAGAGGAATAACCTTTTACACGGAAGGCTTAGTCATCCTTGAGTCCAACTCAAGAATCTACTCCAAGTTTCCTAAGTTCCACTCAGGCACCCTACCTCAACACATGAGGCCAAATCCTAACTGCACAAGATTGTCTTGGGGAATGACTCGTGATCCTATATCTTTAACACTAGTTGAGTCATAGTTCACTTGGTCAGAGCAGCAGAGCTAGGAAGCTGATGTAGTCCTTCGCCCTCGTGCACTCAAAATTGGTCTTCATGGTTATTTTTAGAGAGAGGTATATGGCTTCACAGGTATACAGGTTGCATATGGGTGTTACTTTTGTCTCTCTTATTCATATTAGTAGGTTTGACTTGGCATATATGTGACTAACAATGGTGGTCAAGATATATATATTGGTTTCTTTTGGACTGATAGTTGTGAACAGTTAAGTAGTCCTAATTTTAAGGCTCTGTTATATGCTCACTTGTCTAGCTGATTTAGTACAAAATTGATCATTCCTAGTCTTTTCTTGGCTCCATTTTCACTCTCCTTCCACTCATTTGTTTGTTCTGTATTGTAGTTTTCAACCCTTGACTTGGATGAGACTTATGATCTTGAAGATTTTCCCCCACCTTGACCTCTTTGCTGGATAGACTCCATGTTTACTTATGTCTCGAATCTAGAGTGTGTGGCTGCCCAGTTGGACTTGTTGATCCGCTTCTTGTCAATTACCACTTATGTTGAGGTGTAGTTAGGATTGTGTTGTCCATTGGATCGTCTTCTTTAGACTTCTAAGCAAGTACTCCCTAAATGCAGATGTGGAACAAATGCAATATCAAAATGATTGCAAAGGCCCGCTGTGATTAGTTGTGTTATTAAACACTAGTCCTAAATGGAATAAAGTCAATTAAGTTTTTTATAGCTAGTCAGTGGCGAAGGGATGTGCACTCATCTTTTGCATGATGTAAGGCCATTTTCCCCTATAGGGAAACATGGTGGTAACTCCATCACACCTATGGACTATGGCGGGCAATGGAGGTCAAACTGAGTCATTATCTGAGGCCCATAGGGTTATTTAGGGCACTGTCCTTGGAGACTGGCCAGTGAAGGGAAGACTATGCTATATAAATGTTGAATGTGAAATGTTGCAAATCTCTCTTAATTGAATATCATAAAGGATGCTTGTTAGAACCCACTGGAGACTTTCTAAGCACTCTAACCATTTGTGAGACACTTCCCATTCTAGTGTTCTATGTCCAACATATGTCACCGTGGCTTCCATTTTTCCTATCATCTGAGAGAACATCAAGTCTATCCATTAAGTCACCGAATCATTAAGCCTAACCTTTGTTATATCCACTTCAACTAGCCTGCTAAGGAATGATCTATTTTGTAAGTGAGTATATGGTAGAAACTTCATGAGAGGCTATGAAATTGTTCCATTATAAGTCTATTTTGTGTTTTGATTGTATTGATTACCATGGCATCATGTTCCTAATGCTCGAGTTGGCTGTTAATATGAGTAAGATTGCACCTTTCACCCTTTGTGCAAGCAGGATCATTCAGTTCTCAGTTTAGCTATCAGTTTGATTAGTTTTGACTTGGTCAACATATTGGCCCCATAAGGGATTTGGATACAATGGTTTGCGATTGTGTATGTGGTACCCATGGACATCTGTTACATCATTCCATACTTCAATGAGTGATTATTGGTCATAATTGGATGAGATTTTTATTTATTATGATTATTTTGGCTATATTTTTATTGTCGGAGATGGACTGGCTTACAGATTGTTATATTGATGGATCCATGGGGTGTTAGTGTTAGTTTTTACAAGATTATAGCAGTATAGCGTAATTACAAATAAACAATAGGGTCTCTAGAAGAAAGACAAAGCATAGAAACAAAGAACACAAGAATTTATCCTTGGAAACCCAATCGAGAATAACCCAACAAACCTTCATATAGAGACGATAGCTTCTGAGAGGAGAGAAGAAGAAAGAGAGAGAAAGAAGTCTCTATAAGATACAACCCCAGAAAACACTCTTGGCTGTAGTAACGTACCTTCTTCTATTGGAGCGAACTTGCTGTGAGTGAATCACAAAATGAGGAGGGGCACCTCCTATTTATACTAATTTTCCAAGTGACTTTTTACTGGGGCCGACTTGACTGACTTATTAGGGCCGACCTACCTTGGGGAAATACAAAATAATTTTATTTTTATTCTTTTCTTGTGTATTCTTTCCCCAGGGTTTACATTAATTCTTTCTAGGGTTTACATGAGAATTACATCAGTTTAATCTCCTGTAGGAATTACAAGGAAATACAATACAAGTACAATAAGAATAACTTATGAAGTTGCACAAATTCCAACACTTCCTCTCGACAAGGAAGGTATTCTTCAAACATGGTCATCATCAACATCACGAACTGGGTCTCTTCTGTACATCTCATCTGTCTCGATCATCTCTATACATACTGAAGGTTGTCAACACTGTCTTCGTCCGTTGAGAGTAAAATAATCATCTCATCTACTACAAGTCAAGTCAGTCTCTAACTGAGAACCAAGACATGCCTCACACGACTATCTACTTCATCTCAAGTTTTGGTGGGAATTCTCCTCCACCAAGTTGAGAACCGGGGCTGGTGGGAATTCTCCAAAACGCCAGGTTTAAGAACCAAGTGAATTAGAGGTCACCAATGTAAATGACCATCTACTACCACTTCATCTCAAGAGCTGGCGGGAATACTCCAAAACACTAGATTGAGAATCAGAATGTATAGTGGTCACCAGTGCACACGACCGTCTATTTCCTACCCGTGTCATGGTGTCGATGGGATTTCTCGCGTACCAGGCTGAGAACCAGGGCAACTAGAGGCCACCAGTGTACACAACCATCTACTACTAGTTCATCTCAAGAGATGGTAGGAATTCTCCAAACCCCAGGTTGAGAATCAGAACGTATAGTGGTCATCAGTGCACATGACCATCTGCTACCTGCCCGTCTCACAATGCTGATGGGATTTCTCCCATGCCAGGCTGAGATTCAAAACGAGTAGAGGCACCAGTGTGAAAGCAATGTAGATGTCTATCTCAACTTTCTCTCTCCACGAGGGATGCATTTTCTTCTACTCCAAGTCTTCTGCGAAAGTGTTCAAACTTTGTCCTGAGAAGAGGCTTGGTAAGAACATCTGTGGTCTAGTCATCTGTCAAAACATACTGCAACTCGACCACACCTTTTTGTACCATATCACGAATGTAGTGATATTGAATCTCTATATTCTTCGTTTTGTCGTGAAACACGGGATTCACTGACATCTGTATACAACTCTGGTTGTCATAGTGAATCATAGTTGGTCCTTGACCAAAAAATCCAACAAGGAGTTTTCGAAGCCATATTGCTTCTCGGGCTGCTGTATTGGCAGCCATATACTCGACCTCTGCGGTGTTAAGTGCTACTGAGGTCTTCTTCTTGCTACACCAGGAAATCACTGCAGAGCCCAAATTAAAGCAACATCTGGAAGTACTCTTCCTATCTGCAACACACCCAACCCAATCTAAGCAAGAAAATCCTTGCAATGTCATATCACATCCTTAAGCATATCTTAGAGAATTTCCCACAGTGCCGCGTAAGTATCTGAGAACATGTTTTGCAGTAACGTAGTGAATCTGCCTCGAATCAATCATAAACTGCCTGAGAGTATTCACAACAAAACATATATCTGGTCTGGTGTTCGTCAGATACATCAGAGAGCCAATCAACTGGCAATACATGGTGGGATCTATCATATCAGAATTTGAGGTAGATTCATTTAGCTTCTTGAAATTTGCATCCATCAGAGTAGCCATGGACTTGAAGTCCAACATCCCGAATCTCTTCAAAATATAAATGGTATATTTTCCTTGACTTAGGAAAATTTCCTTCTTCCTTTGCCATACTTCTAATCCCAAGAAGTAATGCATCAATCCAAGGTCCTTCCTTTCAAACTCAAAGGCAAGCTTCTTCTTACACCATCCAATTAGTTTCTCATTTCCTGTGAGAAACAAGTCATCCATATACAAGACCAAAATCAGTGGCTCATCATCCACAATCTTATAGTAAAGATTGGGATCTGCATCACTCTTGGTGAATCCCAAGTTTACGAGGTATCTGTCTATTCGTCCATACCAAGCATGAGGTGCTTGCTTGAGTCCATATAATGCCTTTTTTAGTTTACATACGTGAGAATCTTTCCCATGGACAATAAATTCTTCTGGTTGTTTAATGTAAACTTCTTCCCAAGTTTACGAGGTATCTGTCTATTCGTCCATACCAAGCACGAGGTGCTTGCTTGAGTCCATATAATGCCTTTTTTAGTTTACATACATGAGAATCTTTCCCATGGACAATAAATTCTTCTGGTTGTTTAATGTAAACTTCTTCCTCGATAATACCATTGAGGAAGATGGTCTTTACATCCAGCTGATGCAGCTTCCATCCCATAGCTGAAGAAATAATAATGATGGTTTTGATGGAAGTGTCTTGAGCCATAAGAGCAAATGTTTCATCATAGTCAATTCCCTCTTTCTGAGAGAATTCTTTGGCAACAAATATAGCCTTGTATTTTTCCACACTACCATCTGCTTCATGTTAAATCTTAAAAATCCATTTGAAGGTCACTACTGACTTCCCCTCAGATCTCAGTACAACCTCCCATACGACATTCTTCATGATGGACTAGAATTCCTCTGTAATGGCATCCTTCCAAACTTGGGTGTCTGGATGCTTCTTCATATGTGGTAGGTTTTGAGTCAATGACATGACTCATCAATGCTACATAACTCAAGATCCTATGTGGTCTTTTGCTTTCTCAATAGGTTTCGTGTGGGGCTTTGTGCCCCTCTGCATCCTACAATGTCTATTTTGCCCATCTAGGCCTTTTTCGACATACTGCCATATCTGTGGAGCATCAACTAGATGAACTGAATAAATGGAATCGATCAGTTGATTTTTTTCTTCTTCAAACTCCCTCTTAACTTCTAGAGGGGGAGACGATCTCATCTCTTCGTCATCATCAATCTCCATATCAGATTCTCTTCCTTTTCAGATAGCCATCTCTTCTTCAAAGGTCACATCCATGCTGACTTCGATCTGCCTCGTTCCTGGGATGTATATTCTGTAAGCCTTTGAAGACTCGTTGTATCCCACGTATGTTCCCTTTAAGGTTCTAGCTTCGTCATTTTATCTTTAGACACATGTATGTAGACTGGACAACCAAATATACGAAGTAAGTATCCATCTTGGTGACGACCAGGTTCATCAAGGATCCTTTAACAGTCTTGTTTGAATCAAGACAATAGTGTCATCAGTGTAGTCACCATCATCATGCTCGATCTGCTCAGGATTTTAACTTTGTTCTCCCTTGACTTAGGAAGGCTTCATCAGGTTTCTATCATATGCAATAGACCAGGATCCTCATCTTTGAGGGATGACTCCCTCTGTCTCTCAGAGATTGGCTGAGTAAATTTTGTCCTCCAGAATTCATTTGCTATGGCTTTGACTGGAAGGAAACTGCTTTTCATTGCAGAGAGACCGACACTTGTAGAATCCTTCCGCTTCTAATCACCAAATCTCTACATGAGATCATTCTGGGTCTGAGAGTCATGCTTCTAGAGGCTTTTCGCTTATGAGCCATCTGTATATCAATGGGATCACTTGTCCTTGTAGATCATAGCATTCCCTACAAGTTAAATCTCGTCAGATGGTAACAACATTGATCCGAATTTTAGGGGGCATATGGTCTAAATTCGGATGTATAAGTATAAAAGCATTAAATAGAGAGGCCACCCTCTCCCATCCATGGTATTTGATAGTCCATTGTTTTGTTCCATGGTATGGCATCAAGGCACATTGTACCTCTCCCATCCATGGTATTTGACAACCCATGGTATGGCCCCAAGACACATTGTAATAATGTTATTAAAAAGCTCTACGCCTTCTCAATAAAGCATTCAAGGATTTTTGGCATCCTACATTGAGTCTTATTATTGTGTTAATCTTTTTGAGTTCTTGGTTAATTTGTTTTAAGTTATTGTTCTAAGAGGTGAGGCTCTCTGAGCCTCACCTTCAATCTCATTTTTGGATCAAATGATAGCATATTTGTAGGTTTACTCTCCTCCTCTCTCAACATTCAAGCCTCTCGAGTCTCAGCCCCCAAGATTTGGATCAGTGGTATCAGAGCAGGTACGTTCCCCATGAGAATGAGGGTTTGAGCATAGTTTGGGTTCAAAGATCTGCAAGAATTTCCAACCTCCTTTTGGCACACTCGGAGTCCATTTGCTGGGCCATACACTGTAAGCATCATAGTTGGTCCTTAGGCACTACAGGATATCTAAGTTGCAGGAGGCAGTTCCATGATCTCTAACACATCCCTTGTTGCTCTACAAACCCTTGGCATCCTTTGTGGTTCTCTACACTTTCAAATCAAGTATTAATTCATCCTCATATGGCCATCGAATGGATTAAAATCCTTTTTGCATGCTTCTTGGAGCTTGGGCGACCTCATTCTAGCCCCATCTCAGCCCAACCATAGATGTACAACCATCATATAAACACCATGATAGACGAACTGGAGGTCAACACGTCTCTGCAAACTTTAAACAGATGTTGCAACTTTTATAGAGAGTTTTAGAGGCTCTTTAATAGCTCATTGGAAATATATTTTCGTCATCTAAAATGGGTATTTTTAGGTTTTTCATTTACCTTCCTGGTTTGTGAGATACACTTGTTTGAAGCAGTACATGTCTGTACATAGTGTGACCGTACGTACATCAACTTAAAATAGGTGTCACGGTCTCTACAAGATGTCCTAGATCCTCAACTATAGCTCATTGGAAAGGTATTTTCGTGAGCTAAAATGGGTATTTCACGGTCTTTCATTTGGCTTCTTCTTTTGTGAGATATACTTGTTTGAAGAAGCACATGTTTGTACACAATGCGACCTCACATACAACAACTTTAAACAAGTACCATGAACTCCACATAACATCTCAAAGGCTCTACCATAGCTCATTGGAAAGGTATTTCTTAGCTAAAATGGGTATTTCACGTTTTTTCATTTGGATTTCTGGTTTGAGAGATATCATCGATTGAAGCAACATATGTTTGCAAAAACAGTGCATGCGCGTCCCCTGAGCTTCAACAAACATTTTCTCATTCATTGGGCCACCAAAGAGCAAATATGTTATATGGATGGAAAGGTCTCTTCGAGATCTCAAATGGGTCTTCAACAAAATTCAATTTCATCCCTTGTATCAGAAGCTATGAATGGATTTGCAGCAAGACATCAACTGCACCAAAGACGATATTTGGATTTTTATTAAATTCTATTGTAATCACGATTATTGGTCAACCACACAAAACCCACGATTATGGGTTAGCCACACAAAACCCAAGGTTATGGGTGAACCACACAAAAGCGCCATAGTCATAATTATGGTTACGGATTATCCACACAAAACCCATGGTTATGGGTCAACCACACAAAACCCATAGTCATGGTTATGGTTATAGGTCAACGACACAAAACCCACGGTTATGGGTTAATCACACAAAACCCTTCTCTTCATTGGCAATTGGAACATTGTAATCATGGGTCTCTTTTTAGCATGAAATGATGGGGACCATCATTTTCTAAGGGGAGAAGAATGATCTAAATTTCTGGGGGCATATGGTCTAAATTCGGATGTATAAGTATAAAAGCATTAAATAGAGAGGCCACCCTCTCCTATCCATCGTATTTGATAGCCCATGGTTTTGTTCCATGGTATGGATTCAAGGCACATTGTACCTCTACCATTCATGGTATTTGACAACCCATGGTATGGCCCCAAGACAAAGTAATAATGTAATAAAAAGGCTCTATGCCTTCTCAATAAAGCATTCAAGGATTTTTAGCATCCTACATTAGGTCTTATTATTTTGTGTTAATCTTTTTGAGTTCTTGGTTAATTTGTTTTAAGTTATTGTTTCAAGAGGTGAGACTCTCGGAGCCTCACCTCCAATCTCATTTTTGGATAAAATGATAGCAGATTTGCAGGTTTACTCTCCTCTCTCGGCATTCAAGCCTCCCGGGTCTCAGTCCCCAAGATTTGGATCAAACATTGCATAATCAATGTATCAACAATAATTTATCCAAGAATGTAGACATCTTTTAGTCAATGCTTAGACACAACACACATATGGCCATTATTTGGATGCTTACGGTCTCCATTATAGCATACCATAAAGAGCGTGTACTACTCTAAGTATGTTATAAAGGAGGTCTCATCCTAGATGGGTTCATGGAATGTTGTGCAACATGACAGGCTATTTAAACAATCATGTACATAGCAAATACTACATAAGCCTATTGTTCATCAATAAAGGAACTATATCACATGCTCAACAACTTCTTGAATCTAGGAATGTAGATCTGCGTAAAACATAGTCAAAGAAACCAGATCTAATATACCAGAGCATGTAAAATCAAATACTTATCTTTTATTGTTTTGATGATGGGATTCCATAGCTAGGGTCTGTTGATCTTCGTATGCTTGCTGGAAGATCATCACCGTTTGGATCTTCATATCATCTCTTCAGTATGGAGAGTAATAGAAGAACTCCGAATGATCATCATTCATTGACTTCTTGTGAGGAGTGTCTTCATCAACATCCCCGGTTGAGGCTTCATGCTTCCTCTTGTTTGCACTAAAACACTTGTTTGCATAGTGATCATATTTCTTGCACTTATGGCATTGTATGTGTGATAAATCCTTCTTCGTCTCCCTTCGATATGGAGAAGAACTTGGTCTCCTAGCTTGGTGCTTATGTTTGTGAAACTTCCTTCCTTTTCCCTTTCCTTTCTTGGCATGAGTAATAAAGGCTTGATTCTCCTCAACTTGAGGACCATGAGCCTTTGCCTTGCTGCAATTCTTGTCTCTTCCTGAGTGCAATTTGCCAATAACTTGTCGAATTTGGGCAGCTTGGTTCGACCACTTATGGTTTGGATGAAGGACTCCCAAGATGGTGGAAGACCCTTTAGGGTGGTCATGACAAATTCCTTATCTTTAATGTGATCTCCATTGGTCCTTAGCTTGTCCCGAAGTTTGGTGATCCTCATGAAATATGAGGAAATTGATTCAGACTTGATTATCTTCATATTTGATAGTTGGTTCCTCAATGTGAGAGTCACATTGATGCTACTGTGTTCAAATAGCTTCCTCAAGGTCTGGAACATCTTCCTAGTTGTATTCTTTTTTGAGACTTGTGGAACCAAGTGATCTTTGACTGAGTCCAACAAAATCCTTCTTGCTTTGGCATCACTCTTCCTCCATTGGGACTTGTCTTCTTCCGCTTCTGGTTCTGGAACGTTCTCAATGACACACTTCAAGAGATCATTTTCTTCGAAGATGAGAAGAACTCTAAGTTTCCAGGGTATGAAGTTTGTAGCCCCATGAAGATGATCTTCAACCTTCATTCTAATCATCTTGTCTGCAGATTTGAACCAAAAACCCTAGCAAGAGTTAGGTCAAAAATGAACTTTTGAATTTAAAGAAACCAACCTCACAGATAGATGCGCCCTATTAAGGCGAGTTGAGGAAAGGTGAGGTTGAGCCAAAACAGTGGCTTAATCAACACAAAACTTGAAACCCTAATTTTTGTAGCAACGAAATTTGATAAAAAATGAAATTTCTTGGAATTTGGATTTTCCTTCACCAAAAGATGTGCCTCCCCTAGGGCAAAGTTTCCACAACTCTTTTTCCAGCTGAAGAGATGAGGGAAGGCCTTGAAAGGTCAAACCCTAGCTTCCGACAATGACCTCTTCTAGAACTACTCTGATACCATGTTAGTTTTAACAAGATTATAACAGTATAACTTAATTGCAAATAAACAGTAGGATCTATAGAAGAAAGACAAAGCAAAGAAACAAAGAACACAAGAATTTATCCTGGGAAACCCAATCGGGAAAAACCCAGCAAACCTTTGTATAGAGATGATAGCTTCTGAGAGCAGAGAGAAGAAGAAAGAGAAAGAAAGAGGTCTCTCTAAGATACAATCCCATAAAACACTACTTGTGGCTGTAGTAGTGCACCTTCTTCTATTGGAGCAAACTTGCTATGAGTGAATCACAAAATGAGGAGGGGCACCTCCTATTTATATTGATTTTCCAAGTGACCTTTTACTCGGGATGACTTGACTGACTTATTGGGGCCGACCTACCTTGGGAAAATACAAAAATAATTTTATTTTTATTCTTTTCTCATGTATTCTTTCTCCAGGGTTTACATTAATTCTTTCTAGGGTTTACATGAGTAATTACATCAGTATAATCTCCCATAGGAGGTATAAGGAAATACAATACAAGTACAATAAGAATAACTTCTGAAGTTGCACAAATTCCAACAGTTAGTAGTCACCCTTATTGGATTTGAGGTCTCTAATTTCATTGCTACAGTCAAATAGATGATTTGGGAAAAGGAAAAGAAGTAATGAGCAGGTTTATCTTCTAGTATTAGATATCAACATTTTTAATGTATAAGAGTGACCATGGCTCCAACTAGGAAATCGATTTGTCTTGTATAGGCAAGGAAATGACTTGGACATGATATCTTGTGCTATATTGATGCTCTAGGGGCTACACTTCATGCTTATATCACTCTTGGGGACCACACAAGGACGTCCTCACCATGGGTGCGCTTTTGGTGATGGGATCACTTGGTTAATGCATTATATTATCTTGTCATTGTACTTGGGGGCGCCTTAGGGAGACTTAGACCCCTAGGTGACCCCCCATCTCACATTCTTATGTTATGTTGTATATCATATGGCTACACTTGGCGCATTAGGGAAATTGACCTCCCTCTTTTAGATAACTCGATGTGGTTTTAGTGAGACTCTCTCCACCATTGATTGAGTTGGTTATGATTTGATCCTATTTGTCCTCATAAGGATGCTAGGGATATTGCATTTGGATCTCTATATAAGAGAGATCTCATTGATTGTAAAGGGGAACTTTTGGCTCTTGATTGATAATAGAGAAGAAATTCGATTTGGGCTCTACTTGTGGATGTTTAAAGTTTATGTTGCATTGATCTTGCCTTTGTATTGGTTATCTGTCTCCCACGTTCAGGCATCTATTATCTTGGTGACTGTATGCAGGAATAAGATTGAATTAGTGGGATAGTGATTTGGTAGAAATCAACCTTCTCTTTTCAGTGGATCAATTTGACACAAAAGGGGGTTTTTCTTGTTCAATTTTGCTAGTCATTGAGCAAGTGTTCTTCTTAGTCTTTCTTGCATACATTTGGCCTCTCTTGTCATCAATTTCATTTGATGCTTGTGCACTTGATGTTGTTTGACAAGGGCGCACTTGTGGAGTTTGAAGAGTAAATTGAAGTTTGGGAATTCTTCGCTAGTTTCATGGATGTGTGAAGATTATCAATGTAGCTTGGCATCTCTTATATCCAGGTAATACCAAACCCTTTCTCCCTCATTTTCTTTCTATTCCATTTGTCATCACTAAACAAAGTTTAAAACCCTCTCTTAGTTTGAGTTCTAGTCACTTAGCATCGAGTCTCTTTGAAACCGAAGTTTAGGATCTTCCAAGCATTCTTAGGCAACCAAATCGACTTGATCTTTGCATTCTTATGACCCCATTTTGCCCAGTAATTTGAGCACTGGTCTGCCTAAGGGAAATCACATTACCTAGCTTGGTGTCTTTTGTTTGCTAGTGGTTGCTTATTTTGCTTATTGACTGTTCAAAGTTTTATATCCAAATCAAGCAAATAATCTAAGGTGTTATCAAGTACAAACTCATAGCTAGAACCATATCTCGACAATTTGCATTGTTCTTTTACTATTTCCTAGGGTTTTGATTGAAGCTATCATTTTCATAACGCCTTTACCCCAATCTTGTTAATTTGATTGGATAGTGAGATATTTTTGTATTTGGGGTCACTTTCAACTATTTACACTTGCTATCCCTCTAAGCCTCTCTCATTGGTTACTATTTGGGCCTAGGGTTTACAAACAAGATCTCATTTTGCTATCATTACTTTTACAAATCTGGTTTATGTGTCTTGTTTGTCATCTATCATCTAGTAGGTTGGCTAGGGTCTCCCCCCTGGCTTAGCTTTTCGCTATCTGGGCCTAGGGTTTAGAAACAAGATCTCATTTTGCTATCATTACTTTTACAAATCTGGTTTGTGTGTCTTGTTTGTCATCTATCATCTAGTAGGTTGGCTAGGGTCTCCCCCCTGGCTTAGCTTTTTGCTCTCCCTAAAGTGACAAGAGCTTGTTTGATGTGACAACTACTCATTCGATAGTGAATGAGGCCCTTGTGGTGTCACTGGGTTTAGTTGCCCCTCCTCTACCGTCCTGGATAGGATACCCTTCTAATGCCAGCTACAACTTAGGTGATAATAGTCCTGTAAAGTTTATAGAAAGTAACCCTGATTAGGCATGTCTCAGAAAAACTAGAAACAAGCACAAAAAAATAGAGCCTAAATATGAACTACATGATGGTGCCATCATTTGAGATTGATATGGTAGAAACCTCATTAGTGTGTTTAGACTGGTCACTTTGAGTATCATATTCAGCTTCATGTTCATCTTCCTTCTCTCCACTTGTGCTTCATCTAGCTGCAATAAGACTTCGTTATGTTCCTCTTGAGTAATGTTCAAGGCTTGACCTAGGATTGCCTTCATTTTCCAAAATAGAACAATAGTTTTGTAGTACATTGTCTCCCGAGATTGAGATGATCCCACGTCATGCAACTAGGGACCCATCTCTTCTTCAATTTCTGCTGCTCGTAGATACTCTTCTTCATTCTTGATCCAGGTCTCCACTCTCTCTATATCCTTGGCAACTTTAGTAGGATTATAGTGCTAGTATAACTCCTCAACTTCTCTGGCCTCTCATTCCGTTGATTTGGGGTCCTTTTCTCATTCCTTTTTTGTCTTCTCTTCCTTGCTTCGGATGTGCATGACCTTCCATGCTATATGCCATAGAGGAGAGTCAAAACCCCAAATACAAACCACCACAATGCTATATAGGAGACAATAGACTATGCAGGAAACAAAAGCACAGAGTCAGATTCCAACTATCAACAACCACGACAATAGATACACAATGCGGAGTCACAAAACGTACCATCTAAGAGAAAACAAAACAAAAACATATAACCTCTTCTTTCATCCCCCAGCGTCGCAAGAGTGACAGACTGGTCCATATAGTGACCATGCACCTCCATGAATCTCCATTGTGATTAATGCCTCCAGGTCGCATCGCATGTGCTCTTAGATCATCCACAAGATGCAATAATTCATCCTCCCTCCAATTCATTATGAAGCCTATAAGGTGGAGTGACTTGCCATTTCTCCACGATTCCATCAGATTGAGCCCTCGTACCTTCAACCCCTAATTTGTTGCATGCGTTCCTTGTACGAATTTCGCCACCTCTCTCGGTTGGATATCTGTCTCCCTTGCTATCTTGTGGAAGCTCGGTTGCCACATAGCACACCCTATCACCCCATTTGGGGGACTAAAATATGTTACTCAAAACATTTAAAAATATTTTTAATTTTATTTCAAGGACATAAAAGGTTTATATATATATATATATATATATATATATATATATATATATATATTTTACATTACTCCTTCCAAATTGACACAACCATTTTTTTTTCAAACACTTTGCATGCAAGTTCAATCAATTTAAACTTTATAATGTTATGATGTGTTCAATGTTATGAATAAAATAATAAATAATAATAAATAATATTAAATAATAATAGATAATTGCTAAACATAAGAACCAAGAGTTGTGACTTTTTAAATAGGTATGCCTAAGCTATATTTAAAGCAGGATTATCATTGTATTTCACCAACCATTCATATATTAATTATTATATTTATACATTATTATTCCAAAGATGGAACATCTTCTTCCTTAACCCGGATACGGGCTACCTGATTACACACAGATATGGTGCAAGGCTACCTAATTACACTCGGATACGGTGTACCATTGGTATCAGAGCGGTTTCTCCTCTCCTAATCTCGGATTCGACTCCTCCCACTTTGAGCTCGGTTTCGGCTCACCCATCCACACTCTACCTATCTCACTGCTATCGTCCAATTCGTACGCGCTAACATTCCCACTTGCATCCAATTACATCTTCATGACCTCCATATATTCACATTTCCTTAAAATTTCTCTCTTCTCATGTTCCACGCGACCACTCCTCCCAAGCAACATTCCCTCCATACCTGCACCTTATCTCCTCACGGCTCATGCACCCACTCTTCACCCCACTCCTCCGTCACTGAAAATAGCATGCCTCTCTTCCATCCGCAATCCCATTCCTTTGTCCCAATAACCTTAGCGCTCCCTCCTCACATACCTCCGCCCTCCTCTACATCTGCTAACCCAGCTGCACACGACCACACTACACCTGTGATTTCCCCTGATTGTCATCGCATCCTCTATACTTGCACCACGCTCTCGTCCCTTCTCCACGCGCCTGCAACCAACCCCAATCTCCTCTCGTGCAACTGTCAAGATCCTCCCTCTTCGCGACTCAGCTACACCTCCACTCAACACCCTCTTCTCCTCTACATTGCACTTCGCCAACCCTCCTCACATCTACCTCCCCGTCATCCTGCATGTCCAACGCTCCCCTGCTTGTGCTCTTTATCAGTGCTCATCCCCCCATCTGCACTATCCCTATTCCCCTCATGCTTGTCCATCCAGACTCCCACGCAGACCACCACTGCTCTCCTGTGCGCCCTACTTGCACTCACCTGTATCACATCACACCCCCTCCACGCTCGCGTCTTCCTCCACCATCCTACTACGCCTTCACTTGCAGCTTCTTGCTAGCTCTCTTCGTCCCTCCTCCATCGAGCTCCTCCTTCACCGCACGCTGCACACTCCAGTATTCCCCTTACTACTGTTCCACGCCATTCCATTGCCGCTCGTAAACCCTAATTCCATGCTTAACCAAAAAAAACAAATATATAATATTATAATATTGCATTATAATATTTAAAAGTTTCAAATACTATTAATAACAATTATTATTATTTTAACATTGTTAACAATAATAATATTTAAAGAAAAATTTGTTGTTATTATTATTAAATATAATAATAACCTTCTTACCTAGGAAGCCAAAAAGTCCTTTGTACAACATCCATGGCATCTTATAGTGAATAATTCTTGAATCTCCTTTAGAAAATCCTTAAGGACATAGATGAAATAAAAGAATCTATTGACGAAACATTTAAAGGAAAAGAAGATGTATGTGAAAATCACGTAGAAGAACCACCCAAGCCGATGTAAAAGAGGAAGATACAATAGATCATTATGTCATTCCCGATGAGAGTAATGGCATCGATCAAGATAATATGCAAGACAAAGATATAACATACCCTAGTAATAAAGAAACTGACAACGAAATAATTGACAAGAAGAAGGATGATCCTGACCAAGATTGTGATAAGAGACAAGTTGATGTTGCTAACAATAAAGATGATCAATGCATCGACAACAAAGTCACAATAACAAACGCACGAAGGACAGATGTCATCACAAGGACGGGAACATCAATGAAAACAACTATAATATCTATCAGACACAAGATAAGACTGATGTTTTTGTGAGCATTATAAGCACAAAGAACCCGTTCAAGGGAACTAACACAGAATATGCTAGGAATGACAACACAAAAATAGTTAATGTCATCATGTTTGTGGGGTTTGTTCAGTTGACGACAAAAATAGTTAAAACAAACAATCACACACGTGGCAAAAGCGTAAACAAAACTTCACCAAGTTCATACTTAATGCAAATTCCAAGACAAATGAATCAAAATGAAGCAATGGTCGTAATCAAATTCTCATGTCTCAAGTCATCAGTTCGACACAGAGCCAGAATAAAAAAGACGACACGAGCAAACTCAGCTTCAAGGACAAAGCTTTCCTAAGGGGAAGGCAATGTTATGAATAAAATAATAAATAAAATAAATAATAATCATTAGAGGAAATTTGGGGTCTAAAATGGGCCTTATAAGAAAATGCGCCAACAATAAATTTTGTTTCAAGCACCAATAGAATTTCAATAAAATGAGTCAACCATAATGGTTGAACTGACATATTTGTCAGAAAAGAAAACTACTTTTTTTGTTCGTATTTTCGACATATCCCCTTGTGTTTTTACTCAAATTTCAAGTGAGAGAGCTCGTTGGATGCAGAATTAAATTCCTCATCCAACGAGTACCCACACTGCATACTTTTGATGGACCCCGCTACCCCAAAGACAATAAATATTTTTTTCAAGTATTTATTGTTTTTGGGGTAGCGGGGTCTGTCAAAAGTATGCAGTGTGGGTACTCGTTGGATGCGGAATTAAATTCCGCATCCAACGAGCTCTCCCGCTCAGAATTTGAGTAAAAACAGAAGGATGTATGTTGAAAATACAAACACAAAAAATAGTTTTTTTCATTCTTCCTCCAAAATTAATAACTATTATTTTATTATTTTAACTATTATTTTAATATTTTCCTTAGGAGGCCCATTTTAGACCTCAAATTTCCTCTAATGCAATAATAATAGATAATTACTAAACATAAGAACCAAGAGTTGTGACTCTTTAAATAGGTATGCCTAAGCTATATTTAAAGCAAGCTTATCATTGTATTTCACCAACCATTCATATATTAATTATTATATTTATACATTATTATTCTGAAGATGGAACATCTTCCTCCTTAACCTGGATACATGCTACCTGATTACACTCGGATACAGTGTAACATTCAATTACTTTTTACTTACTTATGATGAAGGGCCTACATATCCATGTGCTAAATAATCCTTCCTAGCTATACAAGAAAATATCCATTGATTAATGTCAAAATATATGTTCACTTGTTTCTTTCTATTAAATAATGAAATCAATAATAATAATAATAATAATAATATCTACTTTTTCAAAAAGTAAAGATTAACCTGAGGAACATGCATATATGTGTTCATTTATTTCCATTAAAGTGTGCAATCAATAATAATAATGCCCAGTTTTCCATAAAAAGAAAATGTTCATTCGTTAATGTGAAAAACATGTATTTATATCTTCATTTCTTTTTGTTACATAGCGTGCAATCAATAATAATGCCCAGTTTTCCAAGGGGATCTGATGGCTATAAGAACAAAGCAAAGTTTTTACATATTTAATTCTTTGCATTTCCAACTTCTTTTAATATTTTATTCATATCATCCATTGTGGCATCTCCTGAGATTTCGTCACCTTCCCCCTGGTTTCAGAAACTCGCCCTGTCCACTTGTCCCCACAACTAATTCAACATAGAATGATTTCAATAAATAATAACTATATTAACATTGTTGGACACAGTGTCACACCGAGAGGGGGGGGGGTGAATCAATGTGCTAGGACTTTTAACAATTTTCACTTCAAAACCTAAGCATAGTTCATCATTTACATTAAGCTATACATCAACTAAGCTTGCCATCATTCATAGATCATAGAGCCACATTGCAAGACAAATATAGTAAACTTTATTTATAATTGGATATAAATTACAATGAAGACTTCAATCTTCCAATTACATCAGCATCGTCTGACTGAAGAGCACCAACTCCTACAACAGGACCCAGCTTGGTTTTCTTAGCTCCAACTAAGAAGAGTTGAGGTATCCAAACCTCAAGGTGCAAGACTCATCTTGCAATCACATATTGATTCTGTCATCATCTCAGTCCACTATCAATCAATTGTTGCTCAAACAACTTGTCAAATCAATGCATGTCACTGTCACTGCATACAATCGTGTAGCTTAATACAAGCAAACTATCCTTGGATCATAGACCTTTTATATGATAACAGTAGCTGCCACTTGTCTATTCTTATTCAAGCATTAATCCCATGGATGCATTTATACAATTCTTAACCATGTTAAAGCTGCCTTTGAACATGCTTCAAAAAGGTCTTTTAGATCTGTCCCTAAATTCTGTCTTGAAGTGCATGTTGATTAGATCTGAGATCAACAATAAATAATACTTTAAACTATGGCCTAAGTTCTGCAACTTGTCATTGAATAACCTTCAGATTTCTGCAATAATGGATGGTTGTATGAGACAGAATTTGCTTCAACGAATATCCCCTATCCACAAAAGAAACAGGCCGCAGCCTCAAATCTTAGGTTTGACAGATCTAACTCCTGGCATCTTTTAAAGAGTGTCTCCAGTTCAAATATAAGAAGGACGCAGCCTCAGATGAGTTAAGGAAGTCTTCTTTCCTGTAACATATGCCCTATACCAATAATAGATAGGTCGCAGCCTCAGAACATATCCCCAAAATATTTCATTTGACTTCAAAAATTTGTCTTTCTTATCTCAAAGCTTCTTTCTTCCACCTGAACTCACACCAACAAATGAGGGCGCACTGCTTAATTTATACACGTAAATCTCCTTTTACAAGCGACTGGGATGACCTACTTGTACAAATTCAATCATAAAATTATTCTTTCAAGGCCAACTTACTCTGTATTTGTGCATTTTTAATGAGCCGACCTATAAATTTGTTTAAATGTCTTTTTACAAGGATGTGTCTCTTGGTTTATAACTCTTCACGCTGGAGCCGACTTGCAAATTATGTTTAAATAAACTTTCAGGGGCTTCTAGACCACTGCTTGACCACTTATGGGCTTCTTAACGAAGACCTTCATAACTTTTCATTCCTTTGGAATGAAGGTGAGTTCTATATACCAATGGGAAGGTCTTGGAGTCAACTTTCCAATTATACATAGTATGACACCATTCGACCATATCTTTGGGATGTAATATGCTTCCAAAGTTGGGACTTCTTTATGGCTTCATGTCTTCATAACTTTGCTTCATGACTTGCAATCCAAAGTTTTAGGGGCTGGTACAATGAGGTCTTTGATTGTCTTGAGCTTGCCTCATCAAGAGCTTCTTCATCATACCTAGGGCATATCCATGGGTTCCACAACATGCCTGCAATCCAAATTTTTAGGGGCTGGTACAACGAGGTCTTTAATTTCCTTGTGCTTGCCTCATCAAGAACTTCTTCATCATATCTAGGGCATATCCATGGGTTCCACAACATGCCAATAGCCATAAGGCCATACAAGAGTTCCACCAAGGGAAACCAGGCACAATGCCTTCAACAAATGACCACATAATGGGTCATTTGTACCACCTAGTGCTCCCATGTCATCAACAACCACAACCTTTGTCATTAATGCCTTCAGACTTGACTTCAATGACAACCATGCTCAACAAACATAAGATCAGATTTGAGTCATTCACCATTCCCTAAAGTTCTGATATCAATATGAGTAATCCCCAACCTATTGTACCTGCTCACTACTCAGATGTTCATTGTTTTTGTCAAAAGTATAATGTCTTTCATTAGTTGACTGGCTTATAATTAGGTTTATGTGGCTTGAAGCTACATTTCGGTCTTCCACAAATACCCCTCGGATAATATCATTTAGGAGGAACATAAAGTTTGTTCGAAATCTCATAGGGTTTTGAATCCTGTAAGAAGAACTATATAATAAAGATAATTAGCCCTTAAGCTGGGTAGACTTAGCTGCAACAAAGCTTGCCTATTTTCCCACTGAGATGATATGACTAGCATAGATCCATTTTAAACCTGGATTTATCAAGCACCGAGAGGGATCCAATTTCTTGAGGTGTAGTATGTACATTTTTTACCATTTGGATCCTTCTCAGTACTTGATAGATCTAGGTTTAAAATGGATCTATGCTTGTTTAATTTTTTTATATTTTATTTAAGTCGATATGCAATTTACATTTTCTTTTTTTTTATAATATTTTTTATTTATGTCGGCTGGCATAACATGACTAACGTGATAGGATTTCCCCCATACTGGGTTGGATAGCACCTCGCTTCTCTCGGTGCAATAAACGATGTCATGTTCTAATCATTGTATTAGATCACCTGCTTGTAATAGTGGAGATTCGAGAAGCAACCCCTACAAATGATGAACACTTGCAGTACAGTGAAGCTTTAGAATTGAGTTACTGGGAGGTTTGGTCAAATGAATGGGAGATGCATCACTTATGGATTGCATGAATAAAAGAATGATACATGTTTTAGTATGTTATAGGATGATGCATTGCATTTTTCATTAGGACCTGAAGGAGGACGTGCAGAAATAGTTGTATTGATTATAATTCAAACTTCAAAGTCTTAGTTGCATGGGTAATTCAATTATACTCCCAACCATACTCATACTTGCCATACCCATGTCTGGAGGACCTCCTCCTTCACCAAGGAAACTATCTTAGCTCTGCACTTGTGGTTTTAAATTTTCCATCCTTGCCGCACTCATACCCTCAACCGGATGCACTCATCCAACATTATTCCTGATATATATGCATTGCATATGACCTTGAGCCACCTTTGAGAGGGATTTGAGCCTGTTTGTTTATTGTCTGCCCATTTCATGAGTACCTCTCTTCCTAATGGAGGTTTACCTGCTTTCTGTTTTATGCCATAAAAAACCATTGCAGTTTGAGATTTACATTGGGTTAGTGCTGGTCTATACTTCTTGTATTGCGTCTAGATATAGCAGGCATCTATTCAAAGTTTAAATTGCAGGTTTAGTTAGTGTTTTAGAAATTTCACAATATTAATCCTACACATGGGATTGCCTTATTTTTCCTCATCCCCTCTCCACAACCACAAATGGACTATCTATGTATTTGATAGAAGCTCAGGTATGCTTTTGAAAATGAGCTAACTGATTGATGATGGTTATGATAAGATAATTTTATAATGCTCACTAATGACCAAAAAGGTAAGTCAATGGGGCTCAAATGTACAATTCAGTAGTGATACAACTCGTACAAGCTAAACGGTAAAGCATAAAATAAAAGAAGCTAAGCTACTGTCTAATTGTGCTGCGTGCACCTACTTCTGATGATGTGTAGTTTTTTTTTTAATTATTATCTAGGGTTAACCTTTTGCTTACTTTATCATACAGCAGCTTAATCGTAAGTATAACGCCAGATAAAAAGTATAACCCTAAGTAACCAAAAGTATAACCCTAGATAAAAAAATAAAATGCTACACATCATTAGAAGTAGGTGCACAATGAGAGGGGTAGGATGAGGCCCCTACACCCTCATCAGAAACAGAAATGGACCATGGAAGTAGAGGACGATGATGAAAACGTCCTTAGGGATCCATCAATTACACAGAAGACAACTACACTTTATAATGATGTCATCAGGGAAGAGTCCAGGTCTGTGATGGCTGGACTGTGAAACCCTAGGAAGAAGTTAGGAATGATCTGCCAAGACTTCCCTAATACTAGAGGTTTTTGGAAAACACATGTTGATGGTAGGCTTGTATCCCAAGTTAGGGAGTGAAGCAATTGGTTTGTGCCGAGCAGTGAGCTGAGACCTGTGCTAAGGTGTGGAAGTGGAACTCTTGTTGTAAGTTTTTCTTGGGAACTTCACTCATGTCTAGACATTGTTACCAACTATTTTGTACAATAGTTGAACTTCCTATTGAGCCGCCAGTTATTGAGTATGATAAATGCTCATCTCCAGAGTTCAGAAGTTCAGTGTGTTCTAGAGTTGGCCAGTTTTGGGCTAAACTTTTTATTTTTTGTGAATACATGTTAATACCCCCTTGGGGAAATTGTAAAAAATGTCCTAGCATTTAATTTTTTATAAAAGGCTCGGCTTCACGGACTTGAGCATCAAGCCGACTAGCCTAAAGTGTTTTTTTCCTTGGTTATTATTGGTTGTTGAACAAACAACTAATAATTTCCGAGTTTTTCACTCACACCTCCAAAGTTGGGGTAGTTGTCTTGGTGTTTCGGCCTTGGGAGGTTATTAGAGCCTTCGTGTCAATGTTTTTCAACATGCTAGGCATTTCAATTGAGTCGTATGAATATGTACTAGGTCCCCCTAGAGTTTCGTTTGATTCCGAGAAAAAATAATTTTTCCATTTTTTAAGCATTTTTTAATGGTTTAATTGGAAAAAATCAAAATGTAAAAAAAGAATGATCTGGAGTCCGTTTTTGGCGTGGTTGGGCTCATTTTCAAGCCCGGAGTAGCATCTTTACCCAGGGGGCCACTTCCACTATGTTTCGGCCAACTGAAGCATTTCGAAAGTCATCATTCGGCTAACTGAGCACCAGAGTATCATTTAATTGCTAATTTTGGAGAAAATGCACCACAGTCAAAGTTATAAAAAGTCAAAAAATTAATAAAAAAAGGGTGAGGTGACATGGCATGATGTCATAACAACTCATGCGATCATTTTCTAAGGGTAATATGACTTAAACTTTGGATAAAGAATGAAGCTACGAATTAATAAAGGAGAAGAATGACGTGAGGGTAAAGAGAAGTCTCATGCTAAGAGCTAGTATGCATGCGATTGGAATGGGGTGGACCCCCTCCACGTTATGAAATCATTTGTTAATGGTATACCCTTGGTCCAAGATGTGGCTAGCGAATGGATGACGTGAAGGTAGGATTAAGAGTCAAGACACACTCTATTTGTGAAGATCACGTGTGGTGTATGGAGGGTGCGATGGTATTAAGTGTGGACCCTCTACACATATAAATAAACAATGGTATATCATATGCAAAGGAAAGGCCATGATTTACTTCAAATAATTATGGTGACATCAACCTTTTTGGAGGAGCCATACAATCACGTGAGGATTGTGGTGACCTCACCCACCTCCTCACCTACATTGGAGCTCACGCATAATGAAGGAAGATGATAGATCTTGGTGGGTGGATTTTGGGGAAATGATTGGTGTGTTGGCAGTTTCAACTCAGTTCAAGCTCACTTCAAGCCAGTTAGCTCTAGCTTGATCCTTAGTTCATAAATTCCCCCTTGGGGCTTGATTTTTGTATTTATAGAGGTGCTTTGCTCTCTCTTAGGATGGATCATTTGTTGTAAACTTACTCTGTAGAATTTTGTAATTGCTTTATGCTCATTATTTGGAATAAGATCAAGACTTTGGAGGTCCATGCGACTTGGTACTAGTGGTGAATGAACTTTGTGAGGTGAATGTTTTCCATGTTTTTTTTATTCAAATGCTTATGTGTGATCAAATCAATTGGTTTTAGAAGTCTATTTTATAGAACGTAAAATCTCCCATTTACAGTTGATAATTTTGTTGATTATGCTATTGTATCAAGATTTCATGAGCAAGAAATATTTAGTTGTATTAATGTTGATGAATCTTTATATGCTTAGCATGCTAATTGATTGATCTCACTGGGTTGTTTGAGTGGTCTGATTTTGGATAAGATATTCCATCTTGGAGAAGGGTGTGAGCTCAATTGCATCTAGCTCATCTTCAGGATTACAAACTTGTTTGTTTAACATTGGCTTTCTTTTCAGGATCTACATAGCTTGGATTATTTCAAGGAGGAGGCAGTAAGGGTTTGGTTTGCTTCAAGTTCCATCCTACAAACTACATTAAAAGTTGGTTACCTTGGAAGCCCTAAAATACCTTTCTTGCTTTCGTTTTTTGTTTGTTTTCTCCCTTTCGTTTTTTAGCCCTCTTCTTCCTTGTCTTTTGCTGCCCTCTCTTACTGTTTTTCAGCCCTCTTCTTCCTTGTCTTTCGTTGCCCTCTCTTACTGTTTTTCAGCCCTCATCTTCTCTCTTTTTTTCAGCCACTGTTCGCTGCCCTCTTTGCTCTCATTCGCTCCACTTTCCTTCCTCTTTTTCTCCTCGTAGCTCTTAGTTGTTTTGCATTTAGTTTCATTTAAAAAAGATTAAAGAAAAATTGCATTTAAAAGTTGTTTTGCACTTAGATATCATTGTAAAAGTTGCATCCATTAGAGGAAATTTGAGGTCTAAAATGGGCCTTCTAAGGAAAATGATAAAATAATAGTTAAAATAATAAAATAATAGTTATTAATTTTGGAGGAAGAATGAAAAAAACTACTTTTTTTGTTCGTATTTTCGACATATCTCCTTGCGTTTTTACTCAAATTCCGAGCGGGAGAGCTCGTTGGATGCGGAATTTAATTCATCATCCAACGAGTACCCACACTGCATACTTTTGACGGATCCCACTACCCCAAAAATAAGAAATACCTGAAAAACGTGATGATGACATCAACATCATCATCACTTTTTTTCAGGTATTTCTTATTTTTGGGGTAGTGGGGTCTGTTAAAAGTATGCAATGTGGGTACTAGTTGGATGAGGAATTAAATTCCGCATCCAACGAGCTCTCCTGCCTGAAATTTGAGTAAAAATACAGGGAGATATGTCAAAAATACGAACAAAAAAAATAGTTTTATTTTATGACAAATAGTCAATTCAACCATTATGGTTGACTCATTTTATTGAAATTCTATTGGTTCTTGAATTCCAACTCACAAAATTTATTGTTGGCGCGTTTTCTTATAAGGTACATTTTAGACCACTAATTTTCTCTAATGCCATTTTTGATACTTAGATCTTAGTTGCATCTAGTTTCCTTTTCATTTGATTTGACTAATGCTAAAGGGTGCTTGTAGTGTGATTTGCATTGTGTTGTAGGTTTGAGAAAAAGCAAACTCAAAAAGGGGACTTGAAGAAGAAGAAGAAGAGATCATCAAAGAGAAGAAGAAGATTGCAAAACCAAGAGGAGATTTGAAACCAAGACCAAAACCATGAAGACTTAAACACTCTCATTTTTTGTAAAGCTCTTAAGAGCCCATTTAAAAGTCACTTCTACTATCTTCATTTCTCATTCCAAGGTTAAAAATCCTCAAAAGTTGTATTTGATTAATAAAATAAGGCTAAGTGGGATAAAGCCTCCCATAGTTTGTGTTTCTTCCCCATTTGGGGAAGAGTGTTTTGTGTGTTCTTAGCTTAGATTTGCTTCAAGTACCTAGATTAGTTTCATTTTTGCTTAGAACACTAATTGTTAGATTAGTTCCTACTTTATTTGAGCTATCATTTGGTTTCTTTGCTTACAATCTGCTTGTCTTTTAAAAGAACCAAGACTCTTGAACTTGTCATAAGACAAGTCAAGAGCACTCTCTATCAGAGAGCATAAGTTTTGCATTTTTACTGCATCTTAGCATATAGATTAGTTAAAAGTCTCTTGAACCTTTGTCAGAAGACAAGTCAAGAGCACTCTCTGTCCGAGAGGTTCACCTATATGCTCTAATTAAAATTCGCAACTCATCATTCCCTTTTAATAAAATTCGAATTTATCTCGTTGTTTTTTTGCCAGAATATGCTCTGACCGACCTAACAAATTGGATTACCCAGAAACAGCATTGAACTGTTAATCTTACAAGATTCAACATAATAAAACTTTCACCCCATAACCAACGCACCGGCATTATCTCGATAAATACCCAGGTAGTGGGAAAATTCCAAGTGTGGGCACCGGGCAACCCAATCTGAACACTCCCTGGTTAAATTCTCTGAACACCTAGCTTGTGATTCCAGACTGATCTGTCATGTCTTCGAACGGAGCCACTGAAAGTATTTTCGGTTAGGTTTCCTAGACACCTAAAGCAAGATTACATAAAATTTACAATAAAATAAACCAAGAACAATTGCAAAACGATCTCACAAACGTTACCATTTTGAACTTTTGTATCAAGCAACCCAAGCACTTAAGACTATCTTTGACTCCATAAGACACTGGTCCTTGTCATCAACTTTCAGTTGCTTTTTATCTATCTAGAGCATTTATATTATCGTGGTTGTCTTGCTTTAAATCATCAAGTGGTTGTTTCCTCAATCTTGAGATCTTGCATTTATCTCGTGATTATTTTATTTCATCATTATAAAGTTGTAATCATTCAAAAAACTCCTAAAAAACACCCATCCGCATCACTCAACACCAAAAACACTTAAAAACATTAGAGCCATAGAAAAACTCTTTGTTAGGGACAACCCCCCTTGGCTTTGTTAGGAGTTTGCCTAAACGGAGTAGCTGGGATTCAGGTTACTATACCTGGCTCATTGCTTGCCCCCAAGGCCACACCTTCCCCACTTCTAGTGAGGGAACAACTTTCGAAAGATTTCTGCTACTGGTGTGCATCTCGGTGGACAACATCTTTGGCGCCGTTGCTAGGGACAAATCTTTTTGTTCCTGTACGACCTTAGTTTTTTCTAGTTTTCTACATTTTTGATAGATTTTTTAGTTTAATCAACTCCCTGATTTTAGATTTGAAATCCATCTGGCGACTCCACTATCTTTAAATTTACCAAGGTATTAGACAAGAAGAAACACTGAAGGTTTACTTAGTTTCATCCCTGAACCTGAAAAGGTTTATAGGAGGAGATTAAATAAACTTGCTTCTCGTAGGATCCTTGAAGATCTTGGATCTCAATCTTTGTCAAACATCCATAGCTTATTTTTAAAAAATAATTTTGAAGAAAACAATAACACTTGTATTTCCGACATAATGGGTGAGTACTTTGCTCAACTTGATTTTTCTCAGATAGCAGGTCAACCCCATCGTCTTCCAAACAAAGCTGTTGAGAAACTCCCAATGTATACCGACACTGATGCCACAACTTTCGCCATGCATCTCAGAAGTTTTTTCAGATGCATCAATGCCTATGTCAGTGATCCTGCAAACCAGCACGATGATGTCTATATGAAACTTTTCGCTCTTCCCTTGGATGGAAGGGCTGGTGATTGGTACAACAATTTACCAGACAACGCTTTTGCTACGCTTCAAGCTTTCAAGACTGCTTTGACTAACAAGTTTGGTGAAAAGAAGGAACCTAGGCATCAACTGGCTTCTTTAACAAATATAAAGAAGGAGAATGAGACTATGGATGAGTTCAATCAAAGATTCATAGAACTATCCAATGCCATTCCGGCCACTTACAAACCACCTGCACCAACCATCTTGGTTTATTACATTGAAGCACTTAGTGGCAAGATGCAATATCAGATCAGAGACAAGGAACCCACTACTTTGCTTCAAGCTCAAGAGATGGCTGTTAAAATTGACTTAAACATGCAATCATCAGGTGAGTCCAACCTCCATGGTTACTCAAGATCTTCAACATCTTTAAAGATTAATGAACCCAAAGATAAAGATCCTTTATCAGCTATGAAGGATGCTTATGAAAAACAGATGTTGGAAATAAAAAAGGAAATGAAGAAAAACATGGAAGAAGCTGAACAAAACACCTGGCACAATTAAAGGAAATACAGACCAGTGTGATGACTATGGAGAGAACACAGACACAACCTGCTCCAAGAACTTTTCCTGCAAAACCAACTTGGCAAAGAAAGCCTCCCAACCATGAACAGAGGCCTCCTCATTAGTTAGAGGCTGCTCACATGGTTGAGAATTACAAGCCATTTTGTAGGACATGCAGAGACTTCCACGAAGAATCTAGTTGCCACTATGCATGCTATGTTCAAGAGCATGGTCATCCAGAAGGTTGTGGTCCTAGTACATCAATAAGTGAGCTTGATTACATCAACAACGTAAGTGACATCCGTAGCATCTCCAGGAAATATTGGTCACAAGCCAACCAGTATCACCAGAAGGTTGATAACTTGACCCAATATTTTTAAATTTTCATATGCTTAGCTAAGACATCAACATATCATTTCATTTTTCATAACAAAAGCATATAAACAGGATCACTGAAAGATAAACAAACACAACCATACAAAAGGAACACAAAGATTTATCCTGGGAAAACCCTAAAGGGAAAAACCCAGCAAAAGCTTCCTCAATATAGATGCCCCAAAAAGATAAAAGGTAAAACCAACAAGGAGATCAAAGCCTGATCCTCCTCCTTCTCCAGCTACTTCTCTCCTTCACTAGTGCGCTACACAAGTGAGAGTGTGTGTGTCAAATGAGGAGCATTACACCTCTATTTATATTCATCTGTTCACTTAAGTTAACTCATTTGTCATGTACGCTCGAGTTACACATGTAGGCTCGAGTAACCACACTGGGGTGCTAATGACCCACCTTTACAATTAGAGGGGACTGCCTCATGACTCTTATTAGATCTTCCGATTAGGAGCATCGAGGTACAAAGTAATACAAGTGGTTCTCCTGGTAGGACCATCGGGGACCACAAAGAAATACATATAGAATATTCTTTGAAGTTACAATATTTCAACACTCCCCCTTAACGAGAAGGGTATTCTATAACAACATCAACAACAACAATAATAGAAAAGAGATAGAGGACATCATCAACATCATCAGGGTGATACATCTATAAATCATTGGAAGCTTTTCAACATCATGTAGTCTTCATCTTCAATCTTTAGTCTTCAGCATCATCAGTACTTTGACCGCTTCGATTAGCAACATCTTCAGCATCTTGATTCTTCAATCAGCAGCAACATCTTCAGCACTTTGACCTTTCGATCAGCAACATCTTCAGCACTTTGACTTTTCGATCAACAACATCATCTTCAGCACTTTGACCTTTCGATTAGCAACATCATCTTCAACACTTTGGCCTTTCGATCAGCAACATCTTCTTCAGCACTTTGGCCTTTCGATCAGCAACAAATTCTTCAACACTTTGGCCTTTCGATCAGCAACAACATCATCATCATACTCTGATCTTTCGATCAGAACATCATCATGAAAACATCATCAAAACATCAACATCATCATCATCAAAATATCATCATCATCATACTTTGATCTTTCAATCAGAATCATCATTATCATCAGCCTCTGATCTTTTGATCAGAAACATCATCATACTCTAACATTAACTCATCATCATATTTTGATCTTTCGATCAGTACGTCATCATCATCATACTTTGATAATACGGCATCATCATCATCAGGATCTCATCATCATCACATTCTGATCTTTCGATCAGAAACATCATCATCATCATCACATTCTGATCTTTCGATCAGAAAACATCATCATCATCAGCAGCATCATAATCATAAGCAACTTCTGATCTTCCGATTAGAAAACATCATCATCATCATATTCTGATCTTTCGATCAGAGAACATCATCATCAGCAACTTCTGATCTTTCGATCAGAGAAACATCATCATCATCATATTCTGATCTTTCGATCAGAGAACATCATCATCGTCAGCAACAGCATCATCATCATATTCTAATCTTTCAATCAGAGAACATCATCATCATCAGCAACTTCTGATCTTTCAATCAGAGAAACATCATCATCATCATATTCTGATCTTTCGATTAGAGAACATCATCATCAGCAGCAACGGCATCATCATCATATTCTGATCTTTTAATCAGAGAACATCATCATCAGCAGCAACTTCTGATCTTTCGATCAGAGAACATCATCATCATCAGCAACATCTGATCTTTCGATCAGAAACATCATCATCATCATCACACTCTGATCTTTCGATCAGGAAACATCATCATCAGCAGCAGCAACCCACAGTACAAAGACAAAGAAGTCTTTGGATCTCTTTTGGACTCAAAATCCAAGGATGATGCAATCCTATCACATTCTCGACAACCAAGGTCACC